>CM042151.1:100785635-100900891 GCA_023376005.1 Doryteuthis pealeii
ACCCCGTTCCTTATCAATACTTGTCTCGTGGGTACAAATATAAATGTCAACACTCGGACACACGACTTGCCGTTATTCATTTGGTAATAATTAAAAGGAAAATAATTTGGCAATGGTAAACACGTGTGCATAAAACTGGAAAAACTAGTGATGTTGGCCGAGTTTGCAAATGCTCAAGAAGTAACACGTTGAATTAAAAAAAAAAAAAAAATAAAGAGTCTAGCAACAGGTTGTACGAAAACATTTTTTCTTGCTGCGCAAGCGAAAAACCTGCAAGCCTCATCCCCATCGCCAGCAGAATTTCAACCAAACATTTGCTGAATATTTGATGAAGTGTTCCACTGTTTGGTGGATCATTCAGTAATTAGACCGGCCTTGTGATACATATCACGTACGGTCCCGTCATCATAAAAACCAGAAATTGTTTTTTTTTAATACGTTTGTGTCACACCACAGCCAATATTTCTTAAGAGAAGAGAATTCAAAAATTGGCGCAATTCGTAAGGCTTCCAGGTGTGCGGCGTACTACTTCTTGTTCGTAGTAGTCGCGGGGCAAATAGTGGCGTGTCTTTGTGGTCAGGAAACGTTTTGTTGTGTTGTCAGCGTTGGGCCTTCTATGGCAGATTTGATTTAACCCGACTGTCTCACAACTTCAAATGGTGCTCATTTATGGATGGCCGTCATTCTGTTCCATTTGCGAAACTTTGTGTGAACATCCTCGTGTGTACCCTGTCGACTGGGGCTTTAGAATATACCGCACTGCACCTCTGCAGAGGAGTAAGAACCCCCCCAATGGCCACTATTGGTCGTGGTTGGCGACCGACTGATGCTTAAGGATGAACGTTAGTGGCTGAGCATTTCATGACAAAAGTTTTCAGACAAGCAGATTATCAAAGACAGGCCATTAAAGCAGAGTTGTCATCTGGAATGAACCATGAAAAACTGCTCTCATTAATTGATGTAGCTGTCCGATATAATTATGGCCTCATAGAACTGAGTGGGGAAGCTGTCCCAAATGATTATGGTCTCAATAGAGCTGCAGGAAAAAATGACAATAATCAGACCTCAAGAATGACCTAAAAACAACTTGGTAATTGAAATATTATAATATAGATATACCTGTTGGGATAGGAGCAACTGGGTTAGTGAAGCAAAACTTGAAAAAATACGTTGAAACAATACAGGTAAACCAAGCTGCTCTGAAATACAAATAGCAGGTATCAAAGGGATATGCTCCATCCTAAAAATGATCCTTAGGATAAATACTTTATAAAGAAATCAAGTGTTAGCCCAGGACATGGGCCTCTTGTTTCTACAAATTGTTAAAGAAAAGGAAAAACGAGATAAACCATTTTTGTGAAGTCTGTGGGTCAGCATTTTGGGTAATGGGTAATTTGAAAAGTCTCAATGTGACACACATGGAAAATAAACTATTTTTTTCTGAAGTTTGTGGATCAGCATTTCCTTGGAGGAGTATTTAAAAAAACATATGCAAACACCATGTATGATAATCATTTTCTTGTAAAGTCCGTGGATCCAGCATTTTCTAGGAGGGAGAATTAAAAAAAAAATATGCGAACAGACACGGGAAGAAACTATTTTTGTGAAGCGTCTGTGGATTCAGCATTTAATAAGTGTGATGGTTGAAACCCACATGAGAACACCTGGAGACAAAACCATATCCGTGAAACAGCATTTTCACAGAGCTTCCATTTGAACTGTATATGGAAACACACAGATAAGAAAAAGTATTTTATAGGAGTTATGGTTTGAAAACCCACATGAGATCACACATTGGTGCTAAACCAGATATTGTCATCTGGGATAAAAAAAATAAAAAACTGCTCTTATTATTGATGTAGCTGTCCAAATGACTATGGCCTAATAGAGCCGAGCGAGAAAAGATCAACAAAATTCAAAACCTCAAGAATGACCCTAAAACAACTTGGTCATTGAAAGAAATAGACATCATACAGTTGTGATTGGGGCAACTGGACTGGTGAAACACATCTAAAAAATACCTAGAAACAATACGGGGGAGCCAAAGCTGCTATGAAATACAAATAGCAGCTATCAAAGGAACATGCTCCATCCTAAAGATCATTAGGATATAATATCTATTTAAAGGAATCAAGTGTTAGCCCCAGGACAGGGGGCCTTGGATTCTAAAAAAATCTTTAAAAAATGATACAAAAAAAAAGTGCTGTGGGACAGCAAATTTCAGCGAAGTCTTGTTTGAAATAACCAAATTCAAACACACCAAAACTTAGAAAAGCTAACCCTGTATAACGGTTCCATACCAACATCAGTGCACAGACAAGTATATAAGTACCTTGAAGAGAGGCGAGGGTAGTATTGTTACTTCCACTGGATTTGACAAACCAATGAGGAACACCTATATATATTAAAAATATAATACTTATTTTTTATTCATCGATAACAGGAGAGTCTTTGGAGAGTTTGCACATACAAGGGAGCTGTCAGGAGTTTGAAAAGCGATAAACTGCTTCAACCAAAATTTAAAGAGTTTATAATATATTAAAACCCAAATGGTCCACTTTCTTTGACTATGACACCCACGCAGTTTTCTTGGCAGATACACTTCTTCCGCACACATAGCTTGTTTCATTGGTCATGGCTACATCCTGTTTTTATTGTAGTCTGTTTTTACACTTACGCATTTTCTTGTGTTTTATTTTTCATGTTACACACCCACACATTTCCTGTGTTTTAAATGCATAGGTGTTGCACCTTAAAAAATGAGAAAAACTGATTGTTTTTTTAATACAATTTTTTGATGAAATCTTGAAATACCTAAATGGTTCAAATACTTAAATAGTTCAATATTGAAGACTTTGTCATCCTGGGGAACTCTCAAACCTCCTAATATACTAATCTGTGTGGAACACACCATCTATATAAAACTGACTACATCATCTTAAATCACTAATAAAATTCCTAAAATGTTCAATATTGAGGATTTCCTTACTATACTAAATTTGTGTATTTCCATACCATGCAAATATCAAAACAGCTTGCATCATCTTAAATAAATTATACACATGTTAATGTGTATTCATGTACTAACAATGGCCTATCACATTCATGGGATATATAATTAGCATAAGAATTTTAATAAATAATGTCTTTGTTATTCATAAGAAAAGCCATTATAAAAACCCAGAATAATCTTCTAAGTGAAAATTTTCAAAAATTGTTTTGTAATGACTAATGAAAAACAAAACAACCCCCATACATACAGACGAAAATATATATGGTCTTCATTTTCATATAGTATCACCTAGGTTTTATTACGGGATGTATTTGTTACAAAAGTTGAATGAACAGGTTGTTGATGTGATGACGTCCACAACCAAAAACTCCCCCTGCCTACTGGACAGTGTTGAGCTTTGCGGACAGGTGACAGGTCAAAAGTCTTTTATTTGTAGTATCATATTTACAGAGTAACAGAGGAGAAGTGTTTTAAAGGGTTTAATATTTTTAGAAGTCCTTTTTTTAGGCGTCCTTCAATATAAAGTCTACAAAATACAAAAAGTTGATACCTATCTATGAATGATGGTTTGGAAACCCACCGAGAATGGTCAGCTTGATTTATTAAGAATCCAATAAACATGGGATCAAAATTATAATGCTGGTTGTGCCCTTTTTTTACTTTTGTTTCTTTGAGTATAATACTTTTCTTGCACAGTTACTTCTATTCAAGTGTTCCTATTTAATCTTGCACTCTAATGGTGAAAATCTTCCAAATTTTGCTGCTCTGAAGTGTGGAGTAATCCTTTTCATCGGCATTATCCCAGATCCACACTGAATGAATGTGGTGTTCCTGTTAGTTCCTTCTATGGGCTAATAAAAATGAGTTTAAAAAGAAATAAGTAAACAACAATTATATATTTTTTAATCAACTATTCTTACTTTTTGTACTGTTATATGCTATCAAATAAACCATTAACTTTTAATATCATAATTTTCAGAAAAGGCAAATTATGAGCGTTAAACAGAGACTAGGAAGTAGACATCCATGATTGGCCAATTATACTGACATTATGTGTTCCCACTGCAATGTCCAGGAACACAAAGACAGAGGAATAGATGATCTTACCAGTCTCTCCTAGGACGAAAAGAGCTTGGTACTACCCATAATTCTTTGCATGGTGACCATTATGGAAGTTTCCGACCCCACAAGTGGTAATTCTCTGAGAGGACTATCATGATGGAGTTGGAGTTATCCTGTGACAATCTAAATTGGCGGCAGTCCATTGGGTTGAATGTTTTGGTAATTCAGGAAGAGGCTGCTTGGATAAAATCTTTTAATGGGATCACCCCCATAAGAGATAGGGTGGGATACTACATGTCCTGCTTGCAACAGTAAAGTTCAGTGAGTAACCAACCCAATGTGCAGCACTAACAATCACAAAACAGGAATTCAAGTGCTGACATTAATGTGTTTCCCACTGCAATGTCCAGAACAGACAGAGGAATAATGATCTTACCCAGTCTCTTCCCTGGAACAGAAAGAGCTAACGTTTAATAGTAGCGCCCCTTAATAATTATGATCGTAGTTAATGTGGTAAATTTACTCAGGATGCAGCAAATCAGCATACATTGACACATCAAGTTGATGGAAGCCTATCTCAATTTGGAGCTCCATAGCAAGATCCCGAGAGGCTGAAGCGATGGAGTCAAAGACTTGGGCTTGTTATGTCGGGGGGGGGCTAATCTTTCAGTGGAACAAGGGAATGAGATCTACATTCCAGTTTTGAACTATCAATAATAAGAATAAATTACTTGAAAACAGTATAATATTAGTATTGATAAATAATAATAAACTAATATATATAGTATTAAATCATTAATGAAAAAGTGCTGAAAATTTAATTAAAGTTTGGAATAAATTCTCTGATTTTTGGTATTGTTTAAAATTAAAATTATTTCATTAGAATTATTAAAATTAATTTAAATTTATTACACCCCTGATTATACATGTACTACTAAATCATTATTAACAAGAGATGAATGTCTTTCCTTAGAAAAATATAAATAAAAACATAACCGAACTGAAAATGCAGTATCAAGGGAAAACACCAAAACCATACGAGTCATCAAATGAGACTTTTGTGCAAAGGAAGTTCCACCGCATTCACAGGGATATGTTTCTCTCTCTCCAGTGTGTGTGCGAATGCTTCATCAAAACTGACTTCCTTTCAATGTAGACCACATGTGATGCAAGAATAGCTTTTCGTCTTTATGTGTCCTGCTATTTTCATTAAATATGACTCAAAATATCAAATTTCTATTTGTAAACATAATGACACATCGTAAAAAGAAAAGCAATATGTTAATTCCAGACATTCAATTATTGTTAATTCAACATTTCAACAGTTAAATGAATTATTTAGAAAAAAAAGTACAGGATCAAAATTTCTTTGTGGCCGGTAAGCTCACAGGCACCTTCCCCAAGAGAATCTTCAATATTACTGGGAGACTATCTGATCTTTAAAATCCTTGGCTAATCAACTTTAAAATGAAAGTGGGTCTGTAAAATTAACAGATCATAGCTTCTCAATCTAGCCTACATTTTCAGATGGTATCCCCGTCCAGAATTGGATTAGAGAGTCTTGAAAGCGATACAAAGCATTCAGAGTAAAGTACTATTTAAGCAGTTAATCTGCCCAGTATGGAGTGTTTGCAAACCCTCACATTGTTCTGCACCTTATTTTGTCGAAGTGCTTTTCCTTTGTGCAGGAAGCTCCCTGGCACTTTCTAGTATGAGCTGATATGTGTTATGAAAGCCTAGTCTCAACAACGAACAAGGGCAAGAACCATTTTTCCAATTTTAGACCTCATGCAAAAATATCCTGAGAGGCCTGATGTTAATATACTGGGTCTTCATTTCTTATAAGTGGGGTTGTTCTTTGTGTATGAACGAACTTCATAAGATTTTGAGTAACCCTTTGCTAAACTTTTTAAAAACAAAACTCAACACAAACTCTTTTTTATCAACAAATTATAATGTAAAGTGCCATGAAAAGAGATAGAGAGATGTTTATGATAACAAAATTGGCATATTAATCTAGTAAACTTATGAATGGCTCCCACCCTGTAAGTTAACTTGCCAAATTTTGGGAGAGGAAAAAGAAAGAAAGAAAAGCTGTCTCCTTTCCTAGACAGGCTAAAAGTCAGCATCATGCTTGCTTGTCCAGTCCTTTCTGGTCTTTCTCCCCCTTGCAATGCTCAATCCCTCTTTTATAATTGGCTGTTAATCCAACTCATTTTTCTATATCATTCCCCTGTTTATTCTGTATATTTAATTCCATTGTAATTGTTAATTGAATTATTATAAATACTTAGGAAATTTTACAAAACAATTCAACAATGCATTTCAGCCAGAGTCTTCATTTCAAAATATTTTGGAAAAATATTTTCTTCTTTTTCACCCAAAACTGATTCTTTTTTGTATCCTTAATTATCCAAGCCCTTGATTATGTTAACAGAAAGATGGAGTTAAAGACTGGGCGGTGTAATAAGCTGGGTGAGAGTTGAAATACTCTGTGAAGAACGGCGGAGGGATGAAAGAATGCTAATAGTTCTGGTCACATTACTCATCAAAGTGCATTTTCTTTGGGAGGGAAGCTCACTGACACCTTCTAATATGTGACTGGCTTTTCTGAAGCAATAGGCAAGTGTATTCCTCATTGAGACGGTGACCACAGTCACTGTCGGGAAAATATCACTTTGGGTTGATGCGAGCTCCCTGACTACAGGAGTAGCATTAACGTTTAATAGAGACATTGTCAAAGATTGTGCTGGTTGTATTGGGAGGCGAATAATCAACATATTTATTTGCTTACTACTGGGAATTATAAAGTCCCGAATACATCTCACCAAAGGCGAATTGGAACAAACACTTATCAGGTGTGAGTAAAAGGTGGTAGATGTCCTACCTCCCCTGGCAGGCATGGAGCATACAGCCAGTGCAGACGCATGGTGGGTGAAGACCCCACACAATCTGACAATCAAAATTGTGAAGGGCTTGGTGGACAGGACACCATGGTTTGGATTCAAGTAACCTTAAAGTGAATCCTCAGAATGCGAGAGTGGGTTAGTGGTAGGACAGCAACCAACAGAGCTTATGGATGCCAGCAGAACTGCGAGAATTCCACTAGAAATATTCAGCATGCGTCAACTGTGTGATCTGAAGATTATGGGAGGTGGGTAGCTTACCAAGGTCGAAGCATCCAAGAATTGATGGGCGGTGACCAAAAGTTGTCCAACAAACCTGTGGGTAGGTGTCCCACAATATTTGGCATTTAAATTAAATGATGCCGAACACGCTGCAAATGATTGACACTGTGCTTATATGTAAAACACATGGATGCTTATGCAGTCATTCTTACAGCACTTAGTGTATGTGACCTGAAGATAAGACGATTGAAGAGCCAGATGGATTTTTAAAGATTCCTTTTTTCAATTACCTCTTGCGGGGGGAAGAGGTTTACATTTCTTCAATGGATCCTGTCAGAATGTTCTAAGCTGTGCACAGGGCTACTCGATTGCCCGAGTTGCCTGGGGTCAATTAACAACCTTGTGATTGTTTCCAGTGACATTACAACTGTTCAACTAGAGTAAGGCCACTGAACATTACCCCTACTGATGTGAACATAAATTTAAAATTTTATAAAAAATACAAAAGAACATCAAATTGGCTTTTTACCTTATTGAAAAAAACTTTAAATAAATAATTGAAATATCAATCAGAATATATTAATGCCTTATTTTTAAAGCAAGAATTTTTATATCAATATTTTCACTTTGATTAATAAATACGATTTTGCTTGTACATTAAAGAAAAGTATTTATTTACAATTTTATACATTTTTAAAAATCCCTGAAATAATAAAATGTGACAATAGGAACTTTTTAATATTAAAAATTCTTTGAAAATATCTAAACAATTAAAAAAAAGAAAAAGATATATATTTTTTTTATCGAGATTTAGTTCAATGTTTAAGATGCCTATTTCCAAAACGATTTATTATCTTTTTTTACATATGTCCTTCATAAATTGTCTTTTCCAAAAATGAAATATTTATGTACAAAAAAAAAAATCTTGGTACGGAGATCAACGCGCAAAACAAAAACTACGACATAAATTTTAGCCTTTTCAAATTTAGTAACATCTATTTACAATAAAAAGTTCGTCTTTTGTATTCATATATCGAAGGTTTTTTAAAATCGGATAGGTTAGTTTTTTGTTTTGGCGCGTTGATCTCCCGTACCACAGATTTTTTTTTTGTACATAAATAAATTTTACATTTTTGGAAAGACAATTTAATGAAGGAACATATGTAAAAAAAAGATAATAAATCGGTTTTGGAAATAGGGCATCTTAAACATTGAAACTTAAATCTCGTAAATAAGAAAAAATATATATCTTTTTCTTTTTTTTTTAATTGTTAGATTATTTTCAAAAGAATTTTATATTAAAAGTTCCTATTGTCCACATTTTTATTTTATTTTTCAGGGATTTTTAAAAATGTATAAAATGTAAAATAAATACTTTTCTTTAATGTACAGCAAAATCGTATTTATTTAATCAAAGAAAATATTGTATAAAAAATATCTTGCTAAAAATAATGGCATAATATATTCTTGATTGATATTTCAATTATTTATTTTTAAAGTTTTTTTTTTTTCAATAAGGATAATAAAGCCAATTTGATGTTCTTTTGTATTTTTTAATAAAATTTAAATTTAATGTTTTCACATCAGTAGGGTAATGTTCAGTGAGCTTACTCTAGTTGAACAGTTGTAATGTCACTGGAAACATCACAAGGTTGTTAATTGACCCCAGGCAACTCGGCAAGTCGATAGCCCTGTTGGCACAGCTTAGAACATTCTGACAGGATCCATTGAAGAAATGTAAACCTCTTCCCCCGCAAAGAGGTAATTGAAAAAAGGAATCTTTAAAAAATCCATCTGCTCTTCAAGTCGTCTTATCTTCAGGTCACATACACTGCAAGTGCTGTTAAGAATGACTGCATAAGCATCCATGTTGTTTACTATATAAGCAACATGTGTCCAAGCATTTGCATGCGTGGTTCGGCGATCATAATAAATGCCAAATATTGTGCACACCTACCCACAGGTCTTGTGGACAACTTTTGGTCACCGCCCAATCAATTCTTGGATGCTTCGACCTTGGTAAGCTACCCACCTCCCATAATCTTCAGATCACACAGTTGACAGCATGCTGAATATCTATGTGGAATTCTCGCAGTCTGCTGCAATCCATAGCTCTGTTGGCTTGCTGTCCTACCACTCTAACCCACTCTCGCATTCTGAGGATTCACTTTAAATGTTACTGAATCCAAACCATGGTGTCCTGTCACCCAAGCCCTTCACAAATTTTGATGTGCAGGTATTGTGTGGGTCTTCACCCACACTGCGTCTGCCACTGTTGGCTTTATGCTCCATGCCTGCCAGGGGAGTAGACATCTACACCTTTTACTCACACCTGATAAGTGTTGATTCCATTCGCCTTTGGTGAGATGTATTTCGGGACTTTTATAATTTCCCAGTAGTAAGCAAATAAATATGTTGCATATCTCCATCCCAATACAACCAGCACAATTCTTTGACAATGTCTCTATTAACGTCTAATGCTACTCCTGTAGTCAGGGAGCTCGCATCAACCCAAAGTGATATTTCCCGACAGTGCACTGTGGTCACCGTCTCAATGAGAATACACTTGCCTATTGCTTCAGAAAGCCAGTCACATATTAGAAGGTGTCCAGTGAGCTTCCCTCCCAAAGAAAATGCACTTTGATGAGTAATGGTGACCAGAACTATTAGCATCTCATTCCCTTTCTTTCACAGAAGTATTTCACTCTCACCCCAGACGTACACCGCCCAGTCTTTAACTCCATCCTTCTGTTACATAATCAAGGGGCTTAGATAATTAAGGATTACAAAAGAATCAGTTTTGGGTGAAAAAGAAAGAAATATTTTTCCAAAATATTTTGAAATGAAGACTCTGGCTGAAATGCATTGTTGAATTGTTTGGTTAAAATTCCTAAGTATTTATATAATACAATTTAACAATATACAATGGAATTAAAATATACAGAAATAAACAGAGGAATGATATAAGAAAAATGATAAGTTGATTAACAGCAATTATAAAAGAGGGATTGAGCATTTGAAGGGGGAGAAAGACCAGAAAGGGACTGGACAAGCAAGCATGATGCTGACCTTTTAGCCTGTCTGAGAAAGGAGACAGCTTTTCTTTCTTTCTTTCCTCTCCCAAATTTGGCAGTTAACTTACAGGTGGGAGCATCATAAGTTTACTAGATCTAATTATGCCAATTTTGTTATCATAAACATCTCTCTATCTCTCTTTGCATTGGCCACTATTACATGATAAATTTGTTGATAAAAAAGAGTTGTGTTTGAGTTTGTTTTTAAAAGTTAGCAAAGGGTTACTCAAAATCTTAATTGAAGGTTCGTTTTCATACACAAAGGAACAACCCCACTTATAAGAAATGAAGACCCAGTATATTACACATCAGCCTCTCAGGATATTTGCATGAGAGTCTAAAATTGGAAAAATGGTCTTGCCCTTGTTTTGTTGAGACTAGGCTTTCATCAACACAGATATCAGCTCATACTAGAAAGTGCCCAGTGAGCTTCCTGCACAAAGAAAATGCACTTCGACAAATAATGGTGACAGGAACAATGTGAGGGTTTGCAAACACTCCATACTGGGCAGATAACTGCTTAAATAGTACTTTACTTGAGATGTTTGTATGCGTTTCAAGATACTCTCTAATCCAATCTGACGGGATACCATCTGAAAAATTGTAGGCTAGATTGAGAAGCTCATGATCTGTTAATTTACAGACCCACTCTTTCATTTTTAAAGTTGATAGCCAGATTTAAAGATCAGATAGTCTCCCAGTAAATATTGAGATCTTTGGGAAGGTGCCTAGTGAGCTTACCGCACAAAGAAATGTGATCCTGTACTTTTTTTTCTAAATAATTTCATTTAACTGTTGAATGTCTGAATTAACAATATTGAATGTCTGAATTAACATATTGCTTTTCTTTTTACAGATGTGTCGATTATGTTGTACAAATAGAAATTTGATATTTTGAGTCATATTTAATGAAAGATATGCAGACACATAAAGACGAAAAGCCATATTCTTGCATCACATGTGGATCTACATTTGAAAGGAAGTCAGTTTTGATGAAGCATATACGCACACACACTGGAGAGAAACCATATCCCTGTGAAGCGTGTGGAACTTCCTTTGCACAAAAGTCTCATTTGATGACTCGTATTGTTTTTTGTTTGTTTTTTTCCCTTGATACTGCAATTTTTCAGTTCGGTTATGGTTTTTAATTTAGTATTTTTTCTAAGAAAGACATTCATTCTCTTGTTTAATAATGATTAGTAGGTACATGCTATTTTAATCAGGGGATGTAATAAATTTAAAAATAATTTTAAAATAATTTCTAATTAAAATAATTTTTTAATTTTAAAACAATTACCAAAAAATCAGAGAATTATCCAACTTTAATTAAATTTTCAGCACTTTTTTCATTAATGATTTAATACTATATATATATAGTTTTATTATTATTGATAATACTAATAATTATATGTTTTCAAGTAATTATTTCTATTTATTGATAGTCAAAACTGGAACTGTAGGGATCTCATTCCCTTGCTTCCACTGAAGTATTTTAGCCCCCCCCCCCCGACATACAAGCCCAAGTCTTTGACTCCATCCTTCAGCCTCTCGGGATACTTGCATGAGAGTCCAAAATTGAGATTAGGCTTCATCAACATTGATGTTGTCAATGTATGCTGATGCTGCATCCTGAGTAAATACCACATTAACTACCGATCATATTATAAGGGGCGCTACATTAAACTTAGCTCTTTTCTGTCCTAGGGAAGAGACTGGTAAGATCATCTATTCCTCTGTCTTGTTTCCTGGACATTGCAGTGGGAACACATAATGTCAGCACTGAATTCCTGTTTGTTGATTGTTAGTGCTGCACATTGGGTGGTTTACTCTAACTGAACTTTACTGTGCAAGCCAGAGACATGTATATCCCACCCATATCTCTTATGGGGGTGTATCCCAGTTAAAAGATTTTATCCAAGCAGCCTCTCCTGAATTACCAAAACATCAACCTCAATGGGACTGCCTCCATTTAGATTGTCACAGATAACTCCAACTCCATCAGTGATAGTCTCTCAGAGACATTACCACTTGTGGGGTCGGAACTGTCCATTAATGGTCATCACATGCAAAGTAATTATGGGTAGTACCAAGCTCTTTTCTGTCCTAGGGAAGAGACTGGTAAGATCATCTATTCCTCTGTCTTGTTTCCTGGACATTGCAGTGGGAACACATAATGTCAGTATATTGGCCATCATGGATGTTCCTACTCCTAGTCTCCTGTTTAACTGCTCATAATTTGGCCTTTTCTGAAAATTATGAGTATTAAAAGTAATAGGATTATTTGATAGCATATAACAGTACAAAAAAGTATAGGAATAGTTGATTAAAAATATATAATTGTTGTTTTACTTATTTCTTTTTAAACTCATCTTTTTCTATTTAGCCCATAGAAGGAACTAACAGGAACTACCACTTCAATTCAGTGTGGATCTGGGAATAATGGCGATGAAGGATACTCCACACTATCCAGAGCAGCAAATTGGAAGTTCACCATTAGATGCAAGTATTAAATAGGAACACTTGATAGCATATAACTGTGCAAAAAAAGTTTTATTATACTCAAAGAAACAAAAGTAAAAAAAAAGGGCACAACCAGCATTTATAATTTGGATCCCATGTTTATTGATTCTTTAATAAATCAAGCTGACCATCTCGGTGGGTTTCCAAACCATCATTCATAGATAGGTATCAACTTTTTGTATCTTGTAGACTTTATATTGAAGACCCTAAAAAAGGATCTTCTATAAATATTAAACCCTTAAAACACTTCTCCTCTGTTACTCTGTAAATATGATACTAAAATAAAAGACTTTTGACCTGTCACCTGTCCGTCAAAGCCTCAACACTTCCAGTAGGCAGTGGGGAGTTTGGTTGTGGGACGTCATCACATCAACAACCCTGATTCATTTCAGACTTTTGTATACAAATACATCCCCGTAATAAAACCTAGGTGATACTATATGAAAATGAAGACCATATATATTTGTGTGTGTATGTATGGGGTTTGTTTTTGTTTTTATTAGTCATTACAAAACAATTTTTGAAAATTTCACTTTAGAAGATTATTCTGTTTTTATAATGGCTTTCTTATGAATAACAAAAGACATTTATTTATTAAATTCTTATGCTAATTATATATCCCATGAATGTGATAAGGCCATTTGTTAGTACACTGAATACACATTAATCATGTGTATTAATTATTTAAGATGATGCAAGCTGTTTTGATATTTGCATGTGTATGGAAATACACAAATTTAGTATAGTAAGGAAAATCCTCAATATTGAACATTTTAGGAATTTTATTAGTGATTTAAGATGATGTAGTCAGTTTTAATATTAGCATGGTGTGTGTTTCCACACAGATTAAGTATATTAGGGAGGTTGAGAGATTCCCATGGATGACAAAGTCTTCAATATTGAACTATTTAAGTATTGAACCATTTAGGTATTTCAAGATTTTTCATCAATAAAATGTAATAAAAAACAATCAGTTTTCTCATTTTTACAGGTGCAATCACCTATGCATAAACACAGGAAATGTGTGGGTGTAACCATGACTAAAAATAAACACAAGAAATGCGTAAGTGTAAAACATGACTTACAATAAAAACAGGAAATGTAGCCCATGACCAATGAAAACAAGCTATGTGTGCGAAGAAGTGTATCTGCAAGAAAACTGCGTGGGTGTCATAGTCAAAGAAATGTGACCATTTGGAGTTTTAATATTATATAAACTCTTAAAATTTTGGTTGAAGCAGTTATCGCTGTTCAAACTCCTGACAGCTCCCTTGTATGTGCAAACTCTCCAAAGACTCTCCTGTTATCGATGAATAAAAAATATAGTATTATATTTTTTTAATATATATAGGTGTTCCTCATTGTTTGTCAAATCCAGTGGAAGTATACAATACTACCCTCGCCTCTCTTCAAGGTACTTATATACTGTCTGTGCACTGATGTTGGTATGTAACCTTATACAGGGTTAGCATTTTCTAAGTTTTGGTGTGTTTGAATTTGGTATTTCAAACAAGACTTCGCTGAAAATGCTGTCCCACAGCACTTTTTTTTTGTTTCATTTTTTTAAAGATTTTTTTAGAATCCAAGGGGCCCCTGTCCTGGGGCTAACACTTGATTCCTTTATAAATAGTATTTATATCCTAATGATCTTTTTAGGATGGAGCATGTTCCTTTGATAGCTGCTATTTGTATTTCATAGCAGCTTGGCTTCCCCGGTATTGTTTCTAGGTATTTTTTTAGATTTTGTTTCACCAGTCCAGTTGCCCCAATCACAACGGGTATGATGTCTATTTCTTTCAATGACCAAGTTGTTTCTAGGTCATTCTTGAGGTTTTGATATTTTGTGATCTTTTCTCGCTCGGCTCTATTTAGGCCATAGTCATTTGGGACAGCTACATCAATAATAAGAGCAGTTTTTTTATTTTTTTTTATCCCAGATGACAATATCTGGTTTAGCACCAATGTGTGATCTCATGTGGGTTTTCAAACCATAACTCCTATAAAATACTTTTTCTTATCTGTGTGTTTCCATATTACATTTCAAATGGAAGCTCTGTGAAAATGCTGTTTCACAGGATATGGTTTGTCTCCAGTGTGTTCTCATGTGGGTTTTCAACCATCACACTTATTAAATGCTGATCCACAGACTTCACAAAAATAGTTTCTTTCCCGTGTCTGTTCGCATATTTTTTTTTTAATTCTCCCTCCTAGAAAATGCTGATCCACAGACTTTACAAGAAAATGATTTATCATACATGTGTGTTTGCATATGTTTTTTTAAATACTCCCTCCAAGAAAATGCTGATCCACAAACTTCAGAAAAAAATAGTTTATTTTCCATGTGTGTTCACATGAGACTTTTCAAATTACCCATTACCAAAAATGCTGACCCACAGACTTCACAAAAAATGGTTTATCTCGTTTTCTTTTTCTTTAACAATTTGTAGAAACCAAGAGGCCCATGTCCTGGGGCTAACACTTGATTTCTTTATAAATAGTATTTTTATCCTAAGGATCATTTTAGGATGGAGCATATCCCTTTGATACCTGCTATTTGT
This sequence comes from Doryteuthis pealeii, assembly GCA_023376005.1. Classification (NCBI taxonomy): domain Eukaryota; kingdom Metazoa; phylum Mollusca; class Cephalopoda; order Myopsida; family Loliginidae; genus Doryteuthis; species Doryteuthis pealeii. The sequence goes on from CM042151.1 coordinate 100,800,991, forward strand.
ATTTCAGAGCAGCTTGGTTTACCTGGTATTGTTTCAAGGTATTTTTTCAAGTTTTGCTTCACTAACCCAGTTGCTCCTATCCCAACAGGTATAATATCTATATTATAATATTTCAATTACCAAGTTGTTTTTAGGTCATTCTTGAGGTCTTGATATTTTGTCATTTTTTCCTGCTCAGCTCTATTGAGACCATAATCATTTGGGACAGCTTCCCCACTCAGTTCTATTGAGGCCATAATTATATCGGACAGCTACATCAATAATGAGAGCAGTTTTTTCATGTTCATTCCAGATGACAATCTCTGCTTTAATGGCCTTGTCTTTGATATATCTGCTTGTCTGAATTACTTTATCATAGAACACAGTCACCTTCCCCCCATTTGATGTTATCGGTGGAGGTTCGTGTTCCCAGATGTCTCTCCAGTGTGTTTTCGCAGGTGGTTTCTCAAAGTGGAAGAATCTGAAAATGCTGATTCACAGATTTCACAAGCAAATGGTTTCTCTCCAGTGTGTGTACGCATGTGAGTTTTTAAGCTGGAACTCTGTGAAAATCTTGATCCACAGACTTCACAGGAGAATGGTTTCTCTCCTGTGTGTGTGTTCATGTGACATTTCAAATAGGAACTCTGTGAAAAAGTTCTTCCACAGATTTCACAAGAAAATGGTTTCTCCCCTGTGTGTGTTCGCATGTGTCTTTTCAAATAACAACTCTGTGAAAATGCTGTCCCACAGACTTCACAGGAAAATGGTTTCTCTCCAGTGTGTGTTTGCATGTGATACTTCAAATGGGACCTCTGTGAAAATGCTGATCCACAGATTTTACACAGATATGGTTTGTCTCCAGTGTGTGTTCTCATGTGGCTTTTCAAATAGGAACTCGTAGAAAATGCTGATCCACACACTTCACAAGAAAAATGGTTTCTCTCCTGAGTGTTTGCATATGGATGTTCAAGTGGGAACGCTGTGAAAATGCTGTTCCACAGATATCACATGAAAATGGTTTCTCTCCAGTGTGTATGTTCATGTGGCATTGCAAACTAGAACGCTGAGAAAATGTTGTTCCACAGACTTCACAGGAAAATGGTTTCTCTCCAGTGTGGGTTCGCATATGGACTTTCAAATTCGAACTCAAAGAAAAAGATGATCTACAGACTTCACAAGTAAATGGTTTCTCTCCAGTGTGTGTTCGCATATGTTTTGTCAAACAGCCACTTCTAGAAAATGATGACCCACAGACTTTACAAGAAAATGGTTTCTCTTTAGTGTGTGTTTGCATATGACTTTTCAAATAGGATCTCCTAGAAAATGCCGACCCACATACTTCACAAGAAAAGGGTTTCTCTCCGGTGTGTCTTTCCATGTGAGTTTTCAAACTGGAATACTCTGAAAATGCTGATCTGCAAACTTTGCAAGAAAATGCTTCCTTTTTAGTGTGTGCTGTGTCTTGTGAGCTGTCCATATGCAGGTCCACACACCTAGCAACAATATATTTTTATTTTGATATTTGGTTGAATGTGTCCTTTTGAATTCCAAAATTATTCTTCCCTGATATTTTTGTCTGTGAATAAATAAAAATTAAAGTATTAAAAAAAAATACTTTTACATTATTTAAAGTTTCAATATTACAACCAATTTACATGTTAATATACTGCCATGTGTCTTATATAATATAATATATATATATATTATAATATAATATACTATATAATATAATATATAATATATATATATATCTATGATATAATATATATTATATAATATAAATCACAAATAAAATGGATATTTTGCTGTTCAACAAATAATGAAATAGATTTAATGAAATTTAATAAGAATCAAGAATTTAAAAAAAATTAATCTAATGATTTATCTAAATCAAATGAACACTCCATTAATGATAAATATCTGAGAAAACATTTTCCACTTATGATAAATATTTCATAACATTGAATTGAAATACATTTAATAAAATTTAATGTAAATACTGACTTGTGCAGTCTTGAAAACAGCACCCCACAACGAAGCAGCTGTATGGCCACCTGCCCCCCCATCTCACAAACCATTCGAGTGAGATAGACTAGGCATGCAGAATACTGCTGGAGAAGAAAGGATGAGCTCATAAGTGACATTCTCCTGTGTCATTATAGGAACCTTGAATACTGGTCTCATAGGGACCTTGAAAACAATGTTGTGATCAGTTTATACTATTAAAACTTCATTTCAACTTTTATTTCTTCGCAATTCAATAGAATATAGTATATATTAATTAAAAAAGCAAGTAAAAGTTTACCAAGCATAATATTATGACATTGTTTCACTTTCCATTAAAAATTTATGGAATTTTTACTAAAACAAGAATTGGTAAAAATTTCTACATTTTTTTATGTTGTAAGATATATCTTTTGAATGCATACAGGGTGGGACTCAGTGATCCGCTATCTTCATCGCCAATTATGGACTCTTGTGCATCATACTGGCTCTGCTAGTAACCCCAACTTGAAACTGGCATCTTCAAGTCGCCACCCTGCAAGCTACATGCTACTTGTCTTGACATTTTTCCACAAATAAAACTGCAAAAAATCGACCTCTTAAATCGAGAAACCACAGTCAGTGTGAGCCACTGAAAAAGCCCATCCATCCTATTACTACTATATAATGGAATAATTGATTCCTCCTGGTTTCAATCTAATTTACCCTCTTATGGTAAATTCACCCCTTATATGAATTTATGTAGACTCACAAACACACACTCATCTTCACATACAATTCACATTAAATAAATAAAACAAAAAATATAAAAATCTGAGAATAAAAGCGTGGTTTAAATAAGTGATTAAAATTAAGATACTATTAGCGTTCTTCATACTACACTCCCCTGAGCAAAAATCCCAAAAACAAATGAATTAAAAAAGAAAAATATATATATATAAAAGTGCAGTTTTAAATGAGTGGTTCAAATTCATCCGTTTATAACCAGACAAGAAAGCCTCCGTACATTCTGATATGTAGGACTAATTTTTTTTTTTTTTGTGCCTCTTTATTTCTTTATCCATGTTCTGATCCTTTATCCATGGTTCTGATCTTTATTCATCTTTATCATGGTTCTGATCTTTTATTTCTTTATCCATGGTTCTGATCTTTTATTTCTTTATCCATGGTTCTGATCCTTTATTTCTTTATCCATTGGTTCTGATCTTTTATTTCTTTATCCATGGTTCTGATCTTTTAAGCCAAATCCATTTGGAAGCAGTTCGTACTTTATCAGAAACGTCCTTCAGTGCTTTTGCCCTCGCTGCTCCCACTCTCCCTATTTTTGCAAGGGTTCTGCACAGCAATTGACCTGCAAAACCCCTACAATCTACTTCTATAGGATCATAGTGTATTTTCCAGGAATCCCTTTGACGTTGTTCAACCAGTTCTTGGTATTTGGTCCTCATCCTCTAGTTTGCTAGCGAGATTAATTCCTCCCATGATATTATCAGTTCCCAAATTATAAACTGCTTTGTGCTGTCAGAATATACTATCAGGTCTGGTCAGAGTGATGTTTCAGCTATGTGTCTGGGGAACTTCAGTTGTGTCTCTAAGTCCACTACCAACTGCTAATCAGCTGTGGAAGATAATAGACTTGTTGTTCTTCCTCTTCTATGTTTGTGCACTTTAGCACCTGCTTTGATAAAGTTAATCTGAACTTTCTTTGATGATTACTAGTTTGTATAGCATCACTCACCTCACTAGCAATAGCTTTAAGGATTAGATCATACACAACGCTTTGGGGCAGCTACTAAAGATGTGCTGTAAAGTTCCTTTCCTTGAACACAGTTGGGAGTCTCACTCTTTTCCCATATATGTAAGTTAGATGGGATTGGCAAGACACCATAAGCTAATTGAATAAGGAAATGTATCTTGCTGAAGTCCGATCACCAGCACTACAACCAGGTAATTCTTTTCCTCTCAACACCTTCCCATTTCATCCATGATTCCTGCTGACTTAGACCGACCATTTTGCAGTAGCAAGCTTCTTCTGTGCCCACATGAACTTACTGATATGGGGTCTGGGAATATAACCCAAGCACCTGCTTTCCCTTTAGCTATTGTTCCCAGCTATGCTTTATGCCTCTCTCCTCTGTTACTCGCAATTAACTCTCCTAATTAATCAGATAGAAAAATTAAAAATGTATGACCAAAATATTTTGTTCAAATTTCATAAAATGAAATAAGTTGGGGGGGGGCGACCTAGTAGAACAAATATTTCCCTTAATATATTTAACGAAATACATATTTTAGATATAAATTCATCTAAAGGTGAATGAGTATTGAAATTTTCGTGAAAATTTTGTTCAAATTTCATAAAATGAAATAAGTTGGGGGGGGGGGCGACCTAGTAGAACAAATATTTCCCTTAATATATTTAACGAAATACATATTTTAGATATAAATTCATCTAAAGGTGAATGAGTATTGAAATTTTCGTGAAAATTTTGTTCAAATTTCATAAAATGAAATAAGTTGGGGGGGGCGACCTAGTAGAACAAATATTTCCCTTAATATATTTAACGAAATACATATTTTAGATATAAATTCATCTAAAGGTGAATGAGTATTGAAATTTTCGTGAAAATTTGACTCTTGATTTTTCATAGAATTTTAAAAATAGTAGGCACAACTTATATTCGGATATGTTAAAATTCAATTTATTCAATTGTGCAAATATGTAAACATTGTTTTTGTTCATAATTTTCATTATTTCCATAAGCTGAATTTTTTTTTAATCATCAGGAGTTTTTTAAATTTATTTTTTTTTAATGTTTCTGCTTTTGAATGGTACAAAAACTTTTAAGATAATATTAACTTTTTATTCAAGTCTCATTGTGTTAAATATAGGGGTGACGTAAATTTTTCCCATCGAATTAGAGGTCATTGGGAGACCTTGTTTATGTCACCGCGCCAATTAATATAGAACTTATTTAAAATTTAAAAAGATCTTATTACGTCCTTTGAAAAACAAACATACTTAAATATAAAAAATTGCTAACATTTTTGTCGATGATTCTACTTAAATTCCGGATGGATAAAACTCGACACAGAAAATTAATTTCTCTTCTTAAAAATCTTTCAAATTACAGTAAACGATTTTACAAATTTAATTCCAAGAAAAAACTCGCAGGATGTCCATTTTTAAATCAAGTCTTAATAAATAACCTAGTGATAGTAGAGAAAATAAAATATCATTATCAAATGTTGAAATGAATTAGATTTCAAAAAAATAATTAAATCAGTTTTCAAAAGATTCTATATTTAATCTATATTTTATATTTCTATATCAATAGAGGATGGAGTATTGTCAAAAAAATTTTCGTCAGTTTTTCTGCAAATTACGTATTTTTTGTTTGTAAAAAGAAAGATAATAACATAATGTTATACTTACTTCTTTCTCTTTTCTTACGTCGGATTTTTGTTCCTTAGGGATATAGAATGTTGGAGAATAGGGAAAAAAATGTAATATTTTAAATATAATTAATGAAATTAAAAGAATCATTCATTCATAATAAAAGTGTCGTCCATTTGTAAACAACACAGAAAGGTTTTCTGGGGTTAGTTACGCAAGGGAGATAATTCCGATGTTTTTTTTTCAGTTAGCAAAAATTCAGATTCATTAAATGTAAATTCATTAAAATCTATAATAATAATACTTTTGTAAAAGTTCCATGAACTGCCTAATTGTTAAAATCATTTATTTTCAAAGGTAATTTTTCTTTTCAATACAAGTGTGGCTCTCTATATCATAACTTATTCAGTTATTGAACGTAACGAAAAAACATTCATTTAAACTAGGGACTGGCAAACGGTGCCTAAAATGCGTTTTTGACAAAATGACTACAGAAAATAATTTACCAAAAATCAGGAAATTATCGGATTTTAATGAAATTCTCAGTGTTTATGTATCAATGAATGATCTTTATAATGCATTATTTATTTTATTTCAAAACTTTCTAATTTTTTTCAGGTCACTTAATTTTGACCCCCCTTATGTTGGGGGCGTAAAATTGTTTTAAGTTGGTCCTTACCTGATACTAATTACCGTATGAATAAAGAGATAAAAGACCGAAGTTATGAATAGAAACAAAACAATTTTTTACGGTTGTTGTTTTATGAAAAAATAAGTACCGAAAATCGAAAAATAAAATGTAAAAAATAATAAATAATAATTTTTTTGGAGATTTTTTTTTACTCATTTCGATAATTATTTAATTGGCTATTATTTTATAAAAGAAAAAATTATACATCGATGTTTTTTCTGCTTAAAAAGGGGAGGGGGTACATTTTCAATCGAGTTTTTCTTCAAAACTTATTACTTTTGGCGCCTAAAATAAGGTTTGCATTAAGTAGATATTTATTTTTAGAATCTAAAAGTATAACATTTTAAACTTAACATCGGGATTTTCATATTTTAAATGAATTTTATATATTAATTTTTCATAGCAAAAATACTAAATTAAAGTTTTGAAATAAAATAACTGATGCATTATAAAATTCATTAATTGATAAATCAATACTGAAAATTTCATTAAAATCGGATAATTACCTGATTTTTGGTAATTTTTTTTGCAATCGCGAATGTTACGGCAAAATTGTAAACAAGCCAATAAAACCACTTAAAAAGAACGAAAAATGGCATCGGCGAACAAAATTGACCAAAACAAATCGTTTTAAATATATTTTTTTAAAATTGCACTTGAAATCATCGAAAACGAGGCTAAATGGCGGATCGAGTCGAAATTGACCAAAACAAATGGTTTTAAATCTTTTAAAAATAAACTGCATATGTAATGATATTTTTCTTTTTTAATGATGGTCAGTATGTTACTACTTATCGATTTAGACAAAGTTTAACCTTAAATAATAGATTTAATTATTCTTAATTCGCTTTTAAAACTCCTAGCAGACGAAATTATTGCTACTGCCTAATTTAAACTAAGTACTATTTCCAATTCGTTCAGCCATTTTCATTTTAAAAATGAATTAAAATTGGTAATTATGAACTTTTGTTTAGTAAATTAGGGTGTCCCATAAAAAACAGAACCCACAAATTTTGTAATAAAACTGTTAATTTTAACTAGGGGGTTTAGGTTTAGGGTTAGGGATCTGTTTTTCTGGGTCACCCTGTACAGGGTCGACCCAGAAAAAAAAAAAAAAACAGAACCCAAATTATTTATTTATTTTCCATTAAACTAACCCTAAACCCCGCTAGATAAAATTAACAGTTTTATTACAAAATTTCTGGGTTCTGATTTTTTTTTTTTTTTGGACACCCTAATTTACTAAACAAAAGTTCATAATTACCTTAAAATTAATCAAATCGTTAATTTTTTGAAATTTCAATTTTATGTTAATACCCACAGTTTATTTTTGTCTGTAAAATGAGTTTCAGTGTTTCCCTACTCCTAAAAATAAGTTTATGAAAGCTTTTTGGCCTAAGGACCTAAAGGTCATATGATCCACCACTTTTAAGTTATTAATGATTTATGGGGTTTTTTTTTTCATATTAAGATCAATAGGTGAAAAAATCCCAATGTGGCTCTGCATTAATAACAACATTTTTTCTATTATTATTTTACATGTATTGAGCATTATTTGTACCAAAAAATATAGTTTGGTTTTTGCTCAGAACCGAAGCTACAGCATCAGTTAAAATTTTGCACTTTTATCTTTTAAGTGTTTCAGTTCAGTCATTGAATAAGGTCAATATTGTAAGAGTAACATGAATTGACCGTCTCATACGACGTACAAAGTCCAGAATGAAAATGAGAGACTTGCCGACGGCCTACCACTAATATTTGCATAACACCATGAATGGTCACTCTAAGTTAACTATCAATAAAGGGAGGTTACTCTAACCTACCCACACACATGTGTTACATATCCCTTAACATCAGGTATATAAATGAGAGAGAGAGAGAGAAAGACTAGGGATGATGAGGAGGGGGATGATAGATTTGTTCTTATTTGTTCTCTGTTTACTTACTTCATCAGTCGTCATCTTTTTTGGACTGTTTTCTCCAGGTTGATTTCTTCTTTCGGAGCTGGGCAGTCTGTGCATTTTTGTTTTAATTAATCATCAACAAAGGCATGTCAGTTTTCTATTTTCTTCATTAAGCAACATCTTGAGAGAATGTCTTCTCTTGGTGAGTGACTGGCTGCAACTAACTAAAACTAAAAATTAATTCTGTCACATGCCCTCATTCAGCCAATCAGAAGTCAGTGTGTAGGTGGGGCACGAGGTTACATGCTGTCAATCATGGTAATTTTCCATTTCTTTACAATATGAATTTTTTAACAAACTGAATTCAAATTTTATCTACACTGCTTACACAATTCATAAGCTACTCATGAATTATGTAACATATGGAGCAAATAACTGTCAGAGTGAACCAGAAATGATCAGGATTATGTTTGTAGTTGGATATATTTGAAATAATATAGAAACAATACATTTCCCTTGTATCAATCATATTGCCTGCAAAATTCTGACAATATACAAAGCTCAATACATTTCATTATGTAATTGAAAATTGGAAATGATAACAATATACAAATAAAACATGTTTATCTACAAAAGTATTTACAGAGTTTTAAAAGTTTAAAAGACAGTATTGATCACATCTTATATTTATACAAACACAATGAGAATTTTAGCAATGCATAATTCCATGTCAAATCATCCAGAAAAAAAGAAAAATTATCACTTATGTCAGCCATTGAACAAGGTTTTTATGAAGCAAAATAACTGTCAGAATGAAATAGAAATAACTTGTAGTTCTTTCACCCTTAACGCCACCGTTTCAATAAACCAGATTAATACCATGATTAATATTCAAAAATTACTTTCCTCACTCTCCCTTACCCATCTGTTACCTCTTCAGCAGCAGCTGCCTAAATTCTCAGGTCATTATTTTTTTAAACTGTTACTCACCTCTTTGCCTAATAATGGTCTGACTAAACTTTTTCTAAGAATTTTGCTACATGTAAATTTCAAAATGTTTTCATTAATTTTAAAAAGGAGATATTTTTCCATGTGTTTTCTTTGTTCCATTGGTTGATACTTAAGAACTGTCAGGTAGACAGAAATGTTAATAACCCCTCAAATTATATTAGTTTTTAAAAAAATTATTTCAATTGCATCTTGACAGTTATTTTGCTCCATATAGACCTTATTCAATGGTTGAATAGAAAAATTTAAAAGATAAAAGTACAAAATTTTAACTGATGTTGTAGATTCGGTTCTGAGCAAAAACCAAACAATGTTTTTGGTGCAAATAATGTTTGATATAAAATAATAAGAGAAAAATCTTTTGTTATTGATACAGTGCCACATTGGGATTTTCTCGCCAATTAATCTTGCTATGAAAAAATCAAAAATCATCAATAAATAATTGGTTAATTTTAAGACATTTTTTTTTTTTAAGATTAAAAATGTGCAACATATTTTCTGAGATTTATATATATGTAAGAATATTATTACTAATGATCTTATTTTCATGTATGGGTTGTCAAACGTAATAAAAAATTATCTCACCTGACAATAAAATTTAATTTTAGTGTCTTCTATTGATACCTATTTTCTCTCCAAAATTCAAGACTACTTTTTGAATGATGTTTACACATTCATCTCCCTTGCACCAGAAAAATATCTGACCCTATATATATATATACATATATATACATATATATATATACATATATATATATATATATATATATATACATACATATATATATATATATATATACATATATATATATATATATATATATATATATATATATATATATATATATATATATATATATATATATATATATATATATATATATATATATATATATATATATATATATATATATATATATATATATATATATATATATATATATATATATATATATATATATATATATATATATATATATATATATATATATATATATATATATATATATATATATATAAATTCTATACAGATCTTTGCCTAAAATTTTTTTATTGATATATCAATTTGTGCACACAAGCTCTAATCCTTCCTATGCCGACAGCAATGTCTACCTCAACATAACTTCCACCAAGTCTTCTCAGCTCAAAAATACAACCTTAGAGACAATTTTTAATAAATTCATTTTATTATTATCACATGAATGTGTTGATGTTTGAAATAAAAAGAAGTGATGCAGACAATTGACATCTACTATCTAAAAGAAACACAGGGTATCTCATAGACAGGCAACCTACATTTCTTAAAGTATACTTTAACCATGTTAACCAAGTTAAAACAAAAGTCAATAGACACAAGATTGCTGATTGGTCGAGGGAGAGAAATGTCACTTCTAACAGTTATCGTGCACCAAGAAATTGAGTTGTAAAGTCAGTAAAATTCACTGAAAGTGATCACACACAAATCAGCTGTACTGAATTGAACTGGCTTTAAAGAAAATCCTTTCCCAGCATGGCTGTCTTCTGAGTCAATTAAATAAGAATCATAAAGGTTTATTGTTTTTGTTAGATCTTAGATCTACTTGACAAGAAAATGGTTTATCTCACTTTTTTGTTTCATTTTCTTATTATATTTTTTAGAAGTCAAGGGGCCCCTGTCCTGGGACTAACACTTGATTTCTTTATAAATAGTATTTATATCCTAATGATATTTTTAGGATGGATTATGTTCCTTTGATAGCTGCTATTTGTATTTCATAGCAACTTAGCTTCCCTGGTATTGTTTCAAGGTATTTTTTCAAATGTTGTTTCATCAGCCCAGTTGCCCCTATCACAACAGGTATGATGTCTATTTCTTTCAATGGTGGATTTTTAAATCAGAACTTTGAGAAAATACTGATTTGCAAACTTCACAAGAAAATGGCTTCTCTCCAGTATGTATTCGCAAGTGGAAATTTTATATCGGAACTACAATAAAATTATGATCCACAGACTTTAACAGAAAATGGCTTCTCACTCTTTTATTTTCATTTCTTTTGGCAATTTTTAAAAGCAAAAGTTAACAGACTCATGATTACTGTGTCATATCCAAACATTATTGTGCACCAAGAAATTGAATTGTAAAGTCAGTCAGTGGAATTCATTCAAAGTGATCACACACAGGTCAGCTGCAATGAAATGAAGATGCTCTTGAGATTAACCTTAATTTTGAGTTTTTTTCTTAGCATTTTTTGTTTGTTTATTTTACTCTGGTCCGTTGGTTGGGGATGTAGAATACACCAACTGCACCTCTGAAGAGGGATAAAATACCTAACCTCAACTGCCAATGGGTTGCGACCGGTGATGCCTGATGACAAGCTTGTGGTGGCTGAGCAATCTGTGAGCCGGGTACTAAATGGTCCCATGATATGCAACACTCCACTTTGGCTGTTACTTGCTCCAAAAGTGTGAAAACCAATTGATTATCAGTTCATGTCAAGCCATAGAAACTATATGATCATTTTAGCTGTAATCTTCAAATTGTTCTTGTAGAAAACATCAAAAACTTGAATGATTAGAAATACATATCTGTGATACTATGATTGAGGATGAACATGGTCAGAATAAATAAATAAATAAATGAATAAAAAGAGAATAGGTTAAAGCCAGGCATAAGTAAAAGGGGTGGGTGGGTGTTTGTCCTTTCTACAAACACAAAAGATTAGGCCGTAAGGTTTGAGAGGGTTATACGACCACCGTGAAATGATGATATCTTAGGCATCTAGGTACTAAAAACAAAAAGGATTTTTATGAGAAAATCTCTTTTGAAAAAATTAATAGTTGACGTATTGAAGACACTACGTCTGGAAAAAGATTCAATTACTTTAATTTTAATACTTTCCTCACCCAGTTTCGACTGGGGGTCCGGCGAGCTTTGGCCGCTGGACCGGTTAGGTTATAATAATAGCGTCGATCCCAGAGGGCCATCCCTCCAGGCAATACCTGCCCCCTTTGGGGACAGGGCTGGGTTTATTGCCCAGCGCCTGAGGCGCCCCCCTTGAGGGGGAATGCCGATGGGATCGACGCAATTTTTGTTCTCTCCCACCCATTAGCTTCGGCTTGTGGGTGGGTCCACGTTAAAACGGAGCCTTGTGCCCAGTCCATACAGGTGGGGTATGAGACAAATAAATACTTTAATTTTAAGGGTTAATGACGTCTAGAAGTCGGCGATTGAATTTAAGTACTGGCCATCTGTGAGCAGGGGATGGTGGAGGAGAATTTTTACATAAATACAGCTAAACTCCAGCACTGAGGCAGTTAGAGCCGGGCCATTGAGGTGTGAAAGTCGCCTGTAGAGATAGCCAGTAGCCAGCCAGTTGGATAGACAGCGAAGTATCACAGACCCCCTTCTTCCATCTGCGTCTTGTTTACAAACACTTGTAGTTGTTGTTTGTTTTTAATCCTTGTGAACCTGTCTCTGACTTGTGCCCTTCAAATCGGCCAGCACAGAATATCACAACGTTTGGGGGTCTAGACATCGTGCAGAACAGGTCGTCTCACATATCTAAGATCTTTAACCCTTGTAGTGACCATTACAAAAGTGAACAGTCCAAACCAAAATAAAAGACTACAGAATTGGAACCTTAATAAGAATGACCCATGAAAACTGGTCAAGTAATAACAGGTGGAGTATCACGGTGTGTACATAAATGTTTTTTCAAATTTGAGCTCTGTGAAAATGCAGTTCCACAGACTTCACAAGAAAATGGTTTCTCTCCTGTGTGTATTCGCATGTGTCTTTTTAGATTTGAAGGGTCAGAAAATGATGATCCACAGACTTCACAAGAAAATGGTTTCTCCCCAGTGTGTGTTTGCATGTGGCTTCTCAAATAGGAACTCTTTGAAAATAGTGATCCACACATTTCACAAGCAAATGGCTTCTCTCCAGTGTGTGTTTGCATGTGATATTTTAAGTGCGCACGCCTAGAAAATGCAGATCCACAGACTTCACAAGAAAATGGTTTCTCTCCAGTATGTGTGCACATGTGTCTTCTTAAACAAGAAGGGTCTGAAAATGCTGATCCACAGACTTCACAAGAAAATGGTTTCTCTCCCGTGTGTATTCGCTTGTGTTTTTGCAAAGCTGAACGACACGAAAAAGAAGATCCACAGACATCACATGAAAATGGCTTCTCTCCAGTATGTGTTTGCATGTGTCTTTTTAAATTAGAAGGGTATGAAAATGATAATCCACAGACTTCACAGGAAAATGCTTTCTCTCCAGTGTGTGTTTGCATGTGTTTTTTCAAACGAGAATGAAGTAAAAATGTTGATCTACAGATTTCACAGGAAAATTTTTTTTCTCCAGTGTGTGTTTGCATGTGAATTTTATAGTTGTAACCCTGTGAAAAGCTTGATCCACATACTTCACAAGAATATGGTTTCTCTCCCGTGTGTGTGCGCAAGTGTCTTGTTAAACTATTAGAGTCTGAAAATGTTGATCCACAGACTTCACAAGAAAATGGTTTCTCTCCAGTGTGTGTTCGTACATGTTTTTTTAAACTGGAACTCACAGAAAATGCAGATCCACAGATTTCACAAGAAAATGGTTTCTCTCCAGTATGTGTTCTCATGTGGCTTTTCAAATGAGAATTCTGTGAAAATGCCAATCCACAGACTTCACAAGAAAATGGCTTCTCTCCAGTGTGTGTTTGCATGTGTCTTTTTAGATTAGATGGGTATGAAAATGATATTCCGCAGATTTCACAAGAAAATGCTTTCTCTTCAGTGTGTGTTTGCATGTGTCTTTTCAAATGAGAATGAAGTAAAAATGTTGATCTACAGATTTCACAGGAAATTTTTTTTTCTTCAGTGTGTGTTTGCATGTGAATTTTATAGTTGTAACCCTGTGAAAATTTTGATCCACAAACTTCACAAGAATATGGTTTCTCTCCCGTGTGTGTGCGCATATGTCTTGTTAAACTATAAGAGTCTGAAAATGTTGATTCACAGACTTTACAAGAAAATGGTTTCTCTCCAGTGTGTGTTCGCACATGTTTTTTTAAACTGGAACTCAGAGAAAATACTGATCCACAGATTTCACAAGAAAATGGTTTCTCTCCAGTATGTTTTCTCATGTGGTTTTTCAAATAAGAATTCTGTGAAAATGCTGATCCACAGACTTCACAAGAAAATTTTTTCTCTTTAGTGTGTGTGCGCATGTGTGCTTTCAAAGCAGAAGTCACTGGAAATGTGGATCTGCAAATTTTGCAAGAAAATACTTCTGCTTCAGAATGTGTTTCCATATCTGTTTTCAGTTCTGATCCTTATGAATATGTTCATCCGCACAATGGTGAAATGTTTAGTTTTACTAAAGCCTATTTTCCCACTTGTTCTTTGAAATGTAAATTTAAGTAAAATATCCTAAATTCCACAATCTCTTAATATGCAGATCTGAACATTAGCAAGAATATTTTTTCCTTTAGTATATGTTTGAATGTGAAAATGCTGGTCTGCAAATTGTGGACATTTATTTATTTTCTGCTGATCTGTACAATAGAGAAAAGTTATTTTTCACTGGAGTCCCTTTTTGAACTTGTTCTTTGAAATATTGATCAAGAGAAAACACATATTTAATGAATTGCAAAAAAAAACAATTGTCCTGTGAGTTCTCAATATGTTGATCCACACACATCAGAAGAATATATTTGTTATTTGGTTGGTGTTTGGATGTGTCTTTTTACATTTCAAAAATATTCTGCTCCAATGAAGTTGATGTCTGTGAATGAATAAGAATTAAAGTATTATTAGAAAAACAACCAACCAAAAAACAAGAGATTAACAACAGTTAAAAAATGAAATATATATAATGGAATCTAATATAAATACAGTATGTATCTAATTTTGACAAAGATTTATCAGAATTAAAAATACATTCTATTAATGATAAAATTATAAGAAAATTCTTTTCACTAAAATTTAGCCAACAAAACAATTGTACGGGTGGCAAACATTTTATCATCTTAAACTGAATGAAACATAGGAAAAAAAACTTTTTTTGTGCAGAATAAAAATGAATGTATGAACAATTATTTTTTGTTTGAAATGGATAAGTAAATCGCATTGAAAGTATTATTATCATTATTAATAAGGATGATGATATATAACAAGAAAATGTGTGGTCGCAAAAGAAAACAGACAAGAGAATTAAATTTCATTAATTTAAAATAAACAAAAGATGGAAAATGCAGAGAAGTGAAAGTAAGTAAAAGGTTGAACATCTGTTTCTTGACCGGGTGACTTGGTTGTGTGTGGTGTGGTGATGTTTTGTGGATTGGTAGGTTAAGCAGTTTTTTGAGAAGTGGGATTAGGTGAGGGGCTGAAAATCTTTTTGTTGGCTGGGAACATCATTGTGTCACATGAGGATGTGATGTGGGTCAGTCCTTTGATCTTGTCCAAAAGAGTGACACTGTTTACTAGTGCTGGAGTCAACTACCTTCACAACTTTTAGTCATCTGCTTTTATAACTATGGATAGGCTCGAGATTTGCTTTGAAAGGCTTTGGGAGGGGGGGAGGGAATGTTTGTGATTTGTTGAAAAATTTTTTAAAAAGTAACTTTTTTAATTGTTTGTAAATATCATTTTTCACCCAGAAGCTTGTGTGGAGCTTATGCACAGAAACTTGTTTTGTTTGAAACTACTGTCGGGTCAACATCCAATATGATGTTACTGTGACGGCAACACCCAGGCCAGGAATGAGTAATGACAGAGTCAACTGGTGAAGACACTTTTATTAGGGAATTGTCACTTGTCCTCCTGTTTCACAACTGGTCTTCAGCGTGAAACTACAATAGAATACAAAAGGACTATGTAGTTTCTCTAATACACAACTAATAAATCAAAAAAGGAGGAAAAGTTTGCATGTTGACACTAACCTTCTTGTCCCCCCGGTTCCTGACTGCTAAAAGAATTGAAAACTAGCGCCACATGCACATGTGACTTTTACCGGTATCAAATGGTGCTTGTACCCACACAATAGAATGGCCGGACAAAACAAGGGAGATAATTATCTTGCATTTACAGTTACATTTCTTAATATCTTAGATTTTGTTCCGAAGTGTTTTTAATTTGTTTTGTTGATGAGTGGATGTATAAAGTTAGTGAATTTGTGAATCAAGAGAGATAACTATTTCTGTTATATAACAATAATAATGATGACAATCCCATGAAATCATTTAGGTATTAAAAGTAAATAAACTCATATATTTCACAACAAATTATTCAAAGCAGAACAAATAATTTAAAGTAAAACAATCTTATTGAAATGAATTTAATAGTTTATTAAAGTGTTTGTGGGATGCCACTATTATTATATTCAGGGTATGAAAGCAGGTCAATAAAATGAAAAGGGGGTCAGTTTTGAATTAAGTCAATAAAAGGAGAGAGATTAATTATGAATAATAATTGCAATGACTTATCTTTTACTAAAAAAAGACCGATTTTATTGAAATAAATGAAATTGTTTATTCAAGTATTTGGTGGATTTCATTAAGAGAAAATTCAATTTATTATTTCTGCTGTAGTTTAATGTGTCTGTTCAGAAAATATATTTCAAGAAACAATAAAAAGTGAAATTGAGTGAAGTGGGTTTACAATCAAAATAAGGTGCCAAACTGGACCATAACTTAGTGCCTTTCTTTATGACATTTGGTGTTTATTTTACATAGTTCAGCCGTATATTTATTATAGCTACTGGCAAAATGAGCCTAAAATGCGTTTTTAACAAAAGGACTTTAGCCCCCCGCTACAGAAAATAATTTATTAAAAATCAGGGAATTATCGGATTTTAAAAAAATTTTCAGTGTTTATTTATCAATGAATTATCTTTATAATGCATTATTTATTTTATTTCAAAACTTTCTCATTTTTTTCATGTCACTTAATTTTGACCCCCCTTATGCTGGGGGCGTAACATTTTTGCGAGTTGGTCATTTTCTGTACTAATTACAGTATAGATAAAGAGAGTTATGAATAGAAACAAAAAAAAATTGTTTATGGTGGCTTTACTATGAGAAAATAAGTACCGAAAAATAAAATGTAAAAAAATAATAAATAATTAATTTTTTGGGAGATTTTTTTTTGCTCATTTTGATAATTATTTAATTGGCTATTATCTTATAAAAGAAAAAATTATACATTGATATTTTTTCTGCTTAAAAAGGAGAGGGGGTACATTTTCAATTGAGTTTTTCTTCAAAACAATAAGTTTTGAAGAAAAACTCAATTGAAAATGTACCCCCTCTTTATGTATCTAAAATAAGGTTTGCATTGAATAGATATTTATTACTAGAATCTAAAAATTCGAATATTTTTATTTTAAATGAATTTTATATATTAATTGTTCATAGCAAAAATACTAAATTAAAGTTTTGAAATAAAATAACTGATGCATTATAAAATTCATTAATTGATAAATCAATACTGAAAATTTCATTAAAATCGGATAATTATCTGATTTTTGGTAATTTTTTTTTTCAATCGCGAATGTTATATTAAAATTGTAAACAAGCGCTTAAAACCCTTGAAAAAGAGACAGAATGGCGGATCGTGTCGAAATTTACCAAAACAAATGGTTTTAAATCTTTTAAAAATAAACTGCATATGTAGTGATATTTTTCTTTTTTTAATGATGGTCATTACTTATCGATTTAGACAAAGTTTGACCTTAAATAATAGATTTAATTAATTTTAATTCGCTTTTAAAACTGGTAGAAGCTGATTTTTTTGCCAGTCCCTAATTTATTAAATAAATATACTGCTGAATTGGACTCTGAATTAATGTCAGTCTTTGTACAAATATTTCTGAAGTGAAACAAAATTCTCAATAAAAAAAAAAGTTTATTCACAATTAGATTTTTTTTTAAAAAAGAAGAAAGTATTAATCAACTGAATATTTATTATGAAAATCACAAACACATTCTTTTTAAATATTGGATAACTAGGTACCACCAGACCGTTTATGCCATCTTGAATAAAACGGAAATAGATATTTCCGAACTTTGTTTGTCAAAAATCTCGTAAAAAAAAGATCGTACAGGGTTGTTACAAAGAAAAATAGTTAATTCAAAGATGAAATTATCCAATTGGGAAAAATTACATCGTTATTTTAAAAAATAAACAAACCTGCCCGTATTACATGCGAAAGGGTAATTTTCAGACCGTAATATAGACAGAAAAGTTACTAATTATTTCCCTTTTACGATCAACCAGTAAAAGTATGGATAACACTAATTTAACTTTTTGTCTTGTGCATATTCAATAACCGATTTTATTTGTTTTCAACGATTTTTAAGATATTTTTTTTTTTTATCTTGAAATATTATCTAGAATTTTTTTTTTTGTGCATTCGAAAAGAAGAAACATTTTAAAAAAGTCCTGATGATTTAAAAAAAATTCAGCTTAGGAAAATAATGAAAATTATGAACGAAAAACAATGTTTTTACTATTAACATGAATAAAAACTTGAAAAAATTTAATAGTAAAATGTCACCGTGAAATTGACGTTAAAAAAATGTCTTTGGTTTTGGTATTACTTTTTAAAATCGAAAATGAAATAAAAATTTGAATATTTTTTCTAAGAGAAAAACTGATAAAATAATCCTGTATACTTACTTTGTATTCTAATAGCGAAAAAAATTATCTTATTTAACTTTTTTGAACAAAGAAAAATAAACTTCAGTTGTTATTCAGAAGCGTCTCGTCTCGTCTCTTTGTAAAACAAAAGAACAAAAAATTACTATTCAACAATAAAAGTTAATTTATTTCACGCAGAAAATAAAAATATTTAATCACACAAAAGATTGAAAATCTCGTAAAAATTAATTTCTAAAAAAAAATTTTTTTTTTTTGACAATTTAATAGAATATAGTACATACCAATTACATAAGAAAAAAAAGTTTTCAAATATTAATATTATGACATTTTTTTTGCACTTTTTATTTCCGATTTCATTATTTTTTCCTAAAAAAACTATAATTCGGTACGTTATACAATTTCATTGATATAGTTATTCAGCCTCTTATCTTTATAGAAAAAAGTACCAAATTTTTTTCCACATCATTTTTTTTTATCTCATAAAATAAATGGGGGGGGGGTGATAGACATCGTAAAAATATTTCCCCTAATATATTTTAGAAAAAAACTATTTCAGATGTATTTACATCCAATGGTAAACATTTATGGAAATTTCGTAAAATCGGACCATTAATTGATTTTTCATAGAATTTTTTTTTAAATCCTCTTATCGTAACTTGTTTTTAGCTACGTTAAATTTCAGTTGATTTGACAGTGCAAAAAGGAAAACATTGTTTTTCAATCATAATTTTCATTATTTTCGTATGCTGATAAAAAATTAAAAAAATCATCAGGAGTTTATTTAATGTTTTTTCTTTCGAATGGAAAAAACTTTTCAAGAAAATATTAATTTTTCTGCAAGTTTCATTGTGTTAAATGTAGGGGGGTAAATTGCACAGGGTCAAATTGTACCTATCGTACATTCATACAATTTCATTGATATAGTTATTCAGACTCTTATCTTTTTATCTCATAAAATAAAATGGGGGGGGGGAGATAGACCTCGTAAAAAATATTTCCCCTAATATATTTTTAGAAAAAAAACTATTTTATTTATATCCAATGGTAAACATTTCGTGAAAATCAGATTATTAATTGAGTTTTCATAGAATTTTAAAAAAATCCTCTTATCGTAACTTGTTTTTAGCTACGTTAAATTTTAGTTGATTTAACAGTGCAAAAATGAAAACATTGTTTTTCAATCATAATTTTCATTATTTCCGTATGCTGAAAACAATTTTTTTTAAATTATCAGGAGTTTATTTTATGTTTTTTCTTTAGAATGGAAAAAAAAATTCAAGAAAATATTAATTTTTCTGTAAGTTTCATTGTGTTAAATATAGGGGGGGGGGTAAATTTCACAGGGTCAAATTGGTGGTACCTACTAAACAATAAAATGTTTTTAAAAAGATTTGACGGAAATCAGTAGCTTAATATTTTGAGGATATGTGTTTATATCACCCTAACCGATTAACATGGATAGTAATGGAAATAAAATATCAATTTGATGTTGACATGAATTAGATTCTTTTAAAATTTGAACCACTTTTCAAACAATTCTAGATATTTTATATCAATAGAGGATGGGGTATTGTCAGAAATTAAAAAAATATTTCCCTTCTTCGTCAGTTCTTCAAAGTTTCCTGCAATTTACATATTATAAAAAAATTATTTAAAAAATAAAGAAAGATAATAACAGTACGTTATACTTACGACTTTATCTTTTCTTACGTCTGATTTCTTCTTCTTAATCATAAACAACGTTAGAGAAAAGGGGGAAAATGTAATATTTTAAATAATATCAGTGAAATTACTTACTTTGCAATAAAACTGTCGTCCATTTGCAATCAATACAAAAAGGATTTCGGCAGGTAATTACGCAAGGGAGATAATTCCAATGTTTTTCTTATTTAGCAAAAATTCAGATTCATTTAGGGACTGGCAAACTTAGCCTAAAATGAGTTTTTGACAAAATGACTACAGAAAATAATATACCAAAAATCTGGGATTTATCGGATTTTAATGAAATTTTCAGTGTTTATGTATCAATGAATGATCTTTATAATGAATTATTTATTTTATTTCAAAACTTTTTTTTTTAGGTCACTTAATTTTGACCCCCCTTATGCTCGGGGCGTAAAATTGTTTCGAGTTGGTCATATGTTAAACTAATTACAGTATAAATAATGAGATAAAAGACCAAAGTTATGAATAGAAACAAAAAACATTTTTTTATGGTTGCGCTTCTATGAGAAAATAAGTACCAAAAATCGAAAAATAAAATGTAAAAAAATAATAAATAATTAATTTTTTGGAGATTTCTTTTTTACTCATTTCAATAATTATTTAATTGACTATTATTTTATAAAAGAAAAAATTATACATCGATGTTTTTTTTTCTGCTTAAAAGAGGGAGGGGGTACATTTTCAATCGAGTTTTTCTTCAAAACTTATTATTTTGGCGCCTAAAATAAGTTTTGCATTAAGTAGATATTTATTTTTAGGATCTAAAAATATAACATTTTAAACTTAACATCAGGATTTTCATATTTTAAATGAATTTTATATATTAATTTTTCATAGCAAAAATACTAAATTAAAGTTTTGAAATAAAATAACTGATGCATTATAAAATTCATTAATTGATAAATCAATACTGAAAATTTCATTAAAATCGGATAATTAGCTGATTTTTGGTAAATTTTTTCCATCCCAAATGTTACGTTAAAATTGTAAACAAGCACCTAAAACCATTGAAAAACAGCTAAAATGGCGGATCGCGTCGAAATTGACCAAAACAAAGTTTTAAATCTTTTAAAAATAAACTGCATATGTAATTATATTTTTCTTTTTTTTAATGATGGTTATTATGTTACTACTTATCGATTTAGACTAAGTTTAACCTTAAATAATATATTTAATTATTCTTAATTCGCTTTTAAAACTCGTAGTATCCGATTTTTTCTGCCAGTCCCTAGATTCATTCAATGTAATCCTTAAAATATATAATAATAATGTTTTTGTTGAATTCTATGAAATGCCTAATTGTTAAATCTTTTTTTTCTTTTCTTTTGCAGTCATCAAAAATAGTTTTTTTCTATTTCCAGAGTTGATTACAAGGGTGGAACTATTTCATAATTTGCTCAGTTACATTTAATTAGTGATGTACCAAATTTGCCAAGGGAGATAACAATTTTTTATTCCCTAATTTTAAAACAATTACCAAAATTCAGGTAATTGTCCAATTTTAATGAAATTTTCACCAAATTATTTTCCAACGACTTAATTTTATAATGATTAGCTTATTTTATTAAAGAAACTTGAAAAAATTTTTTTATCAATTCAGAATGTGGAGGAGGGATTGACTAAAAATATATATAAAATGTGATTTTAAAATTTTAAAGTTATTTTCTTATAACTCAAAAAAAAAAATAATGTAGCAATTTTTTTTGTAGTTTAAAAAAACATTTTTCTTTAAATCGATGCAAAAAAATTAAAAATTGTTTTATAATTTGCTTTAAAAATTTATTTTATCGAAGTTAAATTGAGTTTTTTACTACCTTAAAAATGTCAAGGTCAATTTTACATGTCTGAAAATTTAACAAAAGCTAGCCCTGAATTATATCTTTGAAAAAATCTAAGTTAAAAAATAAGCGATGATATGCTGCATATGTAAAGAAATCTGAGGTAGGGGTTATCGTCCTTGTCTACGAGCATCACTATCAAACCAACCAATCACAGGC
The DNA here is from genome assembly GCA_023376005.1 of Doryteuthis pealeii. NCBI lineage: Eukaryota > Metazoa > Mollusca > Cephalopoda > Myopsida > Loliginidae > Doryteuthis > Doryteuthis pealeii. The sequence continues at coordinate 100,823,329 of CM042151.1, forward strand.
CAGCATACTTGGCGGCAAAGCCAAAGAAGCAAATTCTTCCTTTTTCTGATTCAGCAGCTCCAGGGAGTCACCTATACATATTTTCCGAGATTTTTTGAATATTAAAAAATTGTCAATTTTAACTATGGATGACAAAACGGGCCGAATACTCTCCCAGTCTAAATAAATATGTCAATCACAACAGAGAAAAGTCTTTTTTACTACACTTCCAAGAAAAATATTTTTTAAGATATTGGATAGAAAATCCAATGTTTATCTTTTACTTCAAAGTACCTGGATGCAAAAACATACGACAGAGTAAAAAATAGTGCTTTCAGTGACCATAAAAATTTGTTCAGTGGCTAAGAAGCAACTGATTTAAGGGAGTAATTGCATAAACAAAACAGAAGTTATGTTGATTATATTGATAAAATTGAAACCTTTCTCATACAAAATTTTATTCGGAAAGTATTTGGGTCTTCACAGAATACAGAATATTCTTAATTGATATTAAAGTTATTTATTTTTAAAGATTTTTTTCATCAAAAATAAAGTAATTTTCATGTCCTTATTTTTCTTTTGTACACGGAGTGAACTTATTTTTGAATAAAATTAAAATTTTATGTATTCACTTCAGTAGAGTAATGTTCTGTGAGCTTATTCTACTTGAACAGTTGTAATCTCACTGGAAAACTCACAATGTTGTCACTTGATCCCAGGTGACAAAGAGAGTGGATAGCCCTGTTGGTACAGCTTAGAATATAGTGACATGATCCCCTGCTAAAAGATCCCTCCCCAACAAAAAGGTCAGTTCTTATTTTTACAAAATTGAAATCTTTCTCATACAAAACATTATTTGGAAAATATTTGGATCTTCAAGGAATTCTTAATTTATATTAATGTTAATTTTTCTTTTGCACATGGAGTGAACTTATGTCTATGTTTGAATAAAATTTAAATTCTATGTATTCACTGAAGTAATGTTGTGTGCTTACTCTAGTTGAACAGTTGTATTGTCACATGAAAACTCTCAAGTTTGTCACTTGATCCCAGGCAACTAGGAAAGTGGAGAGCCCTGTTGGCACATTTAGAATATGCTGACTGTATATTCTGCTGAAAGATAAGCCTCCTCTTGTCCCACACAAAAGGGAATGTCCTAAGTATGATACATAACTATACTAGTTGGTAAGCCTCTCAAATTAGTAGACAAGGTCACATACCTAGATAGAAAGCAATGTCAATATAGATTTTTTTTTTTGTTTTGTTTTACGGCATATCAACCTCAGTGGGTCATTTAATGCCGATAAAGTTTTAAATAAATCAATTCTTAATGGATAATACATTTTTTTATAAATACATTTTTTCTATTTAACCCATAGATGGGACCCTAACAGGTACTACCACTCCGGGCCAGAGTGGACCAGGGAGCAATGGTGATGAAGGGGTGCTCCACATTCCCCAAACCTCCAAAACTGGAACCTCACCATCAGATAGAGTTTAACGTCATTCCCAGGACATGTAGACCCGCAGCCACCGCCTTCTAGCACCCATATGATAAAGAGGGGTTGGGGCTTGCCATAAGGGCAATAGGGTTGGGGCAATCATATAGGTGCTAGGGCTTGACATGATTCAATATAGAATATACTAACTGTATCTATTACAAAAATGTAAGCTGTCTGTTATAAACAGGGTTAGTATGAAGTGCATGAAGGCAAGTAAAAACAAACACAGATTTTAAGTTTCATCGACTGTATTAGAAAAACACAAAAGGTTGTAAGGCTGGAAATGGTTTAAGAAGAATATCTGATATTTGGTGATAGTCTGTTGTGATGTGAGTAGCAATGTCTACAGAAAGCTTGATGTTCGATGGTCGAGTCAGTTGTAATGGAGGTGGTGATGTAGGCAGAAGTCCCAGTGATAGTCAAATGTTTTGTGGTCATGTCAGTTGAAATGTTTGAATCGTGTGGGCAGGATCTGACAACTGAGTTGATAGCAGTCAATTTGGTAAATTGATAATAAAGAGTTGATAATTGTTTGCCCCCTTAAGACTTGCCAGTCGGTCAGGTCAAGAGGCTGGAAGAGGATGTGAGAGATTGAGGTCGGCTGTCTTGGATGTAGCATTCATGTCCAAGCCTCCTCTGCCTTATGAACTCAACCGTGTTGCCGCTGTAGTATCTCTGCAGTGGGCCTTCAAAGCTGCCCCTTAAATATGTTAATGACGGATCAACTCAGACATTTTTTATTTTTAGCGAGAATGTTTTAGATTGGACGAAAAATGTGAATTCTGATTTTATTTATAATTCTATTTTTAAAGATTTCCTTATGCGTGGAGCCACTTGTGCACAAACGAGTTTTCTTCATTTGTTTGAACGACATCACTCTGTCCACATCCGGTTAGCATTTTTTTATTGTGGTGTGTGAGTGAATTGAATTTGGTGACTTTTGTGAATCAGAAGATACCTATATTTGTGTATATAACATGCCACACCCACAAAAAATTTTATAACCAATTTAATAAGAAAATCCAATTGAGAAATAATTAGTCATACTTAGATTTTAATAAATCCATTTTATTATTATTAACCTTATTTCATTATTTTCCAAAATTAATATTTTACTTGTTAATGGGTTATTTTTTTTCTTTTTAGTGGGGAGTCTTTTTTCTAGTTTTATTTGTTTCATTGATTTTTATTAGATCTTAAATTTCAGTTTTTTCCTTAGCTTTTTTGATTTGTTTTAATCTGCTTTGTCAGTAGGGGTGGGGAGGTCGAATTTTTGGGATAAGTGTTTTCTTTGGCCATGGAGATGCAATATACACAAACTGCACCTCTGCAAAGAGGTGAGAAACCTTTTTCTTTGAAATGTGAGTTTAAGAAAAGTCTTCATATACTGAATTCCAAAATCTGTTAATATGCAGATCTATACATAAGTAACAATAAGATTTTTGGATGGTTGAAACATCCAAAAATCTTATTTCCTTCACCGAAGAGCATAAAGCCTGGTTTGTTATTGTACACTCAACGTCCATGTACCTATTATAAGTATCATTGACAGGTTAATTTCGCAGGGATTGTTCGGTGTGTATCGTGGCCGAGGCAGTATGGTCTCTGACTATGCCTGCTGAGGTCCTGGTTTTGATTTCTGTCGGAAGGAAATCGTTAGTATACATCGCTGATGAGACTTAATAAAGTCGAAACAGTCTGTACGATGTTCTACACACTGAGCGATCCTTTGCTGGAATTCACTTGTCAAGATTATTTTCTATAATTATCGTATTTTATGCATTGTAATTGCCTTCAAGCAAAAATATAATAATAAGTAACAATATTTTTTTTCTTTAGCATGTGTTTGAATGTGACTTTTTATATTGCAAGACTATGTGAAAATGCTGGTCTGCAAATTAGGGACATTTATTAATTTTTTGCTCATCTGTAAAATGCAGAAGTGTGGGATTTTACCAGTCTCTTCTTTGAAATATTGATTGTAAGAAAACACTCATGTAATGAATTGCAAGAAATAGATTATCTTCTGAAGTCTCAATACATAGATCTACACACTTCAGCAGAATTTATTTGTTCTTTGATGGATGTTTCAATGTGTCTTTCACATTTCAAAACTATTCTTTTTTAGAAACCAGTGGAGACATTGACTTACTTTGATATGATGGGCAGCGTAGAGGCCATCTACCAAAAGGATCTGGCAGGTGGCTTGGACTTTCAATGGCTGAGTGGCAGAATCTGCATTGATCATTTTTTTTGTATTCCAACCATTTTCTTGAATCCATTTGTGAGTAGGCCCTGGTCTTGTCCAACTATAATGATTTGCTTCTCATCAAATGGTAGTTTGCCATGCTTGAGCCATTGCAGTGAAGCCTCCTTGTCAATGTATTTCTGGTTAAATTCATCTATGAACTTTCCTGCTCTCTTATGTTGTCGCCATCCTCTCTTTTCAGTATGTATATCCTGTCCATACACTGATGTCAGTAGGTATACTTAAACAGGGTTAGTGTGTGTTTTCATATGTTTTTTCAAATTTGACCTCCGAGAAAAAGCCAATCCACAGACTTCACAAGAAAATGGTTTCTCTCCAGTGTGGGTCTGCATGTGGGTTCTCAAATAGGATTTCTCTGAAAAAGAAGATTCACAGACTTCACAAGAAAATGGCTTCTCTCCAGTGTGGGTATGCATGTGGCTTCTCAAATGGGAACTCACGGAAAATGAAGATCCACAGACTTCACAAGAAAATGGTTTCTCTCCAGTGTGTGTGCGTATGTGACATCTTAAACTGGAAGAGTCTGCAAATGCTGATCCACAGACTTCACAAGAAAATGGCTTCTCTCCAGTATGGGTCCGCATGTGATTACTCAAATAGGATTTCTGTGAAAAAGATGATCTACACACTTCACAAGAAAATGGTTTTTCTCCAGTGTGTTTGCGCATGTGATTTCTCAAAGTGCAAGTCATTGAGAATGAAGATCCGCAGACTTCACAAGAAAATGGCTTCTCTCCAGTGTGGGTCCGCATGTGACTTCGCAAAGCAGATTTCTGTGAAAAAGCTGACCCACAGACTTCACAAGAAAATGGCTTCTCTCCAGTGTGTGTTAGCATGTGTCTTCTCAAATTGGAAGACATTGAGAATGTATATCCACAGACATCACAAGAAAATGGCTTCTCACCAGTGTGTGATCGCATGTGACTTCTTAAACTGGAAAGGTCTGAAAATCTTGATCCACAAACTTCACAAGAAAATGGCTTCTCTCCAGTGTGGATCCGCATGTGATTTCTCAAAGCATATTTCTGTGTAAAAGCTGATCCACAGACTTCACATGAAAATGGCTTCTCCCCAGTGTGTGTTTGCACATGTCTTCTCAAATTGGACTTCTGTGAAAATGCTGATCCACAGATTTCACAAGAAAATGGCTTCTCACCAGTGTGTGAGCGCATGTGACTTCTTAAACTGGAAAGGACTGAAAATGCTGATCCACAGACTTTACAAGAAAATGGTTTTTCCCCAGTGTGTCTACGCATGTGACCGCTCAAAGCATATTTCTGCGCAAAAGCTGATCCACAGACTTCACAAGAAAATGGCTTCTCCCCAGTGTGTGTTTGCATGTGTCTTTTCAAATTGGCTTTCTTTGAAAATGAAAATTACAGACTTCACAAGAAAATGGCTTTTCTCCAGTGTGTGTTTGCACATGGCTTCTCAAATGAGATTTCTGTGAAAAAGCTGATTCACACACTTCACGAGAAAATGGTTTCTCTCCAGTGTGTGATTTTACATGATCTTTCAAACTAGAACTAACTGGAAATGTGGATGCACAAATTTTACAAGAAAATACTTCTGCTTTAGAATGTGTTTCCATATCTGTTTTCAATTCTGATCTCTGTGGAAAAACTGATCTGCACAGTGGTGAAAACTTGGGTTTTATCACAGCCTATTTTCCCACTTGTTCTTTGAAATGTGAATTTAAGAAAAATGTTCAAATTCCAAAATCTGTTAATATGCAAATCTACACATTAGCTGGAATATTTTTTACCTTTAGCATATGTTTGAATGTGTCTTTTTATATTTCAAGATTATGTGCAAAAGCCGGTCTGTAAATTGAGGACATTTATTTATTTTTTGCTGATCTGTACAATGGAGAAAAGTTGGGTTTCACCGGAGTCTCTTTTTGAACTTGTTCTTTGAAATATTGATTGTAAGAAAACACTCATGTAATGAATTGCAAGAAAAACAATTGTTCTGAGAGTTCTCAATATGTTGATCCACACACATCAGAAGAATCTATTTGTTCTTTGGTTGGTGTTTGAATGTGTATTTTTACATTTCAAAACTATTCTTCTCCAATGCAGTTAATATCTGTAAATGAATAAGAATTAAATATTATTCTTAAAAACAATTTAAAAAAAGAGATTCAAGATTTTTAAAACAATTATATTACAATCAATTTATAATTAAATTAACTGCATAACAGGAACATCAACGTAAAGAAAATTGTTATTCAACAGTTCAACAATTAATGAAATATAAATACAGTATTTCTTTTCTAATTTTGACAAAGATTTATCAGAAGTAAAAGGACACTCTATGAACAGAAGCCTAATACATTTTAATACTTTATATTACAACAAGTTTATAATTCAATTAACTGCAATGTATCATATATAATTCATGCTAAATCATAAATAAAATCATTCAACTAATAATGAGATATATCTAAATATAGTGATCTTTCTAATTATCAGGAACAAAAGGACACTCTATGAACAGCAGCCTAATACATTTTGATGCAATGTATCATATATAATTCATGCTAAATCATAAATAAAATCATTATATGACTGTTTAATTAATAATGAGATATATCTAATCTACAGAAATCTTTCTAATTATCAGCATAAAAAAGGTCACTTTTAATTCTTAATTCAAATATACATAATATAATTTAATATAAATACAGTATGTTTCAAATTTTGACAAAGATTTATCAGAATTAAAAAGACATTACATTAATGATAGAAATATTAGAAAATTCTTTGCCCTCTAATATTTAGCAAATAAACATAGACATACAGAATCTTTCTTTTACAAAAAGGGAGAGAGAGAGAGAGAGAGAGAGAGAGAGAGAGAGAGAGAGAGAGAGAGAGAGAGAGAGAGAATGTGTGATTTAAATATATTTGATTGAATTTAATATAATCTAATAAAATTAGTATGTTTCTAATTTTGACTAAGATTTATCAGAATTAAAAAGACATTCCATTAATGATAAAAGATTAAGAAAATTATTTCCACTCTAAAATTTAGCAAACAAAACAAGTGTACTTATAGAAAACATTTTATCATCTTTAACTGAATGAAACATAGGAAAAATAACTTTTTTCATGAAGAAAACAAAATTATTTAACAATATGAGAAAATGCTTTCCCCTCTAACATTTAGCAATGAAAAGTGTACTTGTGGAAATATTTTATTATCTTAAACACAATACTTAGCCACTTTATTCCTGGATCAGAAATTACTTATGTATGAACAGCTGTCCATATGCAGATACACACTGTTAACAAGAATATATATTTCTTTAACTTTCAAACTGTCCTTCTCCAACACAGTTGATATCTCTGAATGAATAAAAAATAAAGAGTTTTTTTCTTTGGTATATATTTGAATGTGTCTGTTTAAATTCATTATAGAATTGTTATTCTACTGTTCAACAAATAATTAGATATATTTAATGGAACTTAATATACAATAGGTTGTGTAATTTGTCATAGATTTATCAGAAATAAAAGAACACTCAATTAATGATAAAAATATGAGAAAATGTTTTTCACTTTAACATTTACCAAAAAAAAATGTATTTGGGGAAAACATTTTATCATCATAAACTGAATAAACAGGAAAAATAACTTAATATTAAAAAAAAAAACAATAAAACAAAAAAAATAAGAAATTCAATGTAAAATAAAAATTAAAGCAGAAACAAATGATTATTTTTTAAATTTTAAATGGATAAGTAAATTGCATTGGAAGTATGATTAATAATAAAAAAAATATAATAATAATAATGTCATGCAATTTCTCATGTCTCTATCATTCATTGGAAGGTCCTCTGTGCAGCATTGAGTGTTCGTGCATAGCTGGTCAATTGTAAGTCGTGCATTGCTGGGCAGCTCACATTAGCAGGATAATGTTGCTTAAGAGTTCATTCTTGCTTCTCTAGCAGTGTGTGTCTTGTTAGTGAGATAGGGGGCAAGTGCCGTACAGCTGCTTCAATACGGTGTGTTGCTTCCACGACATGTTCAAGATTGCATGCAGCATTCTTGTGCAGCTCCCATCTAGCTTATTCTCCAGACTCTTTGTTACGGTCTAAGTGGTGGAACCATACAGCAGCACTGACACAACCAGAGCTTGGAAAAATTGTCTTTTTAGCTTGTCAGTGAGATCAGATTTCCATATGACTGATAATGTTTATAGGCGACCGTGCCTTCCCTATTCATACTGGTGTATCTGCAAGAAATTCTAGGTCATCAGCACAGTCTGCATCTGAGAGAGTCTTTATGAGATATCGCCTGCTTTTTGCCTTTTTTAGTGTGAAGCTTTTATGGTATCTAATGATGTTTGGAATTCATAGTTTAGGCATATTATAAACATATATGGTGCTAATGTGTCAACTTGTAGAACTCCAGTGACTATTACAAAGAAATCTGTATCACCATCAGGTGAGCTACCATTGCTTTTGGGGTCTTTGTTGAGCATAATTATGGCGATAACTATTTCTTTGGGGTGACTGTATGCTAGTAGTATTGATCAAATGCCTTGGAGAAATCTATGAATAATAGTGTTGCCTCTAGATTCTTTGCCCATAGACTCCTTCTATGATCCGTTGAATAGTCAGGATCTGAGAGATTGTGGATTGATTTCTGCAGAATCCATTTTAATTTTTCCTAAGTATTTTCTTTATTTTGGGTCAGATGCAATTAAGAAGAAGGGTATTATATATCTTAGCAGCAATAGCAGTAATTCTTTGTGGTCTCCGAGGTCTCCCTTTTTAGAGAATAGGAAGATGTAGCCTTTTGTTCATTTATCTATTTTATTTTGTCTATATAACAATTAATTACATTACACAGCCTAAGCAGTATGTTATCGAACTTTCTCATCTTGCATACCCTGGGAGGGTGAGGGTATTTCATCAAGACTTGCAGTTTTTATACCTTTTAGTTTCCTTAGGACTTCCTTGAGTTCTTCTGTTGTAAAATCTATTTGATGCTTAGTTGGCTATGATTTCTTGGGTATTAGTTTCTATGATTCTATGGGGGCTTCTTCCCAGCAGTTTCTTGAAGTGGTCCTTCCACTTCTCAAGTCTATCTTTTTTGTTGATTGCCTTTAACTTTGATCAAGAGGTACTTTTACTACCACCAATTTTATTTACAATGATAAGAAACAATAAAAATAATAATAATAAATAATAATTATAATAGAAAAGATGCAGCGCCATAAAAAAAAACCCAAAAAACACTATTCTAATGAAGCAAGCAACTTCAAAAGTCAATGTGGTTGAAACAGTAAATGAACACAAACAGATGGAAACTATCATTATTGAATACCACACCCGTTCTTATTGACACACAGTTTATTTATGCATTCAGTAAATAAAAGTTTTGGTGATTTAATCAAACCCCATTAAAATTAAAGTCATCCAAAAGTGTAATAAGTTATAACTCGAAAACTCTCTCTCTCTCTCTCTCTCTCTCTATATATATATATATATATATACATACATTTGTGTACATTTATGTATATATATATATATACACATATATGTGTGTACATATATATATATATATAAAACAAAGTGTACAGTAGCAAAAGAAAATGGATGAGAGAATTAGGTTAATTTTGTTTATTTTAAATAAACAAAAGTTGGAAAATGCAAAGATGATGAAGCTTTTCTTTCACTCAGTGAAGTGAGTGTAAATGAGGGGGTTAAAATCTGTTTCTTGGCCAGGTGACTTTTATGTGATGTTGCATGGTTTGGTAGATTCAACAGTCCTTTGATCTTGTCCAAAAGAGTGATGCTGTACAACAGTGCTTGACTTAACTGCTTTCACGACTTTCAGTCTGTCATTTTTATAACTATGGTTAGGATGGAGATTTAGCCTTTCATATTTTAAATGAATTTTATATATCAATTTACCATAGCAGAAATACCTAATTAAATAAGTTCTGATATAAAATAACTCATGCATTATAAAATCCATTAATTGCTAAATCAACACTGAAAATTTTATTAAAATCGAATAATTCACTGATTTTTTGTAATTTTTTATAAAAAAGTTTCAACACAGAAAATTAATCTTTTTTCTTTTAAATTAAAAAAAAATCTTTTTAATCAACCATCTTTTTAAACATATTTCAAAATTACTCAGTCGGGTTAAGTTTTGTTTTTAATTCTTTTAGTGAAATTATTTTTATAATAAAATGTTTTTTAAAAGATTTGACGGAAATCTAATCAGTGACCTAAGATTTTGATGAGGTACTTTGTTTAATTCACCCCCACCAATTAACATAGATAGTAGTGTAAATTAAATATCAATTTAATATTGACATGAATTAATTTTTTTTTAAACAATTAAATCAGTTTTCAAAGGATTCTAGATATTTTATATTAGCTATGTGCAAAATATCGCTGGCTCTATAAAAGGGTGATCACAGGAAATTCTTCTAAAAATTATACAAAATAAACTAACTATCCGATTTTAATAAAAACTTTCGATATATGAAGAAATAAAAGACGAACTTTTATTGTAAATAAATGTTTACTAAATTGAAAAGGCTAATCATTTTTTTCGTTAGTTTTTGTTTCGCGCACCAAGATCTTTTTTTTTTTTTTTGTACATAAATAAATTTTACATTTTTTGAAAGACAAATTAATGACGGAACATATGTAAAAAAAAAGATAATTCGCTAATAAATCGGTTTTGGAAATAAGGCATCTTAAACATTGAAACTTAAATCTCGTAAATAAGAAAAAATATGTACCTTTTCTTTTCTTTTCTTTTTTTTTAATTGTTAGATTATTTTCAAAAGAATTTTATATTAAAGGTTTCTATTGTCTGCATTTTTATTTTATTTTTCAGGGATTTTTAAAAATTTATAAAATGTAAAATAAATACTTTTCTTTAATGTACAGCAAAATCGTATTTATTTAATCAAAGAAAATATTGTATAAAAAAATATCTTGCTAAAAATAATGTCATAATATATGTCGCTTTTTATTTTATAAATTTTTGAAAATAATGTTTGAATTAAAAATTGTCGTCATTCTTATTACGGATGGATCTAAGAGAAATAAAAACTGGGTTTTGGGGAAAAATGTTGTTGTTGTTTTTCACTGTGTTCTGTGTACACAAGCTAATAGGTTTCTACCTACATCACAATTAGCACACCTCAACTGACTCGACCACCAAACATCAGACGTTCTTTTTATATCTGTCGAGAAAAATATAAGAGACGCTTATCCCGACGCGGGGGGGGGGTGCAGTAGCGAATTTTAGTGAGTGTCGCCTCCAGACTAGATAAATAATAGGTACCACCAATCAGTTTAGGCCATCTTGAATAAAACGGAAATGAATATGTCCGAACTTTGTTTATCAAAAGTCTTTGTAAAAAACCATTAAAGATCGTATGTACAGGGTTGTTACAAAGAAAAATAGTTAATTCAAAGATCAAATTATCCGATTGGGAAAAATTACATTGTTATCTTAAAAAATAAACAAACCTATCTGTATTACATGCGAAAGGGTAATTTTCAGGCCACAATTTAGACAGACAAAAATACATATTATTACCCTCTTACAGTTATGCATCTAAGTACGGATGGGTGTAACGGACAAACTGTTTTTAGCCAAAAATTTTCTATTAAAATGAATAAAATTTTAAAAACTTTAATATTACAATTTACTATTAAAATGAATAAAAACTTGAAAAAATTTAATCTTAAACTTTCGCAGTGAAATTGACGTTAAAAAATGTCTTCGGTTTTAGTATTAATTCTTAAAATCGAAAATAAAATGAAAATTTTAATGTTTTTTCTAAGAGAAAAACTGATAAAATAATCAATATATTATTTTTATTCTAATTGGTCGTAAAAGTTAAATAAAATAATTTTTTACGCTAAGAAAAACAAACTTTGGTTACCGAGAAGCGTCTCGCCTCTTTGTATAAAAACAAAACAAATATGTCAGTTTTGCTCTTCCATATATTCTAAGAACCATACATTACTATTCAACAATAAAAATTACAAATTCTTTTAAAAATATTAATCGAGCTCGGATCGGACCAACTTTTAGTTCAGCTGAATTCTAAAAATCATATTTTTAAATATCCGTGAAAAATTCGATTTTTTTCCGAAGAAAAAAAAAATTAATTTATTTCACGCAGAAAATGAAAATATTTAAGCACACAAAAGATTGAAAATCTCGTGAACATTAATTTCTTTAAAAAAAATTTTTTTTTTTTTTTACAATTTAATAGAATATAGTACATTAGGTACCACCAATTTGACCCTGTGCAATTTACCCCCCTACATTTAACACAATGAAACTTGCAGAAAAAATAATATTTTGTTGAAAAGATTTTTTCCATTCGAAAGAAAAAACATTAAACAAACTCCTGATGATTTTTTAAATTTTTTATCAGCTTATTTTTTTTATTTCCGATTTCATTAATTTTTCCTCAAAAAATTACACCTCGTACATTCATACAATTTCATTGATATAGTTATTCAGACTCTTATCTTTAAGAAAAAAAGAAAAAAAATTTTTTTCTGACGCGTCATTTTATTTTATGAGATAAAAAAAAATGACGCGTTGGGGGGGGGGGGAATAGACCTCGTAAAAAATATTTCCCCTAATATATTTTAGAAAAACTATTTCAGATGTATTTACATCCAATGGTAAACATTTATGGAAATTTTCGGGAAAATCAGATTATTAATTGATTTTTCATAGAATTTTAAAAAAGTCCTCTTATCGTAACTTGTTTTTAGCTACGTTAAATTTCAGTTGATTTAACAGTGCAAAAATGAAAATATTGTTTTTCAATCATAATTTTCATTATTTTCGTAAGCTGATAAAAAATTTAAAAAATCATCAGGAGTTTGTTCAATATTTTTCTTTTGAATGGAAAAAATCTTTCAAGAAAATATTAATTTTTCTGCAAGTTTCATTGTGTTAAATTTAGGGGTGGTGGTGGTAAATTGCACAGGGTCAAATTGGTGGTACTATTTACAATTTTACTGTAACATTCGCGATTGCAAAAAAATTTACCAAAATTCAGGTAATTATCCGATTTTAATGAAATTTTCAGTATTAATTTAACAATTAATGAATTTTATAATGCATCAGTTATTTTATTTCAAAACTTTAATTTAGTATTTTTGCTATGAAAAATTAATATATAAAATTCATTTAAAATATGAAAATCCCGATGTTAAGTTTAAAATGTTTTATTTTTAGATTCTAAAAGTAAATATCTACTTAATGCAAACCTTATTTTAGGTGCCAAAAGTAATAAGTTTTGAAGAAAAACTCGATTGAAAATGTACCCCCTCCCCTTTTTAAGAAGAAAAAACATCGATATATACTTTTTTTCTTTTATAAAATAATAGCCAATTAAATAATTATCGAAATGAGTAAAAAAGAAATCTCAAAAAAATGAATTATTTATTATTTTTTTACATTTTATTTTTCGATTTTCGGTACTTATTTTTTCATAAAACAACAACCGTAAAAAATTGTTTTGTTTCTATTCATAACTTCGGTCTTTTATCTCTTTATACTGTAATTAGTATCGAAAATGACCAACTCGCAAAACATTTTACGCCCCCAACATAAGGGGGGTCAAAATTAAGTGACCTAAAAAAAATGAGAAAGTTTTGAAATAAAATAAATAATGCATTATAAAGATCGTTCGTCGTTCATTGATAAATAAACACTGAAAATTTCATTAAAATCCGATAATTCCCTGATTTTTGGTAAATTATTTTCTGTAGGGGGGCTAAAGTCATTTTGTCAAAAACGCTTTTTAGGCTCATTTTGTCAGTAGCTAAGTTGAACGTATAAACAACTCTCTTCTAGAAGGAACTAAGTAATGGGGATTTGAACGTATAAACAACTCTCTTCCACATAGATTCAGCTTGATCTGACGCTTGTTCACCCCTTTCGGTTGCCCAGATGGCAGCAGGACTTAAAAGACCTTGGTATAAACCACAACGAGAGGGTATCAGCTTCAAGAAAGGGAAATGGAACAACTCAGTCGGCGACTACCACACCAACTCGCTACCAGGTTATAGAAAGATGGGGAAGACAGAAATAATTCTCACATATCATTTCCAACACTACAACCTTTTTTTCTTGTTTTTAATACAAATAAAACCTTTTTTCTTAATACAAATAAAACCTTTTTTCTTAATACAAATAAAACCTTTTTTTTAAACCAATAAAACCGTTTTTTAATACAAATAAAACATAAAAACTGTGTTTCTTTTTCCTTCGCTACCATACACTCCTACTAACGCCCTGTTTATATTAGGTCTTGTCAGAAATTAATTTTTTCCCCTTCTTCGTTAAAATTTTCCTGCAAATTACGTATTTTTTAATTGTAAAGAAAGATAATAACAGAACGTTATACTTACGTCTTTCTCTTTTCTTGTGTTTGATTTCTTTTTCTTAAGGATAAACAACGTTAGAGAAAAATGGGGTTATGTAATATTTGAAATAAACAATAAAAGTGTCGTCCATTTGCAATCAGAAAGATTTTCGGCAGGTTGTTACGCAAGGGAGATAATGTTTTTCTCATTTAACAAAAATTCGGATTCATTCATTGTAATCCTTAAAATTTATACTAATAATGTTTTTGTTAAACTTCCATGAAATGCCTAATTGTTAAAATCATTTGGCTGACTTCTGATTTAGGTCGGAAAATTAAAATGGAAAGTTTTTTGGTGGTACCCGATGACAGTTTAACTACAGTCTATGAATTAACATTTTTCGAATTAGGTTACGGTTTATTGCTTAAAAAAATAAACAACAAAAAACCCAAATTACTATACATTTAAATTAGCCATTGAAATTAATTATTGAATCAATTATTGAGACAGTTGTTTGTGTTAGTATTACAATGTATAATTTCAATTAAACTTAGTTTAAAAATATTTTTCAACATTAAATGTCATTTTGGCTACACTTCCAAGAATAAATATTTTTAAGATATTGGATAGAAAATCTCATGTTTATCTTTTACTTCAAAATACCTGGATGTGAAAACATATGAGATAGTAACAAAATAACGATTTTGAGTTACCATAAAAATCTGTTCCTCGCCTAAGAAGAGGCCGATCTAAGGGAGATAATAATTATTTTGAGCCCCCCTAAATTACAGTATAAATAAAAAGACAAAGGACCGGAGGTTTGAATAGAAGAAGAAAACAAATTCAAGGGGGCGCTTTTCGTAGAAAATAAGTACCGAATATCGGAAAATTAAATGTAAAATATATAAATAAATAAAAAAAATACAAAGGATATTATTTTTTTTAAGAATTGTGTTTTCTCCAAAAATTATTAAATAACAATACTGAATTAACCTTGTTATTGAATTAGGTATACACAATTAGTCGAAAATCAATCATCAGGGAATTATCCGATTTTAATGAACTTTTCAGTGTTGATTTATCAAAGAATGAATTTTATAATGCATCAGTTATTCTATTTCAAAATTTTCTGATTTTTTTCAGGTCACTTGACTATGTGGGTCACATACAGTATAAGTAAAAAGACAAAAGACAGAATGTGTGAATAGAAGGAAAAAAAATTAAGGGTGATATCCCGGTAGAAAAAAAAAAGTACTGAAAATCAGAAAATAAAATGAAAATAAAAAGTAGAAAAGTAATTTTGGAGATTTTTTTTTACTCTTTCTGATAATTATTTTATATACTGACTGTATTCCCTGCACAATAGTAAGATCCTCCCCACAAAAAGGTTATGGCAATAAACTTCATCCTGTGTTGAAGTTTCCTTTCAAGAGCTCTGGGGAGTGTGGAGTATCCTGATCATTGCCATTGGTCAAAGGTTCACTCTGTAGGAATCCTACTACTTGATTTTTTTCAAACATCAAAATTCGAAGTTTTGGGATTCAATTAAATAAAATAATGGGAATGCTCATGATTCAGACTTTTCTGAAAATGATTAGTATTAAATAGGATTACTTAGCTCAGTCGGTAGAGCGTTCGGCTAGAAAGCACAAGGTTCCTAGTTCGATACCAGCCCTCGCCAACTCAGTGTTATGAGCAGCACAGGGATCTGTGCGGTAAACTAAGGAGCTGATGGTAGGTGTGGCACTCCACCTCAGACGCTAAAACAATCTCCTTGGTCTAGCGCAAGTGAAAAGGGGATGGACTCCCTCGCTGATTGGCTGATACTGACATTAGGCCGCCCCGACGACTTTACTTTACTTGATAGCATATAAGTGCAAATAAAATTAAATAGGAATCATTACTTTAAACCCAATAATTGCAGACAACTTATTAGAATTAAATAGGTTGGTTGGTTGGATTTTAAGAATTTAAATCCTTGTTGGTTTAGTTCATACCAAAGACATTTTCTTTACTCATTCTTAATGAGTATTCAAAAACATTTTTAAACTTAATTTTTTTAAAAACATCTTTTTAAACTCCTCTTTTTATACTTAGCCCATAGATGAAACCCTAACATGTACTACCATTCCTGGTTAGACTGAACCAGAGAGTAATGGCGATGTGGGGTTGTCTTCCCTTTGCCTGGAAGAGTTATCTTCCCTCTGGGTTCCCGTTTTTGACCACCAGGAGGATTTTGTATTTAAGCGCCTGTATTGAACTCTTGGCCTCTTCTTCTGCGGCACCTCACACACATGGGTTAAACATTTATGTCTACACCCTTCTCGTATGGGGGCTTCAGGGTTTAATATTTATTAAATATGTAAAAAAAGAAGAAAAACTTTCCTTATTTTTACTGGAAAGGCAAAAAGCCCAAATATCTAAAGTCCATGTATTATTTTTCCTTCAATAACAGAGCAAATTAAACACAGACACACAAAGACACAAAGTTACACTGGTTACAGTAAAATAGACATTTCTCATAAAACAAAGATAAATCTTGACTCCATTTATTGCTCATCAGTTAGTAGAAAAAATATGATAGTTGATGATAGAAACATATTTGTAACTTGTTGCTGGGGGGAATTTTTATATCCAAGTTACAGAGAAAATCCTATTAAGAAATAATTAGTCATACATAGGCCTTTCCGGGAAATGAAATAATCAAACAATTTATAATCAGCCATGAAACTTAATAACATTCTGAAACAAATGTAATCTTTTTTTTTTTATAGCAAAACAGATGACTTTGAATTTTCTATACCCAAGATACTAAAAAAATTCTATTGAAAAATAATTAGTCATACATAGACCTTCACTGGAAATGAAATAATCAAAGAACAATTTATAATCAACCATTACACTTTATAACCCACAGAAACCAATATAATATTTTTTATAGTAAAAACTGATGTCTTTGAATTTTCTATATCCAAATTCCTAAGAAAATTCTAATGAAAAATAATTAGTCATACATAGACCTTCACTGGAAATGAAATAATCAAAGAACAATTTATAATCAACCATTACACTTTATAACCCACAGAAACCAATATAATATGTTTTTATAGTAAAAACTGATATCTTTGAATTTTCTATATCCAAATTCCTAAGAAAATCCTAATGAAAAATAATTAGTCATACATAGACCTTCGCTGGAAATGAAATAATCAAAGAACAATTTATAATCAACCATTACACTTTATAACCCACAGAAACCAATATAATATTTTTTTATAGTAAAAACTGATGTCTTTGAATTTTCTATATCCAAATTCCTAAGAAAATTCTAATGAAAAATAATTAGTCATACATAGACCTTCACTGGAAATGAAATAATCAAAGAACAATTTATAATCAACCATTACACTTTATAACCCACAGAAACCAATATAATATGTTTTTATAGTAAAAACTGATGTCTTTGAATTTTCTATATCCAAATTCCTAAGAAAATTCTAATGAAAAATAATTAGTCATACATAGACCTTCACTGGAAATGAAATAATCAAAGAACAATTTATAATCAACCATTACACTTTATAACCCACAGAAACCAATATAATATTTTTTTTATAGTAAAAACTGATGTCTTTGAATTTTCTATATCCAAATTCCTAAGAAAATTCTAATGAAAAATAATTAGTCATACATAGACCTTCACTGGAAATGAAATAATCAAAGAACAATTTATAATCAACCATTACACTTTATAACCCACAGAAACCAATATAATATGTTTTTATAGTAAAAACTGATGTCTTTGAATTTTCTATATCCAAATTCCTAAGAAAATTCTAATGAAAAATAATTAGTCATACATAGACCTTCACTGGAAATGAAATAATCAAAGAACAATTTATAATCAACCATTACACTTTATAACCCACAGAAACCAATATAATATGTTTTTATAGTAAAAACTGATGTCTTTGAATTTTCTATATCCAAATTCCTAAGAAAATTCTAATGAAAAATAATTAGTCATACATAGACCTTCACTGGAAATGAAATAATCAAAGAACAATTTATAATCAACCATTACACTTTATAACCCACAGAAACCAATATAATATTTTTTATAGTAAAACTGATGTCTTTGAATTTTCTATATCCAAATTCCTAAGAAAATCCTAATGAAAAATAATTAGTCATACATAGACCTTCGCTGGAAATGAAATAATCAAAGAACAATTTATAATCAACCATTACACTTTATAACCCACAGAAACCAATATAATATTTTTTATAGTAAAAACTGATGTCTTTGAATTTTCTATATCCAAATTCCTAAGAAAATTCTAATGAAAAATAATTAGTCATACATAGACCTTCACTGGAAATGAAATAATCAAAGAACAATTTATAATCAACCATTACACTTTATAACCCACAGAAACCAATATAATATGTTTTTATAGTAAAAACTGATGTCTTTGAATTTTCTATATCCAAATTCCTAAGAAAATTCTAATGAAAAATAATTAGTCATACATAGACCTTCACTGGAAATGAAATAATCAAAGAACAATTTATAATCAACCATTACACTTTATAACCCACAGAAACCAATATAATATTTTTTATAGTAAAAACTGATGTCTTTGAATTTTCTATATCCAAATTCCTAAGAAAATTCTATTGAAAAATAATTAGTCATACATAGACCTTCGCTGGAAATGAAATAATCAACTTTATAACCGAATGAAACAAATGTAATCTTTTTATTATATTGAATTTTGCTTGAGTGCACACAAGCTCTAATCCTTTCAATTGTGACAGCAATTTCTACCTCAACATAACTTTATAACCCACTGAAATAAATGTAATCTTTTTATTATATTGAATTTTGCTTGAGTGCACACAAACTCTAATCCTTTCAATTGTGACAGCAATTTCTACCTCAACATAACTTTATAACCGACTGAAATAAATGTAATCTTTTTATTATATTGAATTTTGCTTGAGTGCACACAAACTCTAATCCTTTCAATCGTGACAGCAATTTCTACCTCAACATAATTTACACTTACAACTTAAGACATGTAACCTTTTTCTCAGAATTGTCTGGTGAGCATTCTTTGTTTAAATCTTTACTTGTTAATGGGTTATTTCTTTTATTTTTAGTGGGGGTCTTCTAAGTTTATTTGTTTTATTGGTTTTTGTTAGATCTTAGTTTCAGTTTTTTCTTATCATTTTAGATTTGTTTTAATCTGCTCTGTCAGCTGGAAATGCAGAATACACCAACTGCACCTCTGCAAAGGGGTGATAAGCATTTTTTTTGAAATGTGAATTTAAGGAAAATGTTCAAATACTGAATTTCAAAAGCTGTTAATATGGAGATCTACATATTAGCAAGACTATTTTCCCTTTAGCATATGTTTGAATGTGTTTTTTTTAATAATTCAAGACTATGTGAAAATGCTGGTCTGCAAAATGGGGACATTTATTAATGATCTGTACAATGGAAAAGTGTTGGGTTTTACTGAAGTTGCATTTTGAAATATTGATAAAGAGAAAACACACATGTAATGAATTGCAAGAAAAAGAATTGTTGTGTGAGTAGATCCACACACTTCACAAGAATTTATTTGTTCTTTGATGGATGTTTCAATGTGTTTTTCACATTTCAAAACCACTTTTTTAGAAACCAAGGGGCCCTGATTTTTCAGTGAAGATATTGACATACTTTGATATGATGGGTAGCGTAGAGGCCATCGTCCAAAATGATTGACAGGTGGCTTGGACTGAGTGACAGAATCTACACTGATCATTTTTTTTATATTCCAGCCATTTTTGAGTAGACCCAGGTCTTGCCAAACTATAATTCATTTCTTATCAAATGATAGCTTTTGCAATAAAGTTTCCTTGTCAATGTATTTCTGGTTAAGTTCTTCTATGAACTTCCCTGCTTTTTTTATGTTGTCGCCATCCTCTCTTCTTAGTATGTATATCCTGTCCATACACTGATGTCAGTAAGTAAACTTATATAGGGTTAGTGTGTGTTTCCATATGTTTTTTCAAATTTGACCTCCAGGAAAAGGCTGATCTACAGACTTCACAAGAAAATGGTTTCTCTCCAGTGTGGGTATGCATGTGGCTTCTCAAATGGGAGCTCACTGAAAATGAAGATCCACAGACTTCACAAGAAAATGGTTTCTCTCCAGTATGTGTGCGCATGTGACATCTTAAAGTGGAGAGGTCTGCAAATGCTGATCCACAGACTTCACAAGAAAATGGTCTCTCTCCAGTGTGGGTCCGCATGTGGCTTCTCAAACTGGAAGTCTGTGAAAATGAAGATCCACAGACTTCACAAGAAAATGGTTTCTCTCCAGTGTGTGTGCGCATGTGACATCTTAAAGTGGAAGGGTCTGCAAATGCTCTTCCACAGACTTCACAAGAAAATGGTTTCTCTCCAGTATGGGTCCGTATGTGACTTTTCAAATTGGATTTCTGTGAAAAAGCTGATCCACAGACTTCACAAGAAAACAGCTTCTCACCAGTGTGTGTTTGCATGTGTCTTCTTAAACGGTTATAAGAAAATGGTTTCTCTCCAGTGTGTGTGCGCATGTGACATCTTAAACTGGAAGGGTCTGCAAATGCTGATCCACACACTTCACAAGAAAATGGCTTCTCTCCAGTGTGGGTCCGCATGTGCCTTCTTAAATTGGAAGTGTGTGCAAATGCTTTTCCACAGACTTCACAAGAAAATGGCTTCTCCCCAGTGTGGGTCCGCATGTGGCTTCTCAAATCATATTTCTTTGAAAAAGCTGATCCACAGACTCCACAAGAAAATGGTCTCTGTCCATTATGTATTTGCTTGTGGTTTTTCATATCAGAACTTTGAGAAAATGATGATCCACATACTTCACAAGAAAATGGCTTTTCTCCAGTGTGTGATTTTATGTGACCTTTCAAACTAGAACTCACTGTAAATGCGGATCCACAAATTTTACAAGAAAATACTTCTGCTTCAGAATGTGTATCCATGTCTGTTTTCAATTCTGATCTCTGTGGAAAAACTGATCTGCACAGTGGTGAAAACTTGGGTTTTATCACAGTCTATTATCCCACTTGTTCTTTGAAATGTGAATTTAAGAAAAATGTTCAAATTCCAAAATCTGTTAATATGCAAATCTACACATTAGCCAGAATATTTTCTTCCTTTAGCATATGTTTGAATGTGTCTTTTTATATTTCAAGATTATGTGAAAATGCTGGTCTGTAAATTGAGGACATTTATTTATTTTTGCTGATCTGTACAATGGAGAAAAGTTGGGTTTCACCGGAGTCTCTTTTTGAACTTTGAAATATTGATCATTAGAAAACACTCATGTAATGAATTGCAAGATAATCAATTGTTCTGAGAGCTCTCAAAATATAGATCCACACACATCAGAAGAATATATTTGTTATTTGGTAGATGCTTGAGTGTTTTTACATTTCAAAATTATTCTTATCCAATGCAGTTAATATCTGAAAATGAATAAGAATTAAATATTATTTAAAAAAAACAATAAGAGATTCAAGATTTTTTAAACAATCATATTATTACAATCAATTTATAATTCAATTAACTGCATAACAGGAACATTAACGCAAAGAAAATTGTTATTCAACAGTTCAACAATTAATGAAATATATTTAATGGAACCTAAAATAAATACAGTATTTCTTTTCTAATTTTGACAAAGATTTATCAGAAGTAAAAGGACAATCTATGAACAGCAGCCTAATACATTTTGATACTTTATATTTGTTGTACCGTCCGTTCCTACAGTGGAGAATATACTCCGGTTCTCACTATAAATAGTGAGACACCGAGTGAAAAGGTTGTACTGTTACCGTTAACGACAAGCTAGTCGTTCCTGTACCATTATTGTAAATACACTTGTCTTATTTTACCCTATCTCGACTTGACTTCTTTTTTACTGTTGGATTAACATCACAACAATATTACAACAGGTTTATAATCCAATTAACTGCAATGTATCATATATAATTCATGCTAAATCATAAATAAAATCATTCAACTAATAATGAGATATATCTAAATATAGTGATCTTTCTAATTATCAGGAACAAAAGGACACTCTATGAACAGCAGCCTAATACATTTTGATACTTTATATTACAACAGGTTTATAATTCAATTAACTGCAATGTATCATATATAATTCATGCTAAATCATAAATAAAATCATTCAACTAATAATGAGATATATCTAAATATAGTGATCTTTCTAATTATCAGGA
The DNA here is from genome assembly GCA_023376005.1 of Doryteuthis pealeii. Lineage (NCBI taxonomy): Eukaryota > Metazoa > Mollusca > Cephalopoda > Myopsida > Loliginidae > Doryteuthis > Doryteuthis pealeii. The sequence goes on from CM042151.1 coordinate 100,845,752, forward strand.
ACAAAAGGACACTCTATGAACAGCAGCCTAACATTTTGATACTTTATATTACAACAGGTTTATAATTCAATTAACTGCAATGTATCATATATAATTCATGCTAAATCATAAATAAAATCATTCAACTAATAATGAGATATATCTAAATATAGTGATCTTTAATTATCAGAAACAAAAGGACACTCTATGAACAGCAGCCTAATACATTTTGATACTTTATATTACAACAGGTTTATAATCCAATTAACTGCAATGTATCATATATAATTCATGCTAAATCATAAATAAAATCATTATATCACTGTTTAATTAATAATGAGATATATCTAAATACAGAATTCTTTCTAATCATCAGAAATAAAAGGACATTTTTAATTCTTGATTTAAATATATTTAATGGAATCTAATATAAATACAGTAAGTTTGTGATTTTGACAAATATTTATCAGAATTAAAAAGACATTACATTAATGATAGAAATATTACAAAATTCTTCCAGTCTAAAATTTAGCAAAAAAACAAGTGTACATACGGAAAAAGACTTTATCATCTTAAACTGAATGAAACAAAGGAAAAATAACTTTTTCCATGTAAAACAAAAATTAAAGTAGGAAGAAATGATTATTTGTTTTAAAAGGATAAGTAAATCACATTGAAAGTATGATTAATAATAATAATAATAATAATAATATAATAATAATAATCCTTATGTCACGCAATTAGCACAGATATCCATGACATTCTTTTGCCAAATTTCTCTATTATTCATCGGAAGGTTCTCTGTGCAGCACCCAGTATCCACACAGAGTTGGTCAATGTAGTTTCTTGCTGTTAATTTTATTTACATTTTTATTTATAAATAAAATGATTCTATATTTTTATATAAATTCTTATTAACAATTATTTTAATATGCATGAATCTTTACATATATTTTTTTAATTTTTTTTTTTAGAAATCAAACAATCATTTCATGTTTCCCCTCACTTGATAAATTTTAAGAAGATCTTTGAGTTAAAACTTTATTAAAAAACAAAACAAAAAATAAATAAATTCGAGCAAGTGGCAGTTTGGCAGTAAAGAAAAAATATTTGTATACCCTAAATTTAAATGATTCAAAGTTGTTTTCTTTATTTAAGACTTTGAATTTTCTAAGTTAAAAAATATTACGTTTTAAAAGTAAAATAAGTGTTTGGTCTTGGTCGTATTCGTGTAAACGAAGAGATGTTTGTTTTCATAAAAATTTTTGGTCGTGTCTAAAGCTGATGTCATAGGCCGAACTCGATCGAGTGGAAGTTGATCGTACCAAAAAAGTATTACCGCTTTGGCATACATAAATATCTTGAATGGTTTCAAATATTGTTAACATTGTTAACAAATATTGTCAATGATTTACTTAAATTCCGATGTGATAAAAAAAAGGTCTCAGCACAGAAAATTAATATTTCTTTTTAAAAAAAAATCTTTTTAAACATATTTCAAAATTACTCGGTCGGGTTTTAGGTACTGGAAAAATGAGCCTAAAATCCGTTTTTGACCAAATGACTTTAGCCCCCCCCCCTCCCTCAGAAAATAATTTACCAAAAATCAGGAAATTATCGGATTTTAATGAAATTTTCAGTGTTTATTTATCAATGAATGATCTTTATAATGCTTATTTATTTTATTTCAAAACTTTCTCATTTTTTTCAGGTCACTTAATTTTGACCCCTACGTAATTTTGGGGGCGTAACATTTTTGCAAGTAGGTCATTTTTGGTAGTAATTACAGTATAAATAAAGAGATAAAAGTTATGAATAGAAAAAAAGAAAGATTTATGGCGGCTTTTCTATGAGAAAATAAGTACCGAAAATCGAAAAATAAAATGTAAAAAAATAATAAATAATTAATTTTTTGGAGATTTCTTTTTTACTCATTTCAATAATTATTTAATTGGCTATTATCTTATAAAAGAAAAATTATACATCGATATTTTTTCTGCTTAAAAAGGGGGGTACATTTTCAATAGAGTTTTTCTTCAAAATATACTTTTTTTGAAAAAAATAAGGTTTGCATTAAGTAGATATTTATTTTTAGAATCTAAAAATATAACATTTTAAACTTAACATCAGGCTTTTCACATTTTAAATGAATTTTATATATTAATTTTTCATAGCAAAAATACTAAATCAAAGTTTTGAAATAAAATAACTGATGCATTATAAAATTCATTAATTGATAAATCAATACTGAAAATTTCATTAAAATCAGATAATTAACTGATTTTTGGTAAAAATTTTGCAATCACGAATGTTACAGTAAAATTGTAAACAAGCGCGTAAAACCATTGAAAAATGGCGGATCGCGTCGAAATTGACCAAAACAAATCATTTTAAATGTATTAAAAATAAACTACATATGTAATGATATTTTCTTTTTTTTTTTTTTTTGATGATGGTCATTATGTTACTACTTATCGATTTAGACAAAGTTTGACCTTTAATAATAGATTTAATTATTTTTCATTCGTTTTTAAAACTCGTAGCAGTCGATTTCTTTTTGCCAGTACCTAGGTTAAGTTTTGTTTAGAATTCTTTACGGGGAATTATTTTTATAATAAAATGGTCTTAAAAAGATTTGATGTAAATTTAATCAGTGGCCTAAGATTTGGATGGGGGACTTTATGTCACTCCCACCGATTATCACGGATAGTAGTGGGAATGAAATATCAATTTAATGTTGACATGAATTAGCTTTCAAAATGATAATTAAGACAGTTTTCAAAAGATTCTCGATATTTTTATATCAATAGAGAATGGGATATTGTCAGAAATTTAAAAATATTTCTCTTGTAAAATAAGTTTTCCTTCAAATTACTTTTTTTTTTTTTAATTTGTAAACAAAGATAATAACAGAACTTTATACTTACTTCTTTCTCTTTTCTTACGCCTGATTTCTTTTTCTTAAGGATAAACAATGTTCAATGAAATTAAAAGTATCGTTCATTTGCAATAAAAGTGTCGTCCATTTGCAATGAACACAGAAAGGTTTTCTGGGGGTAATTACGCAAGGGAGATAATTGCGATGTTTTTCTAATTTAGCAAAAATTCAGCATTCAATGTAGTGATGTTCACAATTTACCAAGGGAGATAATTTTTTAAATTAATTTTTAAACAATTACTAGAAATCAGGGAATTGTCCAATTTTAATGAAATTTTCAATTAATTATTTTTCAACGAATTAATTTTATAACGATTAGCTTATTTAATAAAGAAACTTGAAAAAAATTTTTTTTTATCAATTCAGAGTGTGTGTGGGCTTTGACCATATGAAGAAAAAAAAATTCCGTCCCTAATTTTTACATTTCTTGAAAGATCATGTCCTGAAGAATATATAGAAAAATTTTAAAAATATATAAATTCAATACCCTAAAAAAAGTGATTTTAAAATTTAAAAGTTATTTTCTTAAAACTAAAAAAAAAATTAATGATAATGTTGGATGTTTATTTTTTTATTTTTTTCTGGCAATTATCCGATTTTAATTTTCAGTGTTTATTTATCAATGAATGAATTTTATAATGCATCACTTATTTTATTTAAAAACTTTCTGATTTTTTTCAGGTCACTTAACTCCTCGCCCCCTTTATATTTGGGGCGCAAAATATCCACAGGGTTAAAAACTTTTGAAACTAATTAAAGTATAAATAAAAAAATAAAAGACAGAAAGTGTGAATAGAAGAAACTGAAAATCAGATTACTTGATAGCATATAAGTACAAATAAGATTAAATAGGAATACTTACTTTAAACGCTATAATTGTGGACAACTTATTAGTATTAAATACGTTGGTTGGTTGGTTGGCTGGATTTACAGTATTTCAATCCTTGTTGGTTTATTTCAGGCCAAATTCACTCTAAATGGGTATTCAAATTCTTTTTAACTCAATTTTTCAAAACAAATCTTTTTATATTTAGCCCATAGATGAAACCCTAACAGGTACTACCACTCCTGGTTAGACTGGACCAGTGAGTAATGGCGATAAAAGCATATCCACTAGGACAGACAGAGGCTAAGCGAGTGGCAAAGACAAAGGCCATCAGTGGATGGTCAGTGAACGATGAGCCAACAGACAAACTGACTTCAGCCAATAATATCAAAGAACTTAGAGAAAAAGATTCCTCCATTAAATTTGATCAGAGGGGAGAACTTCAAGAACTCCCTAAGCAATATTTTTCAGAATCCATGGTTGTATTCTGACCAGAACATATGGATTAGAAGTCCATCACTAATCCAGCTTTGAGTAAGAATTGTATATAAATGATTTTTGTTGAATTTGAAAGAAAAAGAGTTGTTGTTTTGTTATATAGCCATTAAACCGCCATTGACCATGGTGTATCAGTTTCTGTCACAGATTTCTGGTCGTTTAAGATCAGAGCACAACGTGGGCATTCAACCAGACTTTGAGCAAGTGTAGAAAACACTGCAACCCATGGTTGATGGAAAAGATCTGATCTAGACGGCGATTTTCGGATATTCAGTGAGCCCTTTAGCTCATCAGGTCGATGGTCTATGTTAGTATCAAATAGGAATAATTGATAGCATATAACTGTGCTAAAAATTATTATTATACTCAAAGAAACTAAACTGAAAAAAATTGGACAAACACGCATTTTTAATTTGTTTCCAAACTATCTTTCATGGGGAGGTGTCTCTAAAGTTTATATTGAAGCCCCTCAAAAGGTAGCGTTTATAAATATTAAACCCTGAAAACACTTCTCCTCTGTTGCTCTTCAAATATGATACTAAAATAAAAGACTTTTAACCTTTCACCTGTCCATCATTGCCTGAACACTTCCAATGGGCAGAGAGGAGTTTTGGCTGTTGGAGGTCATTACATACAGTGGCATTGCTTGCATTTTTGCTGACCTTGGTCCATAGCTAATCGGCTCCCACACCCCAGCCACACTTTATATTAAAATCAAAACATGAATTTTCCCAGGGTTCTTCCTGTAGAGGTGACTTTTAACCTGTTACTAAACCCATCAACCCTGATTGATTTCAGACTTCCAGTTGGCAGTTGAGAGTTTGGGTTGTGGGAGGTCATTAAATATGTAGTTGCTGCTATACTAATGCTAAGTCAATCCATTTCAAAACAATAAAATTCATCACAGAACAATTCATTCATCCTTGACTTTGGATACATTCTGATTTGAAACAGCATGAATTATTATTTTAAGTCTTTTTATTTTAACCTGTCACCTGTCCATCAAAGACCCAACACTTCCAGTGGGCATTTGGGAGTTTTGGTTGTGGGACTTCATCACATCAACAACCCTGACTGATTTCAGACTTTTGTATACAAATACATCCCTGTAATAAAACCTAGGTGATACTATATGAAAATGAAGACCATATTTGTGTGTATGCATGGGGGATTTTTTTGTTTTTATTAAAGTCATTACAAAACAATTTTTTTAAATTTCTCATCTTAGAAGTTTATTCTCTTTTTATAATGGCTTTCTTAAAAAGGTTATACACACAACTATTGTTTGCATAAATGAAAATAAAACAGTAAAATTACAAATGAATAAAACAAGACAGTTATTTATGAAAATAATTAAGCAAATTATATATCCCAAGACTTCCATTTATTAGTACACAGAATGCATATGTAAAAAAAAACTTTCCTCATTTTTACTGAAAAGGCAAAAAGCCCAAATATTTTAATTTCATGAATTATTTTTCCTTCAATGTTTGTGTCTGTGTTTAATTTCTTCTTATTGAAGTAATAAGAAGGAATTAAACACAGACACAAAGTTACACTGGTTACAGTAAAATAGACATTTAATAGAAAAAATATAATAATTGATGATAGAAAAATATTTGTCTCTTGTTGCTGGAGGAAATTATATATCCCAAGACTTCCATTTATTAGTACACAGAATGCATATGTAAAAAAACAAAACTTTCCTCATTGCCTGTAACGGCTGCCCCGGTTTGGATAAAGTGAAGGCATGACAATTTTACTGATGTAATTAATTTTATTCAATTAACACCGTGTAAGAAAACAAATAGCATTTAATAACAGCGAATACAACAAAGAAGAACAATTTAAAAGAATTCAAAATACAGAAACTTCAACAAATAGACATATTAAGAGATAGAAACTCACAGCTTGTTGCTTCATTCCGACCAGCCTGGCAGCGATAATCTAACTAAAGGTCCCCTTTCCACTTTTGGTTAGGGTTCATAGACCACAGAAACTATTGATCTGCACCAAATGATGTTAACTCTTAAACTACCATAAATTTAATTCTCTTGGTGGTAGTTAATTTATACAACAAGTTTGCCACCTAGTGGCACTTATCCACATATCAAAAGATGGAAACTCACAGCCTGGCAGCGATAATCTAACTAAAGGTCCCCTTTCCACTTTTTGGTTAGGGTTCATAGACCGCAGAAACTCTGCACCAAATGATGTTAACTTTTAAACTACCCTAAATTTAATACTCTTGGTGGTAGTTAATTTATACAAACAAAAATATCTTTTATAATGGAGATTGTGTGTTTTTCTGTCTGTAACCGAAACTATATTACTAATCAAGTCACAATTAACATAGTTATTTACATCACATTCTCCATGATTTTATTTATATTTAAACCTCAATTATTAATAAAATTTCTTCACCTTTTTATTAGTGTTGTCCATATCTACATGCATAATAACATGCAATGTATTTATATATACAAAAAATAGCGGTTTGCAGTGTGAATGGGAAGGCTAATTTGCATATTGATATTAAAAATGTGATTTTATTAAATATGTGCTTAGTATTATTGATTTCTAACTGTTTGGTTTTATTTTAATGAATATAAGTAAAAAATCTCTTCAATGAATCTTAAATGAAATCCATTAACAAGAAAAAATAACTGTCATTTTATTCTTTATTTCCTACTTTAACTAAATTGTTAAATAAGTAAAATTCAGCAATGAAAGACGGGAGTGATGGAAGAGTAAGTTTCATTTCTATTTTTCTATTATACCCCCACTCTGTTAGATATCTTTTTGTCTGCCTCTAATTTAATATGATATTTCATTACATTAAAACTTAAATACTTGCACCCGGGGGGGGGGGCATATATTTGCTAGTTCATATAAAAATAAAACATAATTAAACTGGTCAGTTTTTAGTGGCGACTACATTGACATATATAAAAAAAAGAACTTTCCTCATTTTTACTGAAAAGGCAAAAAGCCCAAATATTTAAGGCTCATTAATTATTTTTCCTTCAATAACTTCAATAAGAAATTAAACACAGTTACACTGGTTACAATAAAATAGACATTTCTTATAAAACAAAGATAAATCTTGACTCCATTTGTTGCTCATCAGTTAATAGAAAAAATATAATAGTTTCAGTTGTTTTCTTAGCTTTTTTGATTTGTATTAATCTGCTCTGTCAGTAGGGGTGGGCAAATGGAGGTCGATTTTTGGGGACAAGTGTTTTCTTTGGCCATTTTTGCTGCTGATTAAGAATTGGATGATTTTTTTATATGATGTCATTTTAGGTTGGTTCCGTGATGATTTTTTAAATGGCAGCTGAAAACCGCATTTTTTTTAAAGAAAATTAACAATTTTAGGAGTTACAGTGGTGTAATATGTAAATTTAGGTTTTCTGGGCCACAAAATATGAAAATATATTCATTTTAATGATTTAATCAAATCTTTTATTTTCATTAGGGATTCTAAGAGAAAATTATTCAATTATGTCCAGCTTTTTTATGCTATTTTGTACTAAAGGATTGTAAATTTCAAATAGTCATTTTGATATACCATTTATATTTGCTCATGTATGAGGAAATCAGATAAGACACAGCCAGAGACATACAATGAACATGATCCAGTTCCTTAAAGTAGTAACCAAATCTAAAATGGCAGAAAGAAAATCTAGAAGTGAAAGCATAAAAGAACATTTTGTTTCTACATAAATGGAGATTAAGGAATTCAAACCTACATGAAAATTATCTCCTGGGTCTGTGGTGTATGATGTATTTGTGTAAATGACAGAAGGGGAAACACTCTTTGAGCAGGGATCAATCCAGTAATACTGTTGAAAATGAACTATGGCCTGACTGAATAGACAAAAATGTGTACCCACTAAATGAAAAAACAGTTGCTACTAGAGTGAAAGATGATTATGAATCGTTCAATGTTTTACAGAAAGCATAAAAGCTTAAAACAGCAGTGCTAAATTCAAAAGTTAGCTTTGGTATACAAAAGGATTGGAATTCAATGCAACTCTTACTAAATATGCCTTTGATATTTGCTATAAGGATCCACCCTATCAAATCCAAAAACTTTAGTGTCAAAATGACACCTGAGCATTGGGCATTTATGATGAGAACTGTTTCAGAGCTTACAAAGCAGTTTGCATCAACACAGTTCCTAAAGATTGGTTAAGGATGAAGAAGAGAAAGGGGAGTCAAGAATGTTCTACAAAGAAGGAGTGTCTTGCAACAGAGGAAAAGAAAAAAGAACAGTAAGAACTAGATCAATTGATAATGAAAGATGAAAACTGTGAAAGTAGAGATAATTTACAGGACAGTGAGCAACCTATGTAAAAAAGAACTCAATTTATGGATAGAAATGACACAGCCACCAGTTGTTCTCTTGCATTTGCTTGATGTGAAAATTAGGAATGGACACAGATCATTCAATGAGCCTGTAATTCATTGTTTGATCCAGTGTTTGTCAGGATTCACAGGTTCCCCAAATGAAGTTTGCAGAATATTTGCCAATGTAGCCAATATGATATTTGGTTAGATTAAATTACTTTCCCAAAGTCATGCAGCACTCTGTTTTATTATACAATGATTATAGACAGTAGATGGAGAGAAACAATGTTCAACATGAGGGATTCAAAAGCTTTGTATCCAACAGATTTGGATGTATTGCAGACTTAGTTTTCTTTGATGACAAAATTGGTATCAATAGCAATGAGTTAGTGCTTACCATTTCTACATACATTCAGAATGAGTGGTTTGTCCTGTGTCCAGAAATCTACAAAATGATGGGAGACATCCCCATCTTCCCTCTGATACACTTTCTGGGGATTGATGAAATAGCCACTAGTGATGTGCTATTTGACAGAAATTAGACTGAGGTCAACGATTTCTTTGAACATAAATTCTCAAAGAACTAAAAAATATAAAATAAGAGGGTGAACCAAATGGGATTGTAAAGCTGGAAGCTACAGTAATGGAGAAAGTTATTAATGTTGTTAAGAAACAACTTTTGGAGGTAGAACATTTCTAGCAAGAGGAAAATGGTGAGAGAGAAGCACGACAGTATGCATCCCAAATAAACTTAAGATGTGAATTCCAGTTTGCTAAATTTTATAACCAAATCAGGACAAATCTGTAAGTCAAGTGAGTAACTTATATGGAAAATTCTTGTGTATTGAAGTTAACTATTGTGGACTTTATGTGTAATTGGTGATATCTCTGGGGAAAAAAACGTCACTAATCTATTATAATTTTCATTTTTTTTACATAATAAAGAAATTAGAGCTTGTTAAATCAATAAGATGAATGTACTTTCATATTCTGTGAGTAAGAAAACCTATGATTAGGCATATTACACCATTATTAAGCCATATATTGTCCTTTTAAGAAAAACAAGAATTTCCAGCTGGCATTTTGAAAATCCTCACGGAACCAACCTAAAATAACATCCTAGGTCAATAATATCATCAGAATCAAAAATAGCCATAGAAAACACTCATCTTATTCAATTTTTAGGAAAAGGTATTCATCCCCCCACCCCCTACTATCAGCTGGAGGTACAGAATACACCAACAGCACATCTGCAAAGAAATGTTCAAATACTGAATTCCAATATGCAGACCTATACATAATCAACAATAATTATCTTTAAATGCGTGTTTTCATATTTCAATATTATGTGAAAATACTGGTCTGAAAATTGTGAAAATTTATTTATTTTTTGCTTTTTTTTTTAATGGAGAAAAGTTGGGTTTCATTGGAATCTCTTTTTGCACTTGTTCTTTGAAATATTGATCAAGAGAAAACACTCATGTAATGAATTGCAGGAAGAGAATTGTCATGTGAGCTCTCAATATGTTGATCCACACACATCAGAAGAATCTATTTATTCTTTGGTAGATGTTTGAATGTGTATTTTTATATTTCAAAACTATTCTTCCCTAATGCAGTTGATGTCTGTGAATGAATAAGAATTAAAGTATTATAAAATATTAAAAAAGTGTTTGAATGTGTCTTTTTATATTTCAAGACTATGTCAAAATGCCGGTCTGCAAATTAGGACATTTATTTATATTTTGCTGATCTGTACAATGGAGAAAAGTTGGGTTTCACTGGAGTGTCTTTTGAATTTGTTCTTTGAAATATTGATCAAAAGAAAAAAAAAAACTTATGTAATGAATTGTAAGAAAAACAATTGTTCTGTGAGTAAATCCACACACACCAGAAGAATTTATTTGTTCTTTGATGGATGTTTCAATGTGTCATTCTTATTTTAAAACTTTTCTTTTTTAGAAACCAAGGGTCATTGCTTGAGGCTAATACTTGATTCCTTTATGAATAGTAATGGAGGATGTTCCTTTGATAGCTGTTATTTATACTTCATAGCAGCTTGGTTGACCAGATATTATATCAAGGTATTTATCTGAATAACTTCATCATAGAACACAGTCACCTTCCCATTTGATGTTATTTGTGGAGGTTCGTTTTTCCTAGATGTACTGTGCTATGTTAAGCTGCATTTCCCATAGATTTTCCAGAAGAGATATTTATATATTTTGTCATGATGGGCAGTGTAGAGGCCATCTTCCATCCAGATATTAGGTGGCTAGGACTTTTGATGGCTGAGTGACAGAATCTTCACTGATCATTTTTTAATACCTTGCCAAACTATAATGATTTATTCTTCATCAATTTCTTCCATGAACTTCCCTGCTGTCTAATGTTGTTGCCATGCATGATGTTAGTAGGTATCTTTATACAGGGTTAGTGTGCATGTGCATATGTTTTTTCAAATTTGACCTCCAGGAAAAGGCCAATCCACAGACTTCACAAGAAAATGGCTTCTCTCCTGTGTGGGTCCGTATGTGACTTCTTAAAGTAGATTTCTGTGAAAAAGCTGATCCACAGATTTCACAAGAAAATGGCTTCTCTCCAGTGTGGGTCCGCATGTGACATCTCAAATGGGAAGTCAATGAAAATGAAGATCCACAGATTTCACAAGAAAATGGTTTCTCTCCAGTGTGTGTGCGCATGTGAGTTCTTAAACTATGATGGACTGAAAATGAAGATCCACAGACTTCACAAGAAAATGGTTTCTCTCCAGTGTGTGTGTGCATGTGACTTTTTAAGCTGGAAGGGTCTGAAAATGCCAATCCACAAACTTCACAAGAAAATGGTTTCTCTCCAGTGTGGATCCGCATATGAATTCTCAAATGATATTTCCGTGAAAAAGCTGATCCACAGACTTCACAAGAAAATGGCTTCTCTCCTGTGTGGGTCCGCATGTGACTACTCAAAGTAGATTTTTGTGAAAAAGTTGATCCACAGACTTCACAAGAAAATGGCCTCTCCCCAGTGTGTGTTTGCATGTGTATTCTCAAACAGGAACTCTGTGAAAAAGCTGACTTACAGACTTCACAAGAAAATGGTTTCTCTCCAGTGTGTGTACGCATGTGACATCTTAAATTGGAAGAGTCTGAAAATGCTGATCCACAGACGTCACAAGAAAATGGTTTCTCTCCGGTGTGTATCCGCATATGGGTTCTCAAATTGGATTTACATGAAAATACTGATCCACAGACTTCACAAGAAAATGGCTTCTCTTTAGTGTGTGTGCGCATGTGACATCTTAAACTGGAATTGTAAGAAAATGCTGATCCACAGACTTTACAAGAAAATGATTTCTCACTAGAGTGTCTTTGCATGTGATATTTTAAGTAGGATTTCAGAGAAAAGGCAGATCCGCAGACTTCACAAGAAAATGGTTTCTCTCCAGAGTGTGTTTGCATGTGTCTTCTCAAATGGTAACCCTGTGAAAATGAAGATCCACAGACATCACAAGAAAATGGCTTCTCTCCAGTGTGTGTGTGCATGTGTCTCCTCAAATTGGAAGTGTGTGAAAATGAAGATCCACAGATTTCACAAGAAAATGGCTTGTCTCCAGTGTGTCTCCTCTTGTGAATTCTTAAAGTGGAACGGTCTGAAAATGCTGATCCACAGACTTCACAAGAAAATGGCTTCTCCCAGTGTGGGTCCGCATGTGACTTCTCAAAGTATATTTCTCTGAAAAAGCTGATCCACACACTTCACAAGAAAATGGCTTCTCACCTGTATGTGTTTGCATGTGTCTTCTCAAATGGAAATTCAGTGAAAATGAAGATCCACAGATTTCACAAGAAAATGGCTTTTCTCCAGTGTGGGTCCGCATGTGGGTTTTCAAATGAGATGTCCGTGAAAAAGCTGATCCACAGACTTCACAAGAATATGGTTTCTCTACAGTGTGTATTCGCCTGTGGTTTTTCATATCAGAACTCATTGAAAATGTTGATCCACAGATTTTGCAAGAAAATGGCTTCTCTCCAGTGTGTCTCTTCCGTGTCTTTTCAAACTGGAACTGTGAGAAAATGATGATCCACAGACTTCACAAGAAAATGGTTTCGCTCCATTGTGTGATTTCATGTGTGCTTTCAAACTAGCACTCACTGGAAATGTGGACCCACAAATTTTACATGAAAATACTTCCACTTCAGAATGTGTTTCCATGTCTGTTTTCAATTCTGATCTATGGGAAAACACTGATCAGCACAGTGGTAAATATTGGTTTTTATTACAGCCTATTTTCTCACTTGTTCTTTGAAATGTGAATTTAAGGAAAATCTTCAAGAATAATGAATTTCAAAAGCGGTTAATATGCAGATGTACACATTAGCAAGAATATTTTTTCTTTAGCATGTGTATAATGTGCATTTTTATATTTGAAGACTATGTGAAAATGCCGGTCTGCAAATTGAGGAAATTTATTTATTTTTTGCTGATCTGTACAATGGAGAAAAGTTGGGTTTTACCGGAGTCTCTTTTTGAACTTTGAAATATTGATTTTAAGAAAACACTCATGTAATGATTGCAAGAAAAACAATTGTTCTGAGAGTTCTCAATATGTTGATCCACACACATCAGAAGAATCTATTTGTTCTTTGGTAGGTGTTTGAATGTGTCCTTTTACATTTCAAAAATATTCTACCCCAATACCATTGATATCTGTGAATGAATAAGAATTAAAGCATTATGTTAAAAAGCAACCAAAAACAAGAGATTCAGGATTTTTTTTGGAATCATAATATTTCAATCAGTTCATATTTAAAGTAACTGCATAAAAGGAACATCAACATGAATAAAAAATCGAATTCAAATGTTCAATATTGAAATAAATTTAATGGAATTTAAATATACAGTATTTTTCTATTTTAATCAAGTTTAATCAAAAATAAAAGAACACTTCACTGATGATAAAAATACAAGAAAATTCTTTCTGCTCTAAAATTTAGCAAACAAGTGTACTGTTACAATCTTATGAGCCATACTGTAGGCCTTAAGTAAGAGCGCTTGTCCAGTGGAATTGGATCCTTGGTAATACTCTGGTAAAGAATCCTGAGTATTGTAAGTCCCTCCTCAATGAGTGCAATTAGTATTATGGCCAGTATCAGTATTTAAGTAGTGTATCAGCCACACAGTATGGTTGGTGATTGGCGAAGTAATAAACCATGTGACCATGGCTAGTCTATAAATTCAGGTGGGGAATTGGAGCACACCTTATATACTAAAAAATCCAACACAAACATTTTATCAATGTAGGGACAAAAGATTCATTTTTTGTTAAAATAAATAACATTGAAAGTAATAATAATAATAATAATAATAATAATAATAATAATTGGATAACTACACTAATCCAGAAAAAGGAAACATCCCCAGCAATTATAGACCAATAACTTGTCTACCCATAATGTGGAAAGTATTGACTGCTGTTATAAAAGAAGAAATATACTTTTCACTCAATTGGCGGAAACTTCTCCCAGAAGAACAGAAAGGATACTGCAAGGGAAAAAGAGGAACCCATGATTTACTCTATATAGACCAATACATTCTTAAAGAAGTAAAAAATAGATGGAAAAATATTGCAATGGCCTGGATTGATTACAGAAAAGCCTATAACATGGTCCCACATACCTGGATTTTAGAATGTCTAAAAATGTACAAAATTTCCAACAATATCATAAACTTCATTAAAAAAGCCATGGAAAACTGGTGAGTTCAATTAAAAGCTGGAAAACAATCCCTGGCAGAAGTAAAAATCCAAAGAGGTATCTTCCAAGGAGACTCGTTATCACCACAACTGTTTATTATAGCAATGATGCCACTGAATCATATACTTAAAAAATGTACAGGGGGATACAAATTCACTAACTCACAAGAAAAGATAAACCACCTTATGTACATGGATGACATAAAATTTTTTGCAAAAAATGAAAAAGAATTGGAGTGGCTAGTACAAACTATTAGAATATATAGCCAGGATATAGGGATGGAATTTGGAATTGAAAAATGTGCTATGCTTGTAATAAAACGGGGTGAAAGAAAATTAATGGATGAAATACAACTGCCAAATACGGAAACTATAAAATCACTTGATGATCATACGTAGTAAATGTTCTGGGGGATACAAATTTACTCACAAGAAAAAATAAACCACTTTATGTAGATGGATTTTTGCAAAAAATGAAAAAGCACTAGAAACCCTGGTACAAACCATTAAAATATACAGCCAGAATATGGGAATTAAATTTTGAATTGAAAATGTGCTATGCTAGTGATGAAAATGGGGGGAAGAATTAAATTAAATTTTGAATTGAAAATGTGCTATGCTAGTGATGAAAATGGGGGGAAGAATTCAATTAAATTTTGAATTGAAAATGTGCTATGCTAGTGATGAAAATGGGGGGGAAGAATTCAGGACAGTATAAAAACACTTTGAGAAAAAGTTACAAATACTTAAAATTTTAGGAGCAGACACCATTAAGCAGAGATGAAAGGAAAAGTTAAAAAAGAATACCCCAGGAGAACAAGAAAACTCCTAGAGGTCTTTACCAGAAATCTCACCAAAAGAATAAATATCTGGGCTGTCCCCATTATAAGATATTCTGGTCCATTCTTAAAACGGACTAAAAAGGAACTCACACAGAGTGACCAAAAGACTAGAAAGATTTTACACCTTAGAGACAAAATTTATGTATCAAGAAAGGAAGTGGAAGAGTTATTGCCAAAGAGGATTTTGCAGATGCCACAAGTGGACAAACAGAATAAAAAACCCAAGAAAACAGAAATGGGAAGAAAAACAATTATATCGATACTTCAGATGACAAATTGGGGAGGTTGCACATGAAAAAACCTGGACATGAATAATAAAAAGAAACCTTAAGAGAGAAACTGAGTTGCTAATAATTGTTACACAAAAACAATGCGAATAAATCATATCAAAACTAAAATTGATAAGACACAAAAGCAAATGCAGAGTGTTTAGTGACATAGTGTTTTGTGTTTAGTGACATAGATGAGATCATTTCAAGTGAATGCAGTAAATTAACACAAGAACACAAAACTACTCCTGACTAGATTGGAAAGGTTCTCCACTGGGAATTATGCAAAAAACTACATTTTGACCATACAACAAAATGGTATATGCATTAAAGAAAATCTGTTCTTTAGAATAAAATACATAAAATTCTCTGGGACTTTAAAATTAAGATGGGTCGCCTTATCCCAGCAAGAAGACCAGACCTAATATTGGTTAACAAGAAAAAGAGAACATTCAACTGGTTGATTTTGTAGTTCCACCAGGGTAGACATAAAAGAAAACAAAAAGATAGACAAATACGTGGACCTCTCTAGAGAATTGAAAAAGCTGTGGAATATGAGTGAAAAGTGATACCAATAGTAGTTGGTGCACTTAGAACGGTCCCAAAAAAAAGCTTAGAAAAAAGACTGAAGGAACTGGAGATCAGAGGAAGAATTGACGCCACCCAGACAACAGCATTGTTGAAATCAGCTGGAATACTCGGGATAGTCTTGGAGACCTGTGGAGACTTGTTGTCACTCAGATTTCAGAGAAATACCTGTGACAGAGAACATGAGGGGAGTCGCAAACGTGAAGGCCTGCCGTATTCTTGAAGAAAGCGGGCTAGGCTTTGCCTGACATGTAGGACTGTAGAATCGAACCCGCTTCCTTCAGAATGCGAATGGTCGACACATTGGCACCGAAGTCAAGATGCTACAGTCCCAGATATAAGTGCCAGGTGCCCAGATGATAGCTATGAGGATTCCAGCGGCCGGGATTAACTCGACAATCTTGTGTATGGGGCACAGACACCCGGATGTTGAGGAGAAACTAGTATAAGTAGAAGTGGGGTGACGGCAGGAGTCGAGTTGCGATTTTCAGTTGCTGAAGATTTTACGACGGATTTTTAGCTGCTAAAGATTTTTTGACAGCGATGACATTGTTGCCTCCTCCTCCTTTCAACAAGTCGAATATTCATTTTTTTCCCCTCTATTTTTTTTTTTCATTCTGGAATACCATCAGCTAACATTGTTAAAACATTGTTTTCAATCATAATTTTCATTATTTTCGTAAGCTGAAAACATTTTTTTTAAATCATCACGAGTTTGTTTAATGTTTTTTCTTTCGAATGGAAAAAAAAATTTCAAAAAAATATTAATTTTCCTACAAGTTTAATTGTGTTAAATATAGTGGGGGGGGGGGTAAATTTCACAGGGTAAAATTGGTGGTAGCTAATGAATACCCTATTTTATCAAAAAAAAAAAAAAAAAGAAGTTTTTTTTTAAAAATTGATTATGATTGTAGGGTTTATTTTTCAACTTTGGCCATTTAAATAAAAAAAAATTCCAGTCCCTGAATTTTACATTTATAGAAATATCACATACAGAAGACCACATTAAAAATTTTAAAATAAAAATCTACGAAAAAAGGGATTTGAAAATTCAAAAGTTATTTTCTTAAAACTGAAAAAAATATTCTTTTACATCAATTAAAAAAAAACTATTTTGTAGTTTTTAAAAAAACTACAAAATAAAAATAAAAACTTAAAAAAGAGAGAAAATACGCTACAATAATTTTTATTTTTTAATTTCTTTATTCAGCATTTGATCTTTCTAGAAATGTAAAAATTAGGGACTGAAAATTCGGCAGACCTGAAGATCTGCCCCCCCCCCATCTAAATGTAGATGAAGTGGGGGGTCCAGATCTTCAGGTTCACGAAAATTCTTTTTTCAAAATTATTTATTTAATTCATTATAAAATAAAGTCATTAACGAATAAATTGGTGAAAATTTCATTAATATCGTACAATTGTCTGATTTTTGGTAATAGTTTGAAAATAAAATAAAAACATTAAATAATTTTCAAATTTACAGTAAAATAATCTTACAAATTTAAAAAAAAACTTACAAAATTTCTCGTTCTAGTTAAGGTTCGTTTCGAATCTATTTGATAAATTTATTTTTTATAATAAATTATTTTTAAAAAAGATTTGACATAAATTTAATCGGCTAATATTTCGATGGGTGACTTTGTTTATGTCACCCTTACCGATTAACACGAGTAGTAGTGAAAATATTATATCAAATGTTGAAACGAAGAAAATTTTTATAATAATTGAATCAGTTTTCAAAAAAATTCCAGATATTTTTACATCTATAATGTCAGAAATTTAAATAAAAATTCCTTTCTTCGTCAGTGGAAAACTAAGTTTTCCTACAAATTCCCTTTTTTTTTTGTGCGTCTGTTTTTTTATTTATAAAGAAAGATAATAACAACGTTATACTTACTTCTTTTCTTTTTTTACGCGTGATTCCTTTTCCTTAGAGATATATAATGTTGAAGAAGAGGAAAAAATGTAATATTTTAAATAAAATTAATGAAATTAAAAATATCGTTCATTTGCAATAAGCGTCGTTCATTTGCAATCAATACCGCATGGGTTTCTGGAGATAGTTACGCAAGGGAGATAATTCTGATGTTTTTGTTATTTAGCAAAAATTCTGATTCATTCAATGTAATCCTTACAATTTATAATAATAATAACGTTTTTGTTAAAGTTCGATAAAATGAATAGTCGTTGAAATCTTTTTTTCTTTTGCAATCATAAAAAAAGGTTTATTTATTTTCAAAGTTAATTTTGCTTTTTATTACAAGGGTGAATCTATTTCATAACTTATTCAGTTACATTTAAAGAACATTATTGTCATTAAAGATAATTTTGATGAAATTGAAATCTTTCTCATACAAAATTTTATTAAGAAAGTATTTGGATCTTCTCAAAATACATAATATTCAAAATTGATATTAAAGTTATTTATTTTTAAAGATTTTTTCATTAAAAATAATACATTCAATTTGATGTCTTATTTTTCTTTTATACATGGTGTAAACTTATGTCTGTTTTAGAATAAAATTTTAATTTCATGTATTCACTTTAGTAGGTTAATGTTCAGTGAGCTTACTCTAGTTGAACAGTTGTAATGCTCAATATTGTCACTTGATCCCAGGTGACAAGAAAAGTGGATAGCCCTGTTGGGATAACCCCTCCCCCTCCAAAATTGTCAAACATCAAAATTACAATAACATAAGATAACTGGACTCCTCATTAATTTGGCCTTTTCTAAAAATTATTAGTATTAAATAGGATCAGGACTGGGTTAGCTCAGTCGGTAGAGCGTTCGGCTAGAAACCTCAAGGTTCCTAGTTCGATACTGGCCCTCACCAACTCAGCATATGAGTAGCACAGGGATCTGTGCAGTAAAGTAAGGAGCCGATGGTAAATGTGGCGCTCCACCTCAGACGCAAAAACAATCTCCTTGGTCTAGCACTAGTGAAAAGGGGATAGACTCCATCACTGATTGGCTGATACCGACTTTAGGCCACCCCTTTAGGCTTTACTTACTTTACTTACTTGATAACATATAACTGTACAAAAAATATCATTATGATATACAACAGAAATAAATATCTCTCCTGATTCACAAATTCATTAACTAAATACATCCGCTTATCAACAAAACAAAATGTTAACATTTCCATCAAACAGGCCAGGATAACACTCATCAGATGTTGTCAGAGCCATGATTTTTGAACATGAATGAACATAATGAACAAACTCATCTGTGCATGTGGAGCACAGTGCATGCTGAAATCTTGAGAAGGAATTATCAAGCTGACATTTTTCAGCCATTCCATGACCTTTGTGGCAAAATGAAAAAGGCCATAAACTTGATCCAGGTTTCAGCCACCTGAATGTATAATCTTCATTGACCAAGCAGTTAGCGGTGAGATACCTCCATTCTGTTGACCGTGGTCTTTCGTCCTTACCTTCTTCTTTCAAGGACATGCTACCACATTATCCTGACTCAAACTACCAAGCATTCTACTCACATCACAACCACACCACCACATCATCCGGACTTGAACAACCAGGCATTCTACCACATCACTACCACTTTATTATTAAATAGAACTACTCGGTAGCATATAAGAGGTAAAAATGATTATTATAAAATAAAAAAATAGTTACTTTAAGGCATCATAAAAAGATTATTATTAAGTAGGAATAGTTATTTTGAACCATATAATTGTGAACATTTATTAATATTGAATAGGTTGGTTGGTTGGTTGGATTTTACAGCATATCAAATCTTGTTGGATTATTTTATGCTGTAGGTATTTTGTTTTATTCATTCTTGTTGGATATTCACAAACATTTTTAAAACTCAATTTTTTAAAAACTCAACTTTTTCTATTTAGCCCATAGATAACAGTACTACCCTAACAGGTACTACCACTCCGGGTCAGAGTGGACTTTGGAGTAGTGGTGATGAAGGAATACATCACACTTCTCAAGCTCCAAAACTGAAACTTCAACATTAGATGCAAGTATTAAATAGGAATACTTAATAGAATATAACTGTGCAAAAAGGATTATTATTAAATAGGAACAGTTAGTTTAAACCATATAATTGTGAACAATTATTAGTATTAAATTGAATAGGAATACCTGATGGTATATAACAGTGCAAAAAGGATTATTATACTAAAAAAAACTAACTTGAAAAAATGGCCAAACAAGCATTTATAATTTGGATCCCATATTAGTTGATTCTTTAATAAATCAGGCTGGCCATCTTAGTGTGTTTCCAAACCATCTTTCATGGAGAGGTATGAATACCTAGTATCTTCTAAAGTTAGTATTTACACATCAGGCTGGCCATTGCAATTTGTTTTCAAACCATCATACATAAATAGGTATGAACTTTTTGTATCTTCTAAAGTTCATATTCAATCCCCTAAAAACGGAGCTTCTATAAATATTAAAACCTGAAAACACTTCTCCCTTGCTACTCTCCAAATATCATAGAAAATTTTTAAAAAAACCTTTAATCTGTCACCTGCCCATCAATACCTCAAAACTTCCAATGGACATTGGGTGGTATAACCATGCATTTTTGCCAATGCTGGTCCATAGCAAATCTTCTTTCAATAGAGGTGATTTTTAATATGTCACCTGTCAATCAAAGCCTCAACATTTCCAATGGACAGTTGAGAGTTTTGGTTGTGGGAGGTCATAGCTAGCCAATCTTCCCCCAAACCCCAACCACACTTCATATTATAATCAAAACATGAATCTTCCCAGGGTTTTTTCAATGGAAGTGACTTTTAACCTGTCCACCAACCCTAATTGATTTCAAACTTTTGTATACAAATACATCCCTGCAATAAAACCTGAGTGATACTATATGAAAATGAAGACTGTTACCATATATTTCTATAATACTTTTCATACAATAATTTGAATAAATAGAGAGAATTTCACATATTAGTGCTAACCTCTTTTTTGTCTCAAATTTACCCGCTAACGTAAATTGTAGTTGCTGCTATACTACAATGTGACTGTCTGAAGAGAGTGTAAAACAGTGAATGTACACTCAGAATAAGATAGCTATGAACAAAACAAGGGAGATAACTCACACTCATTTACAACCTGTCCATCAAACACACAATACTTTGAATTGGCAGTGGGGAGTTTTGGTTGTAGGAGGTCATTACATAAACAATCCTAATTGATTTCAAACTTTTGTATATAAATACATCCCCCGCAATAGGACCTGGGTGATACTATATGAAAATGAAAACTGTTACCATATATTTGTGTGTATGTATGGGGGGTTTGTTTTTGCTTTTATTACAGTCATCACAAAACAATTTTTTAAAAATTTCTCATTTCAGAAATTTATTTTCTTTTTATAATGGCTTCCTTATAAAAGTTATACATGCCCTCCGGCCTTCTTCAGGTATTTCTTGTCAGACTCAGGAACCTTCTTTTCGAACTTGGGAACTTTCTTGTCGTAATCGGGAGCCATCACGGAACTTCGAATTGGACTCATGGCCTAGTGGATAAGGTAGTTAGGTTAAGGCAGTTCTAAGTGACAGTTATCTCTGGATTCCGGGTTCAATCCTGAGTAGAGGCAGTAACATAGAAAAATAATTAACACAACTCCTACCCTAGCTATGGTTAGCGGAATGAGAACAGGATACCCCCGAGGACTAAATAAAGGGTTAAGTTTGAAGTTTCATGATGGCTCCTGTTTACGACAAGAAAGTTCCCGAGTTCGAAAAGAAGGTTCCCGAGTCTGAAAAAAAGGTTCCAAAGTCCGACAAGAAATACCTGAAGAAGGCCAGAGGGCATATCGACCGAAACGTTGTACAAATAACAATGAAGATGGGGACAATAGTCCGAATAACACAGATAATACTAATCATCAAGCCTCATCTCAAAAATTCAGAGAAAAAGTTATACACTCAACTATTGTTTACATAAATGAAAATAAAACAATAAAATTACAAATGAATAACACAAGAAAATTATTTATTTAAGTCATTAAGCAAATTCTTTAGAAAAAAATTTGTCATACACAGATCTTCCTTGGAAATAACCAAAGAACTCTTTGTAATCAACCATTAATAAAAAGGTTCATAGACTTTGCCGCATTTATATCTGGAGGAATAACCTTATGTCTTCATGGACATTGTATAGTTCCAAACATCAGAATATCCAGGAGTGCGGCACACTGTCAAATGCTTTTTTTTATAATCGATCCATGCCACAGATAAGTTTCTTTGCCTTTTCCGGCAATCTTCTAGGATGGTCTTGTTTATTAGTAATTGGTCCTTTGTGACAAGTTTTTTTCTGGCACATCCTTTCTGTTCATTTTCAAGGTAAAAAAATGCAAGGATACTTTAGTAAAAAAAAAAAACAAATTCAAATTATAACGCCAACTGGAATTCTTTGTGGCAGACATTTTATCTTAAACTGAATGAAACATAGGACAAATAACTTTTTTCATGTAGAACAAAACTTGTCCCAATGTTTGGCCTCTGAACTCCCCAGATCTTAACCCCATAGATTATTATGCATGTGGTGTTGTTGAGAAATACTACAAATGCTTAGTTAATCAACAAAATTAAAGTAGTTTTTGAGCCCCTTCCCAGGGAAACTGTAATATCAGCTTGCTCCAGATTCCGGAGCCGGATTGAGGCTGTGATCGATGCTGATGGCAGTTATTTTGTGTGAAGCTTGTTGACAGTGGTGTAATTTCCATGTCTGTTGAATTTCTTTATAATCCATTAAATTGTGTAGTTATCAAGCACTTTCCCTTTTTCCTTATGAAACTGTTAAATTTCTCATGAACACCCTGTATATATATATATATATGAAGGAAGGGTGGATGGGTTTAGGATCCGACGATATGCTGTAGATAGAAGGAAAGTGGTCAAGAAATGAACAACTCAAAACAAGTCACAGGGTGATACGTTTCGTCTGTGTTCACAAATGACTGAGGACGTCTGTGAACACAGACGAAACGTATCACCCTGTGACTTGTTTTGAGTTGTTCATTTCTTGACCACTTTCCTTCTATCTACAGCATATATATATATATATATATTTGATTACACAAATAGAGGAATTACATTAATAATTGATATTTGAATTAAATTACTATGCCCAGACAACTCAGCAAACACCATGTGCGACATCCGGAGCACTTGACAGCTGTTTCAACCTCCTTAGGTCTCATCAGCCATGCATACCACAATCTCCACCACTAGAGATTGAACCAGCGACCACAGAGTGAAGAGCGGAATTTCTACACCTAGGCCACCAGCCCACACCACAAACAGAGAATGCAAATCATCTAGTCAATGGTAATTCACACGCAACCACCTAACCTGTATTTGTCTTGATGCCTATCGCAGGATTACAGAGGACAAGGTCACCTCCAGGGCAACGACTTCCTAATTCAGGGCCCGCATCTGCAGCCATCAACCTCATGGTCAAGGAAATACATATTTAATTAGTGCTGCAGATGCGGACCCTGAATTGGGAAATTGTTGCCCTGGAGGTGACCTTGTCTTCTGTAATCCTGCGATATGCGTCAAGACAAATACAGGTTAGGTGGTTGCACGTGAATTACCATTGACTAGATGATTTGTGGCGTGGGTTGGCAGCCTAGGTGTAGAGAAATGAATCATTAACTCCTGATGTCAATTTACATATGATGAGATGATGTCAATTTCATTGGAAAGTCAAAACTATGTACTCAATGAATGAATTTTGTATTTAAATGAATCATGTATATATATATGAATCATGTATATATATATATAAATATATATTCCACAAATCATGTGTATATATATATATATAATATATTCCACAAAACATGTGTGTATATATATATATATATATATATATATATATATATATATATATATATATTCCACAAAACATGTGTGTATATATATATATATATATATATATATATATATTATATATATATATATATATTCCACATATATATATATATATATAATATATATACCACAAATATATATATATATATATATATATATATATATTCCACAAATCATATATATATATATATAATATATATATATATATAATATATATATATATATATATTATATATATATATATATATATATATATATATATCCACAAATCATGTATATATATATATATATTATATATATATACAATCATGTATATATATTATATATATATATATACACAAATCATGTATATATATATATATGTATATATATATATATATATTCATGTTATATATATATATATATATATATATATATATATATATATATCCACAAATCATGTATATATATATATATATATAATATATATATACAAATATGTATATATATATATATATATATATATATATATATATATATATATTTGATAATTTTGAATCATATTACCACTCTTGATATACTGCCCCATGCTTAATATTGTGGCTCAATATGCATGACTTATTTCAATGAAACCTAAACCACTGTGTTTACTTAGTAGATATATCCTGTCCATACACTGATGTCAGGAGGTAACCTTATAAAGGGTTAGCATTTTCCTAGTTTTGGTATCAAGCCTATTGATGTAGCATTGCGGCCAGTCAATAATACCAAAACCATAGGAAATGACAGATATTGCAAGTTAGTTGATGGCAGTTATTTTGTTTTTCGGTGTTAATCCCAATTTAGGGATCTTCTTAAAATGGTTGATGTACTCTTTTTCTACCTTTTCTCTCATTTTTCCATATTCAACCATTACATTTTCTTTGATGCCTAGTTATGTGTATGCAGCATCCTCCCTCAGGTCTTCAATATAGCTATTGCCCACCTTAAGATGTTCTACTGTCACTTTTTTTTACCTTTTTATAGTGCATTTAGCACATTTTTCATATCCAAACCCCATGCAGATGTCTTCCATAACATCTTTACCATATCTATCAGAGGGACAAGTTGTTTTCCAATTCTGCGTAGAGTTTGAGATCATCCATAAAGACTAGATGGTTCACTCTTTTATTCTCTTTCCTTCTGCTTTTACTGAGGTTGTATCCAGCTTTGAAGCATTTAAGAAGTTTGCTATGTGGATCCACTGTGAGACAGAAAAGAAGAGGTGATAGGCTATACCCCTGGAAACTACCTTGCTGGATCCTAATGTTTGGGGTCTGTATTCTTCCTTCCATGTGGTACAGTGTGATTGATGTTTTCCATCTTGTCATTTGTCTCTGGAGGAATAATTTTATATTTTCATGGACATTGTACAGTTCCAAACATCGGAGTATCCAGGAGTGGGGTACATTGTCAAATGCCTTTCTATAATCTATTCAGGCAATTGATAAGTTTCTTTGCCTCATCCGGCAGTCCTCAAGGATGGTCTTGTTTATTAAGAGTAGATCTTTCTTTTCTGTTTATTTTTTAAGTAATCACATTCAGCTAGGAGTTCATATGTTGTATCAGTGATTATCCCCATTAACCACTTGTATGATGTAAGGCAGCAGATTGGTCTGTATCTGTTGGCTAGATGGGTCTCTTGGTTTTTAGCTAGGAGGGATGTATTACCAACAGTGAGCTATTCAGGTGGTTCTTCATCATCCCTGATTATTCTAGTAAATGCATTGGCATAATGTTGGTGGAATACTGCCAACATTTTTAGCCAGAAATTTAGAATATTGTCAATTCCTGGGGTTTTAAAATTGCTGAAGTGAGCTACTTTCTGTGAACAGTTTCTTGGGTAATTTTACTAGTCCTTGTTGGCCTCCTTCACCGCATCTATTCACCCTCTCAATGTTTTTTTTTTATCTTCGTATAGTAGCCTCCAGAAAATTTCCACTTTCTCTTGTGTTGGTGGAGACACAGGACCACAAGTATTGATGTGCAGTATGAGAGCTTCTATAAGTGGTTTGTGTTTGTTGGTACATTTAGTTGACTGTTGCTAACAAGTAAGGATATACTATATTCACTGGACCAGTGGCACAGCAGATCTGGTATGGCCAAACACCTTTTGTGTTAATAGAGACACAGGACCAAAAGGCAGGGTAAGTATTGCTGTGCTGTATGAGACCTTCTATAAGTGGTTTGTGTGTTTGTTGGTACATTTAGCTGATGGCTGCTAACAAGTAAGGGTACACTATGTTTGCTGGGTGAGTTGCCCAGGATGTATGAGCAGCAAGAAGTGACTAGTCTAACCCAAAATAGAAAATTCTATAATTGGAGCATCAGTATGGATCAACTGTCAAAACATTTGGTATATATCTACAGTGGAAACATGTATTTGTTAATGTTATTTCAAATGCAGATTTAATAAGAACATGGTTTCCCTACAATGTGTGTAAAATTATGTCTTCCCATACTTGAACAGTCTGAAAATGCTGCTACAAAAACTTCCTAGGAAAACAATTATTGTACAGTGTGAGTTTGTGTGTGGATTTTCAAATTGGAATAATCTGAAAATTCTGATCCACAAACTTCACAATAACATGTTTTCCCCCAGAGTGTGTTTACATATGTATTTTCAAATCAGAATGGTCAGAAAATTCAGATGCACACACTTCACAAGAAATTTTTTTCCCACTATGTGTCCGCATATGTTTCCTCAAACTGGAACGTTCTGGAAATGCTAATTCACAGACTTCACAAGAAAATGGTTTTTCTCCAGTGTGTGTTCGTATATGGCTTTTCAAACCTGAACTTTGAGAAAATGAAGATCCACAGACTTCACAAGAAAATGGTTTTTCTCCAGTGTGTGTTCGCATGTGGGTTTTCAAATGGGAACTATGTGAAAATGCTGATCCACATACTTCACAAGAAAATGGCTTCTCTCCAGTGTGTTTTCGCATGTGGCTTTTTAAACTGAAACTCTGTGAAAAGGCTGATCCACAGATTTCACAAGAATATGGCTTCTCTCCAGTGTGTCTTCGCATATGGCTTTTTAGATATGAATTCCGTGAAAATGCTAATCCACAGACTTCACAAGAAAATGGTTTCTCTTCAGAATGTGTTAGCATATGCATTTTCAAATAGGAATGGTCTAAAAATGCAGATCCACACACTTCACAGGAAAAGTTTTTTTCCCCTGTGTGGGTTTGCATATGTCTTTTCAACTTAGAATGTTCTGAAAATGCTAATTCACAAATTTCACAAGAAAATGGCTTCTCACCAGTGTGTATTCGCATGTGCACTCTCAAACTGTAACTCTGTGAAAATGCTGATCCACAGACTTTACAAGAGTATGGTTTCTCACCAGTGTGTGTTTTCATATGGCATATCAAACCGGAACTGGTAGTAAATGCTGCTTTACAGACTTTGCAAGAAAATGGTTTCTCACCAGTGTGTGTTCGTGTATGGTTTTTCAAAATGGAACTACTAGAAAATGCTGATCTACAGATTTCGCAAGAAAATGGTTTCTCTCCAGTGTGTATTCGCATGTGGGTTTTTAAATGGGAACCATGTGAAAATGCTGATCCACAGATCTTGCAAGGAAATGGTTTCTCACCTGTGTGTGTTCGTATGTGGCCTTTCAAATGTGAACTTCTAGAAAATTCTGATCCACAGACTTTACAAGAATATGTTTTCTTTCCACTGTGTGATTTCAAATCAGAACTCCCTAAAGATCCTGACATGCAAACTTTAATAGAATCTGGTTTCTCTATGGTGTGTGTTTCCATATCTGTTTTCAATTCCAAACTATGAAAAATGCACAGTAGAGAAATGTTGCCTTTTATTGTAGTCTCTTTTCCCAGTTGTTCTTTAAAATATGAATTTAAGGACTCTTGTAGTAAATTTTGCAAGAAAAATACTTTGTCTTATGAGATATATAAATGAAAGCAACACACTTAGCAAAAATATATTTTTACTTTAAGTTTCCAAATTCTTCTTTCCCAATTCTGTTATTATCTGTGAATAAATAAAAAAAAGCATTATTTAAGGGAAAATAAAAAGAGGAGACTTATACAATATACAGTATACTTATGTAATATTACAATCAGATTAAATTTCACTTCACTGCAATGTATTTTATATAATTTATGCAAAGTCATGAACAAAATTGTTATTCTACTCTCCAACAAATAATGAAATATATTTAATGGATTTTAATATAAATACAATAATTTTCCTAATTTTGATGAAGACTTATCAAAATGGACAGTCATAATAAAAGTCAGCATATAAGCACTTCCATGGATTTTGTTCCCATTTTTTATAACAGTTTGTCACTTTATTTTGTATAGATCCCTTATTTTTTAAGTTAAAAAACCCCCGAAAAACATAAAATCAAGTACAATATTGTTCATCAAGGCATTTTTTAAATTTATTCATTTTCATAGCTTATTTTCTAAGGATATATTAATGAAGGAAAAAATTTAGTTTACCCTTTTTTTTTTTTTTTTAGGTTTAGAATTGATATCCGTTTTGGGATTTGAATTTGACTGATTATTTTATATAAATAATACTTTTTTTATTCTGTGTTTTTTTTTTTGTTAAGTTTTTAATGGACAATATTTTTCTACAGAGAATGAATATATAAAGACAATTTAACACAAAAAAAACATGGATTATGAAGCTTGTAGCTATCCATGATGTAAAAACCAGCACATGCTTTTTGTGTAGAATTAACTATTGAGAGAAGCACATTTTCTGTACAATCCTAGATAATATGGGCAGCGGTCCTAAAATATCTACATTGATTTGCCCATAAAAAGTGGTAAAATCACAACTTGGAAAATATCTATGTTGAGCTGGAAATATACCTGATGCTGGCATAGCATAAATCGGGGCAGGAGTCTGGGATGATAAAACGTTAAAATTATTAAAATGGATACGTCTTGATACAGAAAATTAATCTCTTTTTTAAAGATCTTTCAGAATTACAGTAAACATTATATTTATCTATACATAGGCATCTACATAGACTTTTGATATTTCTAAAAATAAGAATTTCAAAACTTATAATTATTGGCATTATATTTTACATTAATTTTATTAATTAGGTATAAAAATTATTGCTCTAAAAGCACTTATGAATGGAGTTAACAGAAATATTTATTTTAAAGAATTTTGATTTGTTTGCCTTAACTCATATAAGAATCAGTTTGAAACAATTCAGAAATTTAAAAGAAAGGTAAGTTAATTTAATTAAAACATTCATTTTAATTTAAAATGAATTAATTTTAACATCTGTTAAATTGAATTTTAATATGAAGACATAGCTCTATGCTGCATGTTTTTAATCTCCAAAAGGTGGGGGGGGGCACAAGTAACTTGAAAGAAATCTGCAATTACATTGATTAATAAGTCAGCACTGAAAATTTTGTTAACATTGGATAACACTCTGATTTTTGGTAATTTTTTGTATATCAATCAGTGTTGTTAATGAACTGTTATGTCTTGGCTACCATAGTATTAAGATATTTCCCGGCCATTTTTTCTAAAGTTTTATTTTTCTGGGAGTTTGGAACAAAAAAAAAATTACATCTAAACAAAATATCAACATGTGAGTAATTATTCTGTATATAGTGTATTTAATGTTTTTTGTTATTGATTTCTCAGAAGAAAATTTTAAAAGTGTTTTAAAATATTGATAAGATGGTTTGTTTTGAGTGCATCATAAATCTTTACTTAGTCATTTTTAGGGCAAATTCAATTGTTTAAGATGTATTAAAAATAAATTACATATGTAATATTATTTTGCTTCTTTTTATTGAGGCTCATTATGTTACTACTTTTCAACTAAAAAAAATTACCTTAGATAATCGATTTAATTTTAATTATTTTTTTTTTAAGTGAAAATGTGCACTTGAATTATAATTATAAATATAAAAAAATTTATTGTTTTTCAAACTAAAAAAAAACAAAAAAAAACATACAACGAAAATTATTTTGAGTTTTAAGAAAGTAATTTTTAAATTTTCAAATAACCTTTTTCGGGGTTTAATTTTTTTATTACTTTTTTTTTTTTTCTTGCTTCTTGAATTTTTTCTTTTTCTTTCAAGAAATGTAAAAATTAGAGCCTGGAAATATTTTTCTTTAAACCTAACATTTTGAATTGATAAGAAACTTTTCTTTTTTTTTTTTTTTAAATGTTTTCCAAAATAAAATAAGCTATTCATTACAAAATTAAATCATTAATGAATAAAGTGGTGAAAATCCTTGATTTATGTTAATTGTTTAAAAGTTCATTAATTAAAAAAAAAAAAACAACTATTATCTCCTTCGTTTGCCCGTCCCTATATTTAGTTCTATGAGCCGGTTTCTAACAGTATTATATATGTCGTGAAATAGTAGTAATTGTAAGATAAAAGAGACGTGTAGAGCAATACAAGTAGCAAGGGCAGTCATGACGTCACAGCTTGCCTGAATGTCTTAGCTATCTAACAATAATAACAGCAAAATCTTTCATATTTTGTCAAATAAATAAAGAATTGTAAACATTTTGTTTTAAATTAATAAATTATCAATAAATATGAAAATAACTTTTACTTCTTTTAATTAAACGATAATCGCAGGAAGTTTGTCATAAAAAAGAAAAGAAAAATATTTTGCAAATTTGAATCTTGTTTTTATATTACAATCATTGTTAATTACTGTCGACTTTGTACCGCAACAAATTAATCTCTATGTTTGAAAATCTTTCAAAATGACTGTCAACGTTCTATCTAATTCGAAGAAAAAACTGTTGTAATTTTTCTCTCTATTTATTGAATGTATTAGATTTAACGTGAATTTAATCAGCTAAAACTGGCGTAAGTTTTTAATTGGGGGACTTTGTTTATTTCACCCCACCGATTAACACGAATAGTTGCAAAAATGAAATATCAATTAAACGTTGAAATGAATTAGATTCTTATAATAATTGAAGCAGTTTTCAAAAGATTCCAGACATGTTTATATACCCATAAAGTATTGTCAGATATTTAAAAAAATATTTCACTTCTACGTCGGTGAAAAACAACATTTCCCTGTACGTTTTTTTTTTTTTTTTGTGGTTGTGTTTCATTTTTTTTTTTTTTTTTGTGGTTGTGTTTTCTTTTTTTTTTTTTGTGGTTGTGTTTTCTTTTTTTTTTTTTTTTTGGTAAAGAAAGATAATAAGATAACATTATACTTACTTTTTTCTTTTGTGTAATTTCTTTTGTTAATAAAAAAGGCGAAAATGTAATATTTCAAATAAATCAAATGTTTTCTGGTTTATAAAATTAAAACGTATCGTTCGTTTTGCAATCAATACATAAATATTTTGTAATGAAAATCAAACAAGGGAGATAATTCCAATCACAAAATTTTTAATTTTTTAATCATAAATTTTTTCTGATATTTAAATAGGCATGTGCAAACCGCGGACAAACCTCGAGCTTTCAAAATGTCCGTTTAATTGTTAGAAATATTTTAAAACGTCAATAAAAAATGGAAAATTAACTTTTTAATGTTTTCTTTTACGTTTAATATAAAGAAAAATTCCAAGTTTATGTGTTATAAAAAAGAAAAAACAAATTTCTCTTACATAAAACCTAAATTTTTGCATTTGAAAGTAAATTGCCTTAAATTCCCAATCTTTGTTGACGGTTATCGCATCTTGACGTGTGCACCTTTTCTTAGTATGGAGGATTATACGTATAAAAAATTATTTTCTGAAGCAAAAACAAATTACTAATTTAGCATGACCTTGATTTGATGCCTCACGATTTAACTCTTAATATTATTGAAAAAGAAAGTTGGGAAAATCAAAATTAGAATGTTAGAAATTATTTATAATAAAATTCTATCAAAGTTAACTTACCTTCAGAATTTTAACTGAACGGTAATATCTGCTTTCTGGATATAAACGGGAGAATTATTTGTTTCCAAATAAAATAATAAATTTCTTCAAATACTGTTTGAGTTTTCTTTTACAGAGTATAATTATACAAGCGTCACGGATTTGAACCTATTAACTTATGTACCCAGAACACATCAGTGAAAACAACAACAACCATTTTCCCCAAAACCCAGAGTTTTTATTTCTCTTAGATCCATCCGTAATAAGAATGATGACAACTTTTAATTCAAAAATTATTTTCAAAAATTTATAAAATAAAAAGCGACATATATTATGTCATTATTTTTAGCGAGATATTTTTTATACAATATTTTCTTTAATTAAATAATTACAATTTTGTTATTCATTAAAGAAAAGTATTTATTTCACATTTTATAAATTTTTAAAAATCCCTGAAAAACAAAATAAAAATGTAGACAATAGGAACTTTTAATATAAAATTCTTTTGAAAATAATCTAACAATTTAGAAAAAAAAAAAAAATACATATTTTTTCTTATTTACGAGATTTAAGTTTCAATGCTTAAGATGCCCTATTTCCAAAACCGATTTAGTAGTGAATTATCTTTTTTACATATGTTCCATCATTAAATTGTCTTTCCAAAAATGTAAATTTATTTATGCACAAAAAAAAAAGAAGATCAATTTGCGAAACAAAAACTAAAAAAAAAAAATTATTAGACTTTTCAATTTATTTACAATAAAATTTTGCCTTTTATTACTTCATATACCGAAATTTTTATTAAAATCGGATTGTTAGTTTATTTTATATGATTTTTAGAAGAATTTCCTGTGATCACCCTTTTTTAGAGCCAGCGATTATTTGCACATCCATATATTTAAACAATTGCAAAACATTAGAGAATCGTCAAATTTTGATTTTTATGCATTAAGGAATTAATTTTATAATTAACTGCTTATTCTATACATAAAGAATATAAATAAATTCATAAATATGAATATATATAAATTCATAAATCTATTTAAAAAAATAATAATTTTTATAAATTACCATTGGTCATTTGAATAAAAAAAATTGTGCATGTTCTTGTTGAATTGTTATTTTTCTTACATGTTTTGGCAATGCAATGAAATTTTCTATGTGAAATTGACATGTATTTGATTCCATAAATTTTCCCATGCTTACTGAATGTTTAAAGGTATGAAAACATCATTTATTTCCCATAACTTGTACTTTTTGGACATCCCTAGTAATATACAATAGAAAAAAAAAACAGATGATTATGATGAAAAATTGATAAGCCTATGCTAGTTTGGTATAAGGCAACCAGTCTGGAGCACTCAGTACCAATATTTCACTATAGCAGCTTACAGAATATTACCCTACTGCATTGAATATATAAAATTTAATAAAAAATGCAACTTTACCTTTTTTTGTTTATTTTAGTCTTCCATACTTTACACATGTTATGGACTAAAATATAGAGTCAGAGTCTTTAATTCCAAAATTACATGAACATTTTTTTCGACAAAATGGTGTAATATGAGTAAATACTGCAGAAATGCTGATAGATATGCGTCCTGCATCCCTGACACACAAAAATCTAAAAGAACACATTAAAATCATATCTATGCATCCCAGTGTCCTTTTTTCTTCTCTAACCATTTCAAGCTAATTGTAAATACATTTCAATAGTTTTATTAAAAGTGGACATTTTACAGAACATTACCCTACTGCATTGAATATATAAGATTTAATAGAAAATGCAACTTTTCCTTTTTTTGTTTATTTTAGACTTCCATACTTTACACATAGTTTTTACTAAAATATAAAGTCAGCGTCTTTAATTCCCATATTACATTTTTTTTTTTTACAAAATTATTGGAAAAAAAAGGGACAAAGTGTAAAATAATAAGGCAGAGTGGATTATCTATTTTTTGTGAAAAATGACTAAGTTCATAAGAGAGAGTGAACTTTCTATCCTTGGTAGGCAATCAATCTAAGAGAAATCCATTCTTATTCATGTACTGCACTAGGAAAAATGCATAAATTCATCTTCTTTTCTACCAGCATTGTAATCAATAAAAAGTATTCAGCATTGAAAATGATTGTAGTAAGAATCAATTCTTAATGTTATCATGAAGTGTGGTTTGTATTATCTTTTCATTTCTTCAATATGAGGAATCCTAAATATTTCAACCAATCTCTAATCTAATATTGAAATAATGAGCACTATAGTTTGAAATAGTTATATTTGATTATTCCAAATAATATATACACACACACACACACATATATATATATATGTGAGAATGGGAAATGAATCCGACAAATGTAGATGGATAAAAATGAATTTTATCGATATCACTTTTAATCAATATCACTTACACATGTGTTTCGATCTGTTTATCAAAATGTATACGGATTTACGTTATTATTATTATTAAAATAATCAGATGGAGTTGAAATGATGATGAAATTTTGAAATTCTATTCTTTTCTCCAACTCAAAAAATAAAAATACTACTTTGATGAAGGTCGGCAAAATCTGTGTACGGAACATTTTATGCATTTTTCCTATTATTATTATCATCATCATCATTTCAACTCCATCTGATTATCTTAATAATAATAATAACGTAAATCCGTATACATTTTGATAAACAGACCAAAACACATGTGTAAGTGATATCGATTAAAAGTGATATCGATAAAATTCATTTTTATCCATCTACATTTCTTTTCTTTACTCATTTTTTCCTCATATATATATATTGATGAAAGCTTCTCTTTCTCTTCTTCTTCTTTTTCTTCTTCCTTCACTTCCTCTTTCTCTTTCTCGACACACTGTTACTGAAGAACAAAAATGCAATGCACTGTTCAGGCCAAAATGGGTCGCTTTTATAACCAAATAAAAGTTGCAATGCACCGTGGGTAGTCACCCATAATGCTTCGCAACCTCTATAAAAAGTCGACTCTGCCCCCTCCAATTTCTTGACACTTCTTACTCAGAGTGGGTACAATGGCGTACCACATTCCTTCTTCCCCCAACCACATTCCTTCTGCCATGGATAGTTTCGCAGGCCAGGCACCGAGGACACTTTGAGTCAGGTAAGTTTAACTCATTACTACAATTGAGAGAGAGAGAGACAGAGAGAGACAGAGAGACAGAGACAGAGACAGAGACAGAGAGAGTGGGGGTAGATAATTTTTGATTTGTTGATATATTTTTGACATATTTAGGGATTTGGTTGGATAGGCTTTAGTAGCATCAATGCTAAGCAATAGGTCAAACTCCATTGACTTCCCTTGCATAGTGTCTTTTTTGGGGGTATGAAATTTTTTTCAGATCTTTTCTCTCCCTCTCTAGTTTGGCTGAGGTATCAGTCACTTTCAATTTTCTGCCCTCTTCTTCACCATCCAGAAGTGTGAAAAATCTTTTTGGTTACTACTATTTAAAAAATACTATGGTCTGTCAAGCTGCATCTCTCCTCAGATTTTCCAGTGAAAATATTTGCATATTTGTTGTGACAGGTAGTGTAGTGGACATCTGCCAAGAGTATTTGGCATCCAGATATTAGGTGACCCGGAATTTCAATGACTGAATAGCAGAATCTGCACTGATCATTTTCTTGTAGAACAGCCATTTTCTTGAATTTATTTAGTCTTGTCCGGCTATAATAATTTGTTCCTCATTAAATGGAAGCTTGCCATTCTTGAGCCATTGAAGTGAGACCTCCTTGTTAATGTATTTCTGGTTAAGTTCTTCCATGAACGTTCTTGCACTCTAATGTTGTCACCATGTCTTAATCATCTACAGTATTTTTCAGTGTGTCTTCGCTGAAGCATCTAAGGAGTTTGTTGAGTGAATCCATAGTGCATCAGAAAAGAAGAAGTAACAGGCTGTGTCCCTGGGAAATACCATGTTTTGGGGTCTGTATATTTCCTACTATGGATTACAATTTGATCTTTTTAACAATTGGTGAGACTTCACTTCAAGACATCGGAGTATCCATGAGTGAAGCACACAGTTAAATGCCTTCCTGTAGTGTGTGTTCGCATGTGTAATTACAAACTAAAACTCTTAGGATATACTGATCCACAGATTTCACATGAAAATGGCTTCTCTCCAGTGTGTGTTTACATATAGCTTCTCAAATGGTAACTCCGTGAAAATGCAGATCCACGGACTTCACAAGAAAATAGCTTCTCTCCTGTGTGTGTGTGTGTGTGTGTGTGTGCACATGTGCTTTCAAACTAGAACTGAAGAAATTCTGGAATTGAGAGGTTGTAAGTAAGGAAAAGACAATCTAAATGAAAGACCAGGACTCTAGACAACTTAGGAATTATTTTAATATATAACAAATTTATTTTTTAAAATTATGTACATATTCCGTAAAATTCATGTGCAAAGTTCTGTAACCTTTTTCTCAGCTCAGAAATACGACCCTAGAGACAAATTTCAATAAATTCCTTTACTTAACAGAATAGAATTAAACATGGAAATGAAATAATCAAAGATCACTTAGTAATAAACCATTACACCTCTTAACCCACTGAAACAACTATAATTTTTCAATTGTAATAAATTTTTTCTGAGTACACACAAACTCTAATCCTTTCCATGGTGACAGCAATTTCTACCTCAACATAACAACATAACTTCCACCAAGTCCTTTAACCTTCTTCTCAGCTCAAAAATACAACCTTAGAGACAATCTTTGATAAATTCATTTTATTATTATCACATGAATGTGTTGATGTTTGAAAGAAAAGAGGAAGTAATGCAGATAATCAAGAACTACTAAACCAAATGTAGGGGGACCAATTTTCCGCGATCACAGACTCGCGGACGGAATCACGGAATCATTAATCTGAAACGGAATCTGGGATTTTTAATGAAATTTTCAATAATAAATAAATTGATTTTTGGGTTTTCAAATTTTTGTTTTAATTCTTTCAAACTTGACTGTCTCTCCGATTTTTTTGTTAAACGTTTTAATAACTAGAACATAAAATAACCTAGTTATTTCCTTTAAAATTGATTTTACAAATATGAGTTATTTTACCTTTTAAGATCCGAAAAAGAATTAAGGGCAAAAGTTTTTACCTAAAAAAAAAAAGCGGATCGTAGATTTTCTGATGAAATTGATTAGTCTTATATTTTTCTAAGAAACTGTAATGTAAAAGATGAAAGTCGGTCAGTCCTCTAAAGTGGAAATGGGAAGGTAGAAATTGGTTATCAAAAGTCTTTTGCTTAGCCCATATCATAAATCTTGGTGAAGTATTTTCACACTGGTCAGCATTTGATAATGTTACCCAGCTCAATACATTCATCAAGTCAGCCTTTTTTAAAAAGGCTAGTCAAAAAAAGTGATACCTTATATGGCTTGAAGGTTCCTTGCCTAAGGAACATATGAAATTACCCCCTGTGCCAGTGGCAACCAGATGGAATTCATGGTTTAATGCAGCAAAATATCACTCATCCGTTGTGCATTTTTTTTATGAAGGGTTCTTTAAACAAGAAAAGAGCCATGGCCTTGCAGTAGATAGGATTCTGGAATTAGTAGATGATGATCGACTACATACCATAATTTGCACCTGAATTTGCCTTTTATAAAAGAGAACTGCATCTGTTTAATAACAGTTTTGACAAGCTTAGAAGAAACCAAGTCTCCACTTGCATGTGTTGTTTATAACATGATGGAGAATGTAAAACAGTATTTGCATACTGGTACATCAAAATCAACATTTGGTGTAGAAACTGACCGTCTTCTTTCTGAACTAGAAAATACAGAGAGGGAGAGATTTTTCTCAAATTTCCAAGATTTGTTCAGCACATCTTTTTCAAAACTGAATAAATACCTGGATGCTCACCCTGTATATAACTTTTACAAGGCATCTCATCTGTTTGATCCTAGACAGCTACCTTGTATAAGCCATGACATCGATAGTTTTTCAACCATTAAGGACTTGCAAGATCCTTCTACTGATCTCTTGAAGAATTCTAAATTCATGTGAATTACCAATGACTTACAAATCCTTTTAACATCCCAGCATTTTGGAATGCAAATAAGAGATTTCCCCTTCTGGAACAGATTGCAATAAGGTCATATGGATGCCTGTTACCAGTGTAGATGTTGAACATTCATTTTCTCAATATAAACATTTACTAAATAAACAATGTGAAAGTCTTATTCCTGAAAACACCAAGCAACTTACAATGTTGTATTACAATGGATTTAGAAAAGAGATTTGAAGATTGCTAATTTCTTTATTTGGGAAATATCCAATTTTAAATTTGAGGAATATTCTACTTGAGAATAAGTTGTTTAATTCAAATTTTGAATTAATATAACAAATTTGTTTTTTATATTTGTTACAAAGATTCAATTATTATGGTTTAGTTCCTGTTTTGTAAAATTTTAGTCGAAATGTTTGACTTTCTCAGATATTTATTGTTAAGATGCAAGTTATTTGCTGTTTGATTTTAATATTGCGAATCAATGATTATAATTCAATCTGGATCCCTTTACTTAAAAACGCAAAAATAATCTGAATGTGTTCTTTCTTAAAGAAGTAAGCTCTGATTAAAAGTTCTACCTCAAAGA
Source organism: Doryteuthis pealeii (assembly GCA_023376005.1). Classification (NCBI taxonomy): domain Eukaryota; kingdom Metazoa; phylum Mollusca; class Cephalopoda; order Myopsida; family Loliginidae; genus Doryteuthis; species Doryteuthis pealeii. The sequence continues at coordinate 100,884,181 of CM042151.1, forward strand.
TAATTATGCACTGCAACATTTCATTGTTTTATTGTTTAGTCATGTTACATATTTATTTTTACATATAATTTATTTTTTGGCTTTGATTTCACAATTTTAAAAAGAATTGTAGACATTTACTATTTCTTTATATGTAATAAAACTTTGAATTATGCTTTTGTTTTCAGTTTTAATAATTATAGCAAATTTTATTTCAATTTTTTCATAAAATATAAAAAAATGGGAATTACCAAAAGTGGAAATGGAAAAAAACGGAATTGACTAAAAGTGGAAACGGAATTATGAAAAATTTGAAACGGAAAATCAGGGGCCCTATAAATGAAAAATCAAACTCAACAGAAATTACGACAAAATTTTTTCCCTTGTGTAATAATTTATTGTATTGAATTTTGCTTAAGTGCACACAAGCTCTAATCATTTACATGATGATAGCAATTTCTACCTTATTGACAAAGTTTAATAAATTCATTTTATTACTATTAACCTTATTTTATTATTTTCTAAAATGAATGGGTCATTTCTTTTATTTTTAGGGGGGGGGGCTTTTTATTGTTTTTGTTAAATCTTAGTTTCATTTTTTTCACAGCATTTAGAATTTTTTTTCTTCTGCTTTGCCAGCTGAAGATGCTGAATATGCCAACTGCACCTCTGTAGTGGGGTAAGGACAGTGGCAGCTAAGTGGTCTGTGCGCTGGTTACTAAATTGTCCCATGATATGCAACCATCACCACGGCTCTTCGTCAAAAGGGCAGTCAGAGAAGGCCAAACCATCAATTGGTTGGACATATCAAGCCATAAAAAGTATATCATTGTCTTAACTGTATTCTTCAAACACCCAACACTTTATTTAAGTGAATAGAATAAAACATCTAAGCTTCTTTAAACATTAAAGTGACCATTACAAAAGTGACCAGCCCAAACCAAAATAAAAGAGTACAGAATTGGAATCTTAGTAAGGATGAACCATTAAAAATTATGGTCATGTAATAACAGGTGGAATATCATGGTGTATACATGAATGTTTTTTCAAACTTGAGTTCTTTGAAATGCAGTTTGGCAAAATTCACAGAAAATGGTTTCTCTCCAGTGTGTGTTTGCATGTGTCTTTTTAAATTTGAATGCTGTGAAAATGATGATCCACAGACTTCACAACAAAATGGCTTCTCTCCAGTGTGTGTTTCTCATGTGGCTTCTCAAATGGGAACTCCATGAAAATGCAGATCCACAGACTTCACAAGAAATACTTTCTCTCCAGTGTGTGTTTGCATGTGATCTTTAAGAGTGAACTCGTAGAAAATGTAGATTCACAGATTTCACATGAGAATGGTTTCTCACCAGTGTGTAATTGCACGTGATCTTTTAAGTGAGATTCGTAGAAAATGTAAATCCACAGACTTCCAAAGAAAATGGTTTATGTCCAGTGTGTGTACGCATGTGTCTTTTTAAACTGGAAGAGGTTGAAAATGCTGCTCCGCACACTTCACAAGAAAATGGTTTCTCCCCAGTGTGTGTTCGCATGTGGCTTCTCAAATGTGAACTTTGTGAAAATGCTGATCCACAGACTTCACAAGAAAATGGTTTCTCTCCAGTGTGCGTGTGCATATGACTTCTTATACTGGAAGAGTCTGAAAAATGCAGATCCACAAACTTCACAAGAAAATGGTTTCTCTCCAGTGTGTATTCGCATGTGTTTTTTTCAAATGAAAGCTTGTGCAAAGGCAGACCACAAACTTCCAAGGAAATGGTTTTCTCTCCAGTGTGTGTTCTCATGTGGTATTTCAAACTGGAACGCTGTGAAATGCTGAATCCACAAACTTTCACAAGTAAATGGTTTCTCTGTGTGTGTATCCCGCATGTGGGTTTTTCAAACACTCACTTCTAGAAATGCTGATTCACACAGACTTTACATGAGAATGGTTTCTCTTCCTGTGTGTGTGTTTTCATGTGACATTTTCAAATGATAACTTTGTGAAAATGCTTTTGCACAGATGTCACAAGAAAATGGTTTCTCTCTCGTGTGTGAATCGCATATGTCTTTTCAAATAACCACTTGTAGAAAATGCTGATCCACAGACTTCACAGGAAAATGGTTTTCTCTCCAGTGTGTGTTCGCATGTGGTATTTCAAACTGGACCTTTCTGAAAATGCTAATCCACAGATTTACAAGGATATGGTTTATCTCCAGTGTGTGTTCTCATGTGGCTTTTCAAACATCATTCCTAGAAAATGCTGATCCACAGACTTCACAAGTAAATGGTTTCTCTCCAGTGTGTGTGTTTGCATATTTTTTTCAATGACAACTCCAAGAAAATGCTGATCCACAGATTTCACATGAGAATGGTTTTGCTCCTGTGTGTGTTTGCATGTGTTATTTTTAAACTTGAACTCTCTGAAAATGTTGATCTGCAATCTTTGCAAGAAAATTCTTCCTCTTTACTGTATGTTTCCATATTTTTTTTTGTTCTGAATTACGTAAAATGCTGATCTGCACATTGGAGAAATATTGCATTTAACTGGAGTCTCTGTTCTTTGAATTATGAATTTAGGGAAAATACTTATCCTACTGAATTGTCTAAGAAAAATAAACGTCTTTGAGCTGTCCATATGAAGATCCACACACTTAGCAGATATATCTTCTTTGGTATATGTTTGAATGTGTCCAAATTATTGTTCCTTGATGTTGTTAACTGGGATGGAAATAAAATTAGAGTATTATTTTAAAAAAATGAGTAAGACTCTTGCATTATTTAGAAATTATATAAATGTTTTTTTAATTAATTTGCAAATGTATCATATAATTCATGATAAGTCATATAATATTTAGAATTAAACACAATTTAAAATAAAGATATATATATTCACCAAACCCACTCCGCACGAGCAGGATGTGACACAAGGTCAATTTTTAGGCGGAGTTACAAGGTTTGAATTCAGAGGTTTTCCTTCTCACTAGACTGGGCTCTTTTAAACTTGGTAGGTAACCAGTCAGGAGAGGAAACTCTGAATTCAAACCTGTTAAACTCGCTAAAGAAATTGAGCTTGTGTCACAATTCTGCTCGGTGCGGAGGGGTTTGGTTGAATTATATATCTTTATTTTAAATTGTGTTTAATCTTAATATATATGACTTATCATGAATTATATGATACATTGCAATTAAATTAATAAAAACATTATTATAATTTCTACAATAATCTGCAAGAGTCTCTCATTTTTTTAAAATAATACTTATATTTTTATTCATTCCCAGTTAAACAACATGCAAGGAACAATAATTTGGGACACATTAACCAAACATATACCAAAAGAGATATATTCTTGCTAAGTGTTGTGGATCTTCATATGGACAGCTCAAAAGACTTTTATTTTTCTTAGACAATTCAGTAGATAAGTTTTTCCCTAAAATTCATATTCAAAGAAAGAGACTTCCAGTTAAATGCAATATTTCTCCAATGTGCAGATCAGCATTTTTAACGTAATTCAGAACAAAAAAAAATATGGAAACATACAGTAAAGAGGAAATTTCTTGCAAAGATTGCAGATCAAAACATTTTCAGAGAGTTCAATTTAAAATACACATGCAAACAACACAGGAGAAAACATTCTCATGTGAAATCTGTGGATAGCATTTTCTTGGAGTTGTCATTTGAAAAAACATATGCAAACACACACTGAGAGAAACCATTTACTTGTGAAGTCTGTGGATCAGCATTTTCTAGAATGATGGTGTTGAAAAGCCACATGAGAACACACTGGAGAATAAACCATATCCGTAAAAATCTGTGGATTGCATTTTCAGAAAGGTCCAGTTTGAAATACCACATGCGAACACACACTGGAAGAAACCATTTTCCTGTGAAGTCTGTGGATCAGATTTTCTACAAGTGGTTATTGAAAAGACATATGCGATCACACACGAGAGAGAAACCATTTTCTGTGACATCTGTGCAAAAGCATTTTCACAAAGTTATCATTTGAAATGTCACATGAACACACACACAGGAGAGAACCATTCTCATGTAAAGTCTGTGAATCAGCATTTCTAGAAGTGAGTGTTTTGAAAACCCACATGCGGATACACACACAAGAGAAACCATTACTTTGAAGTTTGTGGATCAGCATTTCAGCAGCGTTCCAGTTTGAAATACCCACATGAGAAACACACTGGAGAGAAACCATTTCCTTGTGAAGTTTGTGGGTCGCCTTTGCACAAGCTTTCAGTTTGAAAAAAACACATGCGAAACACACTGGAAGAAACATTTTCTGTGAAGTTTGTGGTCTGCATTTTCAGACTCTTCCAGTATAAGAAGTCATATGCACACGCCACTGGAGAGAAACCATTTCTTGTGAAGTCTGTGGATCAGCATTTTCACAAAGTTCACATTTGAGAAAGCACATGCGAACACACACTGGGGAGAAACCATTTGCTTGTGAAGTTGTGCGGAGCAGCATTTTCAACCTCTTCCAGTTTAAAAAACACATGCGTACACACACTGGACATAAACCATTTTCTTGTGAAGTCTGTGGATTTACATTTTCTACGAATTCTCACTTAAAAGATCACGTGCAATTACACACTGGTGAGAAACCATTCTCATGTGAAATCTGTGAATCTACATTTTCTAGTTCACTCTAAAAATCACATGCAACACACACTGGAGAGAAAGTATTCTTTGTGAAGTCTGGTGATTGCATTTCAATGGAGTTCCCATTGAGAAGGCCACATGAAGAACACAACTGGAGAGAAAGCCATTTTGTGTGAAGTCCTGTGGATCATCATTTCACAGCATTCAAATTTAAAAGACACATGCAAACACAGCACTGGAGAGAAACCATTTTCTTGTGAATTTGCCAAACTGCATTTCAAAAGACAAGTGAAAAAAACATTCATGTATACACCATGAATTCCACCTGTTATTACATACCATAATTTTAATGGTTCATCTTACTAAGATTCCAATTCTGTACTCTTTTATTTGTATTGGGCTGGTCCTTTTTGTAATGGTCACTTTAATGTTTAAGAAGCTTAGATGTTTTATTCTATTCACTTAAATAAAGTGTTGGGTGTTAAAGAATCAGTTAAGACAATGATATACTTTTTTATGGCTTGATATGTCCAACCAATTGATTGTTTGGCCTTCTGACTGCCCTTTTTGACGAAGAGCCGTGGTGATGTGTTGCATATCCATGGGACAATTTAGTAACCAGCGCACAGACCACTACGCCACTGTCCTTACCCCACTACAGGGTGCAGTTGGCATATTCAGCATCTTCAGCTGGCAAAGCAGAAGAAAAAAAAATTCTAAATGCTGTGAAAAAAATGAACTAAGATTTAACAAAAAACAATAAAACCCCCCCTAAAATAAAAGAAAAGGACCCATTCATTTAGAAATAATAAATAAGGTTAATAGTAATAAAATGAATTTATTAAACTTTGTCAATAGGTAGAAATTGCTATCATCATGTAAATGATTAGAGCTTGTGTGCACTTAAGCAAAATTCAATACAATAAAATTATTCACAAGGGAAAAAAATTTTGTCGTAATTTCGTTGAGTTTGATTTTCATTTATAGGGCCCCTGATTTTCGTTTCAAATTTTTCATAATTCGTTTCCACTTTTAGTCAATTCCGTTTTTTTCCATTCCACTTTTGGTAATTTCCAATTTTTATATTTTATGAAAAATTGAAATAAATTTGCTATAATTATTAAAACTGAAAACAAAAGCATAATTCAAATTTTTTATTACATATAAAGAAATAGTAAATGCTACAATTCTTTTAAAAATTGTGAAATCAAAGCCAAAAAATAAATTAATGTAAAAATAAATATGTACATGACTAAACAATAAAACAATGAAATGTTCAGTGCATAATTATCTTGAGGTAGAACTTTTAATCAGAGCTTACTTCTTTAAGAAAGAACACATTCAGATTATTTTGCGTTTTTAAGTAAAGGGATCCAAATTGAATTATAATCATTGATTCGCAATATTAAAATCAACAGCAAATAACTTGCATCTTAACAATAAATATCTGAGAAAGTCAAACATTTCGACTAAAATTTTACAAAAAGGAACTAAACATAATAATGAATCTTTGTAACAAAATATAAAAAACAAATTTGTTATATTTAATTCAAAATTTGAATTAAACAACTTATCTCAAGTAGAAAATTCCTCAAATTTAAAATTGGAATATTTCCCAAATAAAGAAATTAGCAATCTTCAAATCTCTTTTCTAATCTCCATTGTAATAACAACATTGTAAGTTGCTTGGTGTTTCAGGAATAAGACTTTCACATTGTTTATTTAGTAAATGTTTATATTGGAGAAAAAATGTTCAACATCTACACTGGTAACAGGCATCCATATGACCTTATTGGCAATCTTTCCAGAAGGGGAAATCTCTATTTTGCATTCCAAAATGCTGGGATGTTAAAAGGATTTGTAAGTCATCTGGTAATTCAACATGAAATTTAGAATCTTCAAGAAGATCAGTAGAAGGATCTTGCAAGTCCTTAATGGTTGAAAAACTATCGATGTCATGGCTTATACAAGGTAGTCTAGGATCAAACAGATGAGATCCTGTAAAAGTTATATACAGGGTGAGCATCCAGGTATTTATTCAGTTTTGAAAAAGATGTGCTGAACAATCTTGGAAATTTGAGAAAAATCTCTCCTCTCTGTATTTTCTAGTTCAGAAAGAAGACGGTCAGTTTCTACACCAAATGTTGATTTTGATGTACAGTATGCAAATACTGTTTTACATTCTCCATCATGTTAAAACACACATGCAAGTGGAGACTTGGTTTCTTCTAAGCTTGTCAAAACTGTTATTAAACAGATGCAGTTTCTCTTTATAAAAGGCAAATTCAGGTGCAAATATGGTATGTAGTCGATATCATCTACTAATTTCCAGAATCCTATCTACTGCAAGGCCATGGCTCTTTCTTGTTTAAAGAACCCTTCAAAAAAAATGCACAACGGATGAGTGATATTGGCTGCATTAAACCATGAATTCCATCTGGTTGCCACTGGCACAGGGGGTAATTTCATATGTTCCTTAGGCAAGGAACCTTCAAGCCATATAAGGTATCATTTTTTTGAACTAGCCTTTTTAAAAAAGGCTGACTTGATGATGTATTGCTGGGTAACATTATCAATGCTGACCAGTGTGAAAATACTTCACCAAGATTTATGATATGGGCTAAGCAAAAGACTTTTGGATAAACCAATTTCTACCTTCCCATTTCCACTTTAGAGGACTGACCGACTTCCATCTTTTACATTACAGTTTCTTAGAAAAATATAAGACTAATCAATTTCATCAGAAAATCTACGATCCGCTTTCTTTTTTTAGGTAAAAACTTTTGCCCTTAATTCTTTTTTCGGATCTTAAAAGGTAAAATAATCATCTTTGTAAAAAATCAATTTTAAAGGAAATAATAGGTTATTTATGTTCTAGTTATTAAAACGTTTAACAAAAAAATCGGGAGACAGTCAGTGAAAGAATAAAAACAAAAATTTGAAAACCCAAAAATCAATTTATTTATTATTGAAAATTTCATTAAAAATCCCAGATTCCGTTCAGATTAATGATTCCGTGATTCCGTCCGCGAGTCTGTGATCGCGGAAATTGGTCCCCCTACATGGTTTAGTAGTTCTTGATTATCTGCATTACTTCCTCTTTTCTTTCAAACATAACAACATCATGTGATAATAATAAATGAATTTATAAAGAATTAGTCTCTAAGGTTTGTATTTGAGCTGAGAAGAAGGTTAAAGACTTGGTGGAAGTTATGTTGTTATGTTAGAGTAGAAATTGCTGTCACCATGGAAAGGATTAGAGTTTGTGTGTACTCAGAAAATTTATTACAATTGAAAAATTATAGTGTTTCAGTGGGTTAAGAGGTGTAATGGTTTATTACTAAGTGATCTTTGATTATTTCATTTCCATGTTTAATTCTATTCGTTTAAGTAAAGGAATTTATTGAAATTTGTCCTCTAGGGTCGTATTTCTGAGCTGAGAAAAAGGTTACAGAACTTTGCACATGAATTTACGGAATATGTACATAATTTAAAAAATAAATTGTATATATTAAAATAATTCCTAAGTGTCTAGAGTCCTGGTCTTTCATTTGATTGCTTTCCTTACTTAAACCTCTCATTCCAGAATTTCTTCAGTTCTAGTTGAAAGCACATTGCACACACAACACACACACACACACAGGAGAGAGCTATTTCTTGTGAAGTCCGTGGATCTGCATTTTCACGAGTTACCATTTGAGAAGCATATGTAAACACACACTGGAGAGAAGCCATTTTCATGTGAAATCTGTGGATCATATATCCTAAGAGTTTTTTAGTTTGTAATTACACATGCGAACACACACTACAGAAGGCATTTAACTGTGTGCTCACTCATGGATACCGATGTCTTGAAGTGAAGTCTCACCAATTGTTAAAAAGATCAAATTGTAATCCATAGTAAGGAAATATACAGACCCCAAAACATGGTATTTCCAGGACACAGCATGTTACTTCTTCTTTTTCTGATGCACTATGGATTCACTCAACAAACTCCTTAGATGCTTCAGCGAAGACACACTGAAAAATACTGTAGATGATTAAGACAGGTGACAACATTAGAGTGCAAGAAGTTCATGGAAGAACTTAACCAAGAAATACATTAACAGGAGGTCTCACTTCAATGCTCAAGAATGGCAAGCTTCCATTTAATGAGGAAAATTAATAGCCGGACAAGACTAAATAAATTCAAGAAAATGGCTGTTACAAGAAAATGATCAGTGCAGATCTGCTATTCAGTCATTGAAATTCCGGGTCACCTAATATCTGATGCCAAATACTCTTGGCAGATTCACTACACTACTGTCACAACAAATATGCAAATATTTTCACTGGAATCTGAGGAGAGATGCAGCTTGACAGACATAGTATTTTTTAAATAGTAGTAACCAAAAAGATTTCACACTTCTGGATGGAAGAAGAGGCAGAAAATTGAAAGTGACTGATCCTCAGCCACTAGAGAGGAGAGAAAAGTCTGAAAAAAATTTCTACCCCAAAAAGACACTATGCCAAGGGAAGTCAATGGAGTTTGACCTATTGCTTAGCATTGATGCCTACTAAAGCCTATCCAACCAAATCCCTAAATACAAAATATATCAACAAATCAAAAAATTTATCTACCCCCACTCTCTCTGTCTCTGTCTCTGTCTCTGTCTCTCTGTCTCTCTGTCTCTCTCTCTCTCAATTGTAGTAATGAGTTAAACTTACCTGACTCAAAGTGTCCTCAGGTGCCTGGCCTGCAACTATCCATGGCAGAAGGAATGTGGTTGGGGGAAGAAGGAAGTGGTACGCCATTGTACCCACTCTGAGTAAGAAGTGTCAAGAAATTGGAGGGGCAGAGTCGACTTTTTATAGAGGTTGCGAAGCATTATGGTGTACCCACGGTGCATTGGCACTTTTATTTGGTTTAAAAGCGACCCATTTTGGCCTGAACATGCATTGCATTTTGTTCTTCCAGTAACAGTGTGTCGAGAAAGAGAAAGAGGAAGTGAAGGAAGAAGAAAAAGAAGAAGAAGAGAAAGAGAAGCTTTCATCAATAATATATATATGAGGAAAAAATGAGTAAGAAAGAAATGTAGATGGATAAAAATGAATTTTATCGATATCACTTTAATCGATTACCTTACACATGTGTTTTGGTCTGTTATCAAAAATGTATACGGTAACGTTATTATATTATTAAGATAATCAGATGGAGTTGAAAATGATGAGATGAAATAATAATAGGAAAATATGCATAAAATGTTCCGTACACAGATTTGCGACCTTCATCAAGTAATTTTTATTTTTTGAGTGGAAGAAAGAATAGAATTTCAAATTCATTCATCATTTCAACTCCATCTATTTTTATAATAATATACGTAAATCCGTATACATTTTGATAAACATCGAACACATGTGTAAGTGATATTGAATTAAAAGTGATCGATAAAATCATTTTTATCCATCTACATTTGTCGATTCATTTCCCATTCTCACATATATATATATATGTGTGTGTGGTGTGTGATATATATTTGGAATAATCAAATATAACTATTTCAAACTATAGTGCTCATTATTTCAATATTAGATTAGAGATTGTGAAATATTTAGATTCCTCATATGAAGAAATGAAAAAGATAATAAACCACACTTCATGATAAACATTAAAGAATTGATTCTACTACATCATTTTCAATGCTGAATACTTTTTTTGATTACAAATGCTGGTAGAAAAGAAGATAATTGAATGCATTTTTCCTAGTGCAGTACATGAATAAGAATGGATTCTCTTAGATTGATGCCACCAGATAGAAAGTTCACGTCTCCTCTTATGAACTTAGTCTTGGTTCATTTTCACAAAAATGATAATCCACTCTGCCTTATTATTTTTACACTTTTGTCCCTTTTTTTCAATAATTTTGTAAAAAAAAAAAAATGTAATATGGGAATAAAAGACGCTGACTTTATATTTTGTAAAACTATGTGTAAAGTATGGAAGTCTAAAAAACAAAAAAAAGGAAAAGTTGCATTTTCTATTAAATTAATATATTCAATGCAGTAGGGTAATGTTCTGTAAAATGTTCCACTTTTAATAAAACTATGAAATGTATTTACAATTAGCTTGAAATGGTTAGAGAAAGAAAAAGGACACTGGGATGCATAGATATGATTTAATGTTTGTTCTTTTAGATTTTTGTGTGTCAGGGATGCAGGACGCATATCTATCAGCATTCTGCAGTATTTACTCATATTACAACCATTTTGTCGAAAAAATGTTCATGTAATTTTGGAATTAAGACTCTGCCTATATTTAGTCCATAACATGTGTAAATTGGAAGACTAAATAAACAAAAAAAGGTAAAGTTGCATTTTTTATTAAATTTTTATATATTCAATGCAGTAGGGTATAATTCTGTAAGTGCTATAGTGAAATATTGTACTGAGTCTCCAGACTGGTTGCCTTTACCAAACTAGCATAGGCTTATCAATTTTCATCATAATCATCTGTTTTTTTCTATTGTATATTACTAGGGATGTCCAAAAAAGTACAAGTTATGGGAATAAATGATTGTTTTCATACCTTTAAAATTCAGTAAGCATGGGATTTATGAATAAATACATGTCAATTCACATAGAAAATTTCATTGCATTGCCAAAAACATGTAAGAAAATAACATTCAACAAGAACATGCACAATTTTTTTTATTCAATGACCAATGTAATTTATAAAATTATTATTTTTTAAATAGATTTTATGAATTTTATATATATTCATATTTATGAATTTATTTATATTTCTTATGTATAGAATAAGCAGTTAATATAAATTAATTCCTTAATGCATAAAAAAATCAAATTTGACGATTCTCTAATGTTGCAATGTTAAATATATGGATGTGCAAATAATCGCTGGCTCTAAAAAAGGTGATCACAGGAAATTCTTCTAAAAATCATATAAAATAAACTAACAATCCGATTTAATAAAATTTCGGTATATGAGGTAAATAAAAGGCAAATTTTATGTAAATAAATTGAAAGTCAATAATTTTTTTTTTTTTAGTTTTTGTTCGCAATTGATCTTCTTTTTTTTTTGTGGGCATAAATAAATTTACATTTTGGAAAGACAATTTAATGATGAAACATATGTAAAAAAAGATAAATTCACTACTAAATCGGTTTTGGAAAATAGGGCATCTTAAGCATTGAAACTTAAATCTGTAAATAAGAAAAAATATGTATTTTTTTTTTTTTTATCTAAATTGTTAGATTATTTTTTCAAAGAATTTATATTAGTTCCTATTGTCTACATTTTATTTTTGTTTTTTCAGGATTTTAAAAATTTATAAAATGTGAAATAAATATTTTCTTTATGAATAACAAATTGTAATTTTTATTAAGAAAATATGTATAAAAAATATCTCGCTAAAATAATGACATATATATGTGCTTTTTATTTTATAAATTTTGAAAATAATTTTGAATTAAAAGTTGTCATCATATCTTATTACGGATGGATCTAAGAATAAAAACTCTGGTTTGGGAAAAATGGTTGTTGTTGTTTTCCGATGGTTCTGGTACATAAGTTAATAGGTTCAAATCCGTGACGCTTGTATAATTATACTCGTAAAAGAAAACTCAAACAGTATTTGAAGAAATTTAATTATTTTATTTGGAAACAAATAATTCTCCCGTTTATATCCAGAAAGCAGATTTACCGTTCAGTTAAAATTCTGAAGGTAGTTAACTTTGATAGAATTTTATTATAAATAATTTTCTACATTCTAATTTTTGATTCCACTTTCTTTTTCAATAATATTAAGAGTTAAATCGTGAGGCATCAATCAAGGTCATGCTAAATTAGTAATTTGTTTTTGCTTCAGAAAATAATTTTTTATACGATAATCCTCCATACTAAGAAAAGGTGCACACGTCAAGATGCGATAACCGTCAACAAAGATTGGAAATTTAAGGCAATTTACTTTCAAAATGCAAAAATTAGGTTTTATGTAAGAGAAATTTGGTTTTTTCTGTTTATAACACATAAACTTGAATTTTTCTTATATTAAACGTAAAGAAAACATTAAAAAGTTAATTTTCCATTTTTTTATTGCGTTTAAAATATTTCAACAAATTAAACGGACATTTTGAAAGCTCGAGGTTTGTCCGCGTTTGCACATGCCTATTTAAAATATCAAGAAAAATTTATGATTAAAAAATTAAAAATTTTGTGATTGGAATTATCTCCTTGTTTGATTTTCATTACAAAATATTTATGTATTGATTGCAAAACGAACGATACGTTTAATTTTAATAAACCAGAAAACATTTGATTTATTTGAAAATATTACTTTTTCGCCTTTTTATTACAAAAGAAATACACAAGAAAAAGTAAGTATAATTTATCTTATTATCTTTCTTTACCAAAAAAAAAAAAAAGAAAACCAACCACAAAAAAAAAAAGAAACACAACCACAAAAAAAAAAAATGAAAACACCCACAAAAAAAAAAAAAAAACGTACAGGGAAATGTTGTTTTTTTCACCGACGTAGAAGTGAAATATTTTTTAAATATCTGACAATACTTTATGGTAGTATAAACATGTTCCTGGAATCTTTTGAAAAACTGCTTCAATTATTATAAGAATCTAATTCATTTCAACGTTTAATTGATATTTCATTTTTGCAACTATTCGTGTTAATGGGTGGGTGAAATAAACAAAGTCCCCCAATTAAAAACTTACGCCAGTTTAGCTGATTAAATTCACGTTAAACTAATACATTCAATAAATAGAGGAGAAAATTACAACAGTTTTTCTTCGAATTAGATAGAACGTTGACAGTCACTTTTGAAAAAGATTTTCAAACATAGAGATTAATTTGTTGCGGTACAAGTCGACAGTAATTAACAATGATTGTAATATAAAAACAAGATTCAAATGCAAAATATTTTCTTTTCTTTTTATGACAAACTTCCTGCGATTATCGTTTATAAAAGAAGTAAAAGTTATTTTCATATTTATTGATAATTTATTAATTTAAAACAAAGTTTACAACTTTATTTATTTGACAAAATATGAAAGATTTTGCTGTTATATTGTTAGATAGCTAAGACATTCAGGCAAGCTGTGACGTCTGACTGCCCTGCTACTTGGATTGCTCTACACGTCTCTTTTATCTAACAATTACTACTATTTCACGACATATAATACTGGTAGAAACCGGCTCATAGAACAATATAGGGACGGCAAACGAAGGGGATAATAGTTGTTTTTTTTTTTTTTATTAATGAACTTAAACAATTACATAAATCAAAGGTTTCCCACTTTATTCATTAATGATTAATTTTGTAATGAATAGCTTATTTTATTTTGGAAAACATTTAAAAAAAAAAAAAAGAAAAGTTTCTTATCAATCTCAAATGTTAGTTAAAGAAAAAATATTTCCAGCTCTATTTTTACATTTCTTGAAAGAAAAAGAAAAATTCAGAAGCAAGAAAAAAAAAAAGTAATAATAAAAATTAAACCCGAAAAGGTATTTGAAAATTTAAAAATTACTTTCTTAAAACTCAAAATAATTTTCGTTGTATGTTTTTTTGTTTTTTTTAGTTTGAAAAACATAATTTCTTTATATTTATAATTATAATTCAAGTGCACATTTTTCATTAAAAAAAAATAAATTAAAATTAAATGATTATCTAAGTAATTTTTTTTAGTTGAAAAGTAGTAACATAGAGCCTCAAATAAAAAAGAAGCAAATAATATTAACATATGTAATTTATTTTAATACAGCTTAAACAATTGAATTTGCCCTAAAAATGACTAATAAAGATTATGATGCACTCAACAAACTCATCTTAATCAATATTTTAAAACCCTTTTAAAATTTTTTCTGAAGATCATAACAAAAACATTAAATACACTTATACAGAAATAATTTCACATGTTGATATTTTGTTTAGATGTAATTTTTTTTTGTCCAAACTCCCAGAAAAATTAAACTTTAGAAAAAAAAGGCCGGGAAATATCTTAATCTATGGTAGCCAAGACATAACAGTTCATTAACATACACTGATTGATATACAAAAATACCAAAATCAGAGTGTTATTCCAAGTAACAATTTTCAGTGCGACTTATTAAGTATTGCAGATTTCTTCAAGTTATTGTGCCCCCCCCACCTTTTGGAGATAAAAACAGCAGCATAGAGCTATGGTCTTCATATTAAAATTCAATTTAACAGATGTAATTATTCATTTAAAATTAAATGAAATTTTTAATTAAATTAACTTATCCATTCTTTTAAATTTCTGAATTGGTTTCAAAACGATTCTTATATGAGTAAGGCAAACAAATCAAAATTCTTTAAATAAATATTTCTTTGTTAACTCCCATTCATATGCTTTTAAGAAGCAAAATTTTTTATACCTAATAATAAAATTATTAAAATTTGCAATAAATTATATAGTTTTGAAATTCTTTTTTTAGAAATATCAAAGTCTATGTAGATGCCTAATGTATTAGATAAATTAAATGTTTACTGTAATTTCTGAAGATCTTTTAAGAAAATGAGATAATTTTCTGTATCAAGAACGTATCCAAATTTTAATAATTTTAACGTTTTATCATCAGACTCCTGCCCGATTTATGCTATGCCACATCAGGTAATATTTCCACTCAACATAGATATTTTCCAAGTGTGATTTTACCACTTTTTATGGGATCAATGTAGATATTTTAGGACCGGGCCCATAATATCTAGGAATGTAACAGAAATGTGCTTCGCTCATAGTATATTCTACACAAATAAGCCATGTGCCTGGTTTTAATCATGGATAGCTACAACTTCATAATCCATGTTTTGTTTTTGTGTTAATTGTCTTATATATTCATTCTCTTGTTAGAAAAACACTATTGTCCATTAAAAACTTAACAAAAAACACAGAATAAAAAAAAGTATTAATTTATAAAAATAATCAGTCAATTCAAATCCCAAAACGGATATCAATTCAACCTAAAAAAAAAAAAAAAGGGTAACTAAAATTTTTTTCTTAATTAATATATCCTTAGAAAATAAGCTATGAAAATGAATAAATAAAAATGCCTGAATGAACAAATATTGTACTGATTTTAATGTTTTTCGGTTTTTAACTTAAAAAATAAGAGGATCTATACAAAATAAATGACAAATCTGTTATAAAAAGGGAACAAAATCATGGAAGTGCTTATTATGCTGACTTTTATTATGACTGTCCATTTTGAATAAGTTTCATCAAAATTAGGAAATCTATTGTATTTATATAAATCCATTAATATATATTCATTATTTGTTGGAGGTAGATAACATTTTGTTCATGACTTTGCATAAAAATGATATAAAATACATGCAGTGAAGTGAAATTTAATCTGATTGTAAAAATTACATAGTATACTGTAATATTGTATAGTCTCCTCTTTTTTATTTCCCTTAAATAATGCTTTTTTTTATTATTCACAGATAATAACAGAATTGGGAAAGAAGAATTTGGAAACTAAAGTAAAAGATATTTTTGCTAGTGTGTTGCTTTCATTTATATACTCATAAGACAAAGTATTTTTCTTGCAAAATTTACTACAAGAAGTCCTTAAATTCATATTTTAAAGAACAAACTGGAAAAGAGACTACAATAAAAGGCAACATTCTCTACTGTGCATTTTTTCATAGTTTGGAATTGAAAACAGATATGGAAACCACACACCGAATAGAGAAACCAGATTCTATTAAGTTTGCATGTCGGATCTTAAGGGAGTTCTTATTTGAAATCACACAAGTGGAAAGAAAACATATTCTTGTAAAGTCTGTGATCAGATTTTCTAGAAGTTCACATTTGGACAAGCCCAACATACGAACACACACAGGTGAGAAACCATTTCCTTGCAAGATCTGTGGATTCAGCCATTTTCCACATGGTTCCCATTTAAAAAAACCCACATGCGAATACACACTGGAGAGAAACCATTTCTGCGAAATCTGTAGACAGCATTTTCTAGTGTTCCATTCTGAAAAACCATACACGAACACCACTGGTGAGAAACCATTTTCTTCAAAGTCTGTAAACAGCAATACTCCAGTTCCGGTTTGATATGCATATTGAAACACACACTGGTGAG
>CM042151.1:100900909-100970909 GCA_023376005.1 Doryteuthis pealeii
ATATAATACACATCGATTGTGGAAATATATATTGTATTATATTATATATAAAATACAAGATTCATTCATTTGAGTACCTCTCAGAGAGAGAATATATATATAATATATTACAATCATGTGTGTATATATTATATATATATATATATATATATATATATATATATATATGTATATATATATATATATATATATATATATATTATATTATATATTATATATATATATATATATATATATATATATATATATATATATATATATATATATATATATTTATATATATATATATATATATATTATATATATATATTATATTATATTAGTAAAAACACACCGTTGGGTGAAATACTAGGCCGCAGTCATCAGTGATGAACCCAAGGTCAACAGGTGTTTCGGGTCTTTACTCACCATACACCCTCGCCCAGGAGACCCCAACCGGACAGATCAATTCCCGGTTTGCGACCTAGTGGCGCTTATCCAAGCATCGCTCCTGCGGATCCAGAGCCATCTCGATGCTTTCTCAGCAACTCCTGATATTTCTTTCATGGCTCTTCTACTTTGCTGGCCCTTAATGCCAAGGGTCTTAAACACCTTCAAAAGTGACCTGCCAGCAAAGCCACGGCATCCAACCTCGAAAGGTTCATTTCGGGCCTTCCAGCCATTTGATCTGCATTCGACCGCAAGCTCTTGGTATTTGGCCGTCTTCCTACAATTTGCCTCCTCTAACCTATCCTCCCACGGGACTGTAAGTTCTAATATCACCACCTGCTTAGTTGCCTCCGATGTCAAGACCATGTCTGGCCGAGAGAAGTGGTGAGGATCTTTTCCGGGAATTTCAACTGCCTCCCTAGATCGACTTGGAGATCCCAGTCCCTTGCAGTTGCGAGTAGCCCCCCTGCTCTGTGTGGCTTCTGATGAATCCTCTCCCCAGCTTTTATAAATCTGATCTCATGTTGTGGGTTGCGCTGATTCTTGCTTTTTAGGAGTGCCTCACTTATTGATTTTGCCACGGCCCTGAGTACTTGGTCGTGCCGCCAGCGGTATCGCCCTTCTCCCAACGCCCTGGGGCAGCTGCTAAGAATATGCTCCAGAGTGCCATTTCCATGGCACAGTTGACAAACTGGAGAATCTGCTAACTTCCACAGGTATAGATTAACTGGACTTGGCAGAACATCATATGTTGATTGAACCAGAAACCGAATCCTAGACGAATCTGATCTCCAGAGTTCTGACCATGATATTTTTCGTTGGTCAACGTTTTCCCAACGAGTCCAGGCGCCTTGATGACTCATAGCAATCATTTTGGTAAGGCGAATTTCCTCCTCCTCCTTTCGTATCTCGTCCTGCACCATTTTCCTTTTCTCTTTCTTTGAGGCCTTGTTGTACAGCTGTCTGTGGTAGCTGCCCAGCCCAGCCCTTCCCACTGCCACGTTTCCAACAATGACACTGTGTTGCAGCCGTGCCTCTGCTCTCTCAACTGCCCCATGTGCACTCCATTTCCTCCCAGTTTTTACTTTAATATTAGCTGATGAAACCCTAATATCCGTCGAATCGCGGTATAGCATCACCTCCCTTGCGCGTGTGATTTTAAACTCTTCCGTAACACTGCTGAGAGGGAGTTGCAATGTTGTTGAATTGCTGTATAGGGCTATGCTACTTAAAGACCGGGGTAACCCCAACCACCTTCTCAGGAACTGACTGATTGTTCTTTCCAGTAACTCCACCGTGGTAATTGGCATATCATAGACTAGGAGGGGCCATAGAAGCCGTGGAAGAACCCCGTGTTGATACATCCAAGCTTTATACTTACCTGGAAGTCCTGTCTTTTCAATTGCATCCAGCCAATCCCTAAGATCGTCTTTCATTTGTTGGACAGATGAGGTGTCCTTCAGGGAGCTATTAAAGATCTTTCCCAAGCTTTTGACTGGTTTTTCACTGAGGGTTGGGATTGTTGCACCTCCTACGGTGAATCGATGCTTATCGACCACTTTTCCTTTTTCCAGGACTAGGGATCTGGACTTGGTTGGCTTAAAATTCATCCTCGCCCATGAGATTAGCCGTTGTAGTCCACGGAGAAGCCACCTGCAGCCATGGACAGATGGTGCCGTTACAGTGAGGTCATCAATAAAGGCTCTTATGGGGGGTTGCTGAGTTCCTGAACTTGACACCGGACCCCTGCACTCTGTTTCAGCTGATTTAACCAGCATATTGATGGCTAGAGTGAAGAGTGACACTGAGATGGTACAGCCAGTAATAATCCCCTTTTCTAATTGTTGCCAGTTGGAAGTTGTAGATCCTGAAGAAACTCTCAGTTTGAAATTGCTATAATAACTCATAATGAGGTTCTTAATGCCTTCTGGGATGTGGTGTTTAATTAGAGCGGTCTCGACAAGCTTGTGGGGAATAGAGCCATATGCATTTGTTAGGTCGAGCCAAAGTACTGCTAGGTTTCCCTTGTTCGTTTTTGCATCTCTAATCAATTGTGTCACCACCCCCGTATGTTCCAGGCATCCTGACATTCCTGGTACTCCACCCTTTTGCACTGATGTGTCCAAGTAGTTGTTATCTAAGAGGAACTGTGTTAGTCGCTGAGCCATTATTTTGAAGAAGATCTTCCCCTCCACACAAAGCAGCGAGATTATTCGGAACTGCTCTATATCACAAGAGTTCTCCTCTTTAGGTAACAATACCCCCTCAGCAGCTCTCCATTGAGAGGGAATTGCTTTTCTTTGCCAGATTACTTTAAGAAGCTTCCAGAGTCGTAAAAGAAGCCTTGGGCAATGTTTGTACACTATGTATGGAACTCCACTCGGACCAGGCGCTGAACATGATCTTGTAGTTTGAACCACTGTTTTCACTTCCTTCAAGGTTGGCTCCCTGATAACGAAGTCCTTTGATGGTTTTGGAGGGTTGATTAGATTTTCACAGGGGCCGAGATCTTGCTCCCTTGTTTCGTCGCTGAAGGTGCTCTTCAAGTGGTTATTCATGACTTCTGCAGAACACAATAAGTAGCCGCTCTTCTTTCGGCTCAATAGCCTTTTACTGAACCCAAAAGGGTTGGATATGAAAGCCTTACGCTTTTGGGCCCTTTCTCTACCCTTCTTACGATGTTGCTCGGCTCGCCTGAGTGTTATTAGCTTCTGTCTTGTGATGTTTCGAAGCTGTGTCAAAGCCAGTTTCTTTTCGCCCTCCTCTGTTGATTTAAATTGTTTTTTTTAGTAATTTCAACTCCAATCTGAGCTGGCTAATTCTAACTGCGCGACGGTTTGGTCTTTGCTGGTGGTCTTTCATATATATATATATATATATATATATATATATATATATATTCCACAAATCATGTATATATATATATATATATATATATATATATATATATATATATATTCCACAAATCATGTATATATATATATATATATATATATATAATATATATTATATTATATATATATATACAAATCATGTATATATATATATATATGTTACAAATATGTATATATATATATATATATATATATATATATATATATATATATATATATATATATATATATGTATAATATATATATATATATATATATATATATATATATATATATGTTCCACATATTATATTCATAAGCAAGCATATAGTAGCAAAAGAAAAATAGTCAATTTGCATAATATAATGGGATTATGATGTTTATTTCATTGGAAAGTCAAGACAATGTACTCAACATATAAATCATATATATATATATATATATATATATATATATATATATATATATTCAAAAATTCATGTCAAAGATAAATGAAACGTTCATAACCTGTTAATATTTGTTTAAAAAACAAAACAGTTTCTCTCCTGCATGTGTCTGCCTATGTTAGTCAAAACCAGAGTCCTCTTTTTTGTATTTTCCTTTAACAATTTCTAGAAACCAAGGGGCCCCTGTCCTGGGGTTAACACCTGATTCCTTTATAAACAGTACTTGCATCCTAAGGATCATTTTAGGATGAAGCATGTTCCTTTGATACCTGCTATTTGTACTTCATAGAAGCTTGGTTTACCTGGTATTGTTTCAAGGTATTGTTTTAAGTTTTGCTTTACCAACCCAGGTAACCCTATCACAAATAGTATAATATTGATTTCTTTCAATGACCAAGTTGTTTTTAGGTCATTCTTGAGGTCTTGATATTTTGAAATTTTTTTTCCCATTTAGCTCTATTGAGGCCATAATCATTTGGGACAGCTACATCAATAATGAGAGCAGTTTTTCATGTTTATTCCAGGTGACAATATCTATTTTAATGGCCTTATATTTTATATATCTGCTTGTCTGGATTACTTTATCATAGAACACAGTCACCTTTCAGTTTGATGTTATTGGTGAAGGTTCATGTTCCCAGATGTACTATGATCTCTCAAGCTGTATTTCTCTGTGGATTTTCCAGTGGGGATATTTACAAAACTTTGTTACCCAAGAGGATCTGGCTTGGACATTCGATGTCTGAGAGGCAGAATCTGTATAGATCATTATTTTGTATTCCAACCATTTTCTTGAATCCATTTGTGTGTAGGCCCTGGTCTTGTCTGGCTATAATGATTTGTTACTCATTAAATGGTAGCTTGCCACTCTTCAGCCATTGCAGTGAAGCATCCTTGTCAATGGATTTCTGGTTAAGTTTTTCCATGAACATCCCTGCTCTCTTATTTTGTCGCCATCCTTCTTTCCTGATTGCCAGTTCCCTCTTTGAATACTCTTCCCTCTTCTTTCTTGCAATCAGAGTTACTGGGTTGTCGCTGTCCTCTGTAATGTTTTTCGATGTCTCCCTTGATGTTTTCTGCAGCTTTTGTAGTTAAAGTCTGTTGTGATATTTATTTTGATGGTCATTTACCATTGCCATTGTTTTATCTATGGAACTCTTGATATACTGCCCTATGCTTAATATTGTGGCTCAATATGCATGACTTATTTCAATGAGACCTAAACCGCTGTCTCTACTTGGTAGATATATCCTGTCCATACACTGATGTCGGGAGGTAACATAACACAGGGTTAGCATTTTCCTAGTTTTTGTATCAAGCTTATTGATGTAGCATTGTGGCCAGTCAATAATAGCAAGTTGGTCGATGGCAGTTATTTTGTTTTTCGGTGTTAATCCCAATTTGGGGATCTTCTTAAAATGGTTGATGTACTCTTTTTCTACCTTTTCTCTCATTTTTCCATATTCAACATTTTCTTTGATGCCTAGGTATGTGTATGCAGCATCCTCCCTCAGGTCTTCAATATAGCTATTGCCCACCTTAAGATGTTCTACTGTCACTTTTTTTTACCTTTTTCATATCCAAACCCCATGCAGATGTCTTCCATAACATCTTTACCATATCTATCAGAGGGACAAGTTGTTTTCCAATTCTGCGTAGAGTTTGAGATCATCCATAAAGACTAGATGGTTCACTCTTTTATTCTCTTTCCTTCTGCTTTTACTGAGGTTGTATCCAGCTTTGAAGCATTTAAGAAGTTTGTTATGTGAATCCACTGTGAGACAGAAAAGAAGATGTGATAGGCTATAGCCCTGGAAACTACCTTGCTGGATCCTAATGTTTGGGGTCTGTATTTTTCCTTCCATGTGGTACAGTGTGATTGATGTTTTCCATCTTGTCATTTGTCTCTGGAGGAATAATTTTATATTTTCATGGACATTGTACAGTTCCAAACATCAGAGTATCCAGGAGTGGGGTACATTGTCAAATGCCTTTCTATAATCTATGCAGGCAATTGATAAGTTTCTTTGCCTCATCCGGCAGTCCTCAAGGATGGTCTTGTTTATTAAGAGTAGATCTTTCTTTTCTGTTTATTTTTTAAGTAATCACATTCAGCTAGGAGTTCATATGTTGTATCAGTGATTATCCCCATTAACCACTTGTATGATGTAAGGCAGCAGATTGGTCTGTATCTGTTGGCTAGATGGGTCTCTTGGTTTTTAGCTAGGAGGGATGTATTATCAACAGTGAGCTATTCAGGTGGTTCTTCATCATCCCTGATGATTCTAGTAAATGCATTGGCATAGTGTTGGTGGAGTACTGTCAATTCCTGGGGTTTTAAAAATGCTGAAGTGAACTACTTTCTGTGAACAGTTTCTTGGGTAATTTTACTAGTCCTTGTTGGCCTCCTTCACCACATCTATTCACCCTCTCAATGTTTTTTTTTATCTTCGTATAGTAGCCCCCAGAAATTTTCCACTTTCTCTTGTATTGGTGGAGACACAGGATCACACGTATTGCTGTGCTGTATGAGACCTTCTATAAGTGGTTTGTGTGTTTGTTGGTACATTTAGCTGATGGCTGCTAACAAGTAAGGGTACACTATGTTCACTGGTGAGTGGCTTAGGAGATATGAGCAGCAAGAAGTGACTAGTCTAACCCAAAATAGAAGATTCTATAATTGGAGCATCAGTATGGATCAACTATCAAAACATTTGGTAGATATCTACAGTGGAAACATGTATTTGTAAATGTTATTTCAAATGCAGATTTAATAAGAACATGGTTTCCTTACAATGTGTGTAAAATTATGTCTTCCCATACTTGAACAGTCTGAAAATGCTGCTACAAAAATTTCCTAGGAAAATAATTATTGTACAGTGTGAGTTTGTGTGTGGATTTTCAAATTGGAATAATCTGAAAATTCTGATCCACAAACTTCACAATAACATGTTTTCCCCCAGAGTGTGTTTACATATGTATTTTCAAATCAGAATGGTCAGAAAATTCAGATGCACACACTTCACAAGAAATTTTTTTTCCCACTATGTGTCCGCATATGTTTCCTCAAACTGGAACGTTCTGGAAATGCTAATTTACAGACTTCACAAGAAAATGGTTTTTCTCCAGTGTGTGTTCGTATATGGCTTTTCAAACCTGAACTTTGAGAAAATGAAGATCCACAGACTTCACAAGAAAATGGTTTTTCTCCAGTGTGTGTTCGCATGTGGGTTTTCAAATGGGAACTATGTGAAAATGCTGATCCACAGACTTCACAAGAAAATGGCTTCTCTCCAGTGTGTTTTCGCATGTGGCTTTTTAAACTGAAACTCTGTGAAAAGGCTGATCCACAGATTTCACAAGAATATGGCTTCTCTCCAGTGTGTCTTCGCATATGGCTTTTTAAATATGAATTCCGTGAAAATGCTAATCCACAGACTTCACAAGAAAATGGTTTCTCTTCAGAATGTGTTAGCATATGCATTTTCAAATAGGAATGGTCTAAAAATGCAGATCCACACACTTCACAGGAAAAGTTTTTTTCCCCTGTGTGGGTTTGCATATGTCTTTTCAACTTAGAATGTTCTGAAAATGCTAATTCACAAATTTCACAAGAAAATGGCTTCTCACCAGTGTGTATTCGCATGTGCACTCTCAAACTGTAACTCTGTGAAAATGCTGATCCACAGACTTTACAAGAGTATGGTTTCTCACCAGTGTGTGTTTTCATATGGCATATCAAACCAGAACTGGTAGTAAATGCTGCTTTACAGACTTTGCAAGAAAATGGTTTCTCACCAGTGTGTGTTCGTGTATGGTTTTTCAAAATGGAACTACTAGAAAATGCTGATCTACAGATTTCGCAAGAAAATGGTTTCTCTCCAGTGTGTATTCGCATGTGGGTTTTCAAATGGGAACCATGTGAAAATGCTGATCCACAGACCTTGCAAGGAAATGGTTTCTCACCTGTGTGTGTTCGTATGTGGCCTTTCAAATGTGAACTTCTAGAAAATTCTGATCCACAGACTTTACAAGAAAATGTTTTCTTTCCACTGTGTGATTTCAAATCAGAACTCCCTAAAGATCCTGACATGCAAACTTTAATAGAATCTGGTTTCTCTATGGTGTGTGTTTCCATATCTCTTTTTAATTCCAAACTATGAAAAATGCACAGTAGAGAAATGTTGCCTTTTATTGTAGTCTCTTTTCCCAGTTGTTCTTTAAAATATGAATTTAAGGACTCTTGTAGTAAATTTTGCAAGAAAAATACTTTGTCTTATGAGATATATAAATGAAAGCAACACACTTAGCAAAAATATATTTTTACTTTAAGTTTCCAAATTCTTCTTTCCCAATTCTGTTATTATCTGTGAATAAATAAAAAAAAGCATTATTTAAGGGAAAATAAAAAGAGGAGACTTATACAATATACAGTATACTTATGTAATATTACAATCAGATTAAATTTCACTTCACTGCAATGTATTTTATATAATTTATGCAAAGTCATGAACAAAATTGTTATTCTATTCTCCAACAAATAATGAAATATATTTAATGGATTTTAATATAAATACAATAATTTTCCTAATTTTGATGAAGACTTATCAGAATGGATATGGTCATAATAATAGTCAGCATATAAGCACTTCCATGGATTTTGTTCCCATTTTTTTGTCACTTTATTTTGTATAGATCCCTTATTTTTTAAGTTAAAAAAAAACGAAAAACATAAAATCAAGTACAATATTGTTCATCAAGGCATTTTTTAAATTTATTCATTTTCATAGCTTATTTTCTAAGGATATATTAATGAAGGAAAGAAATTTAGTTTACCCTTTTTTTTTTTTAGGTTTAGAATTGATATCCGTTTTGGGATTTGAATTTGACTGATTATTTTATATAAATAATACTTTTTTATTCTGTGTTTTTTTTTTAGTTAAGTTTTTAATGGACAATATTTTTCTACAGAGAATGAATATATAAAGACAATTTAACACAAAAAAACATGGATTATGAAGCTTGTAGCTATCCATGATGTAAAAACCAGCACATGCTTTTTGTGTAGAATTAACTATTGAGAGGAGCACGTTTTCTGTACAATCCTAGATAATATGGGCAGCGGTCCTAAAATATCTACATTGATTTGCCCATAAAAAGTGGTAAAATCACAACTTGGAAAATATCTATGTTGAGCTGGAAATATACCTGATGCTGGCATAGCATAAATCGGGGCAGGAGTCTGGGATGATAAAACGTTAAAATTATTAAAATGGATACGTCTTGATACAGAAAATTAATCTCTTTTTTTAAAGATCTTTCAGAATTACAGTAAACATTATATTTATCTATACATAGGCATCTACATAGACTTTTGATATTTCTAAAAATAAGAATTTCAAAACTTATAATTATTGGCATTATATTTTACATTAATTTTATTAATTAGGTATAAAAATTATTGCTCTAAAAGCACTTATGAATGGAGTTAACAGAAATATTTATTTTAAAGAATTTTGATTTGTTTGCCTTAACTCATATAAGAATCAGTTTGAAACAATTCAGAAATTTAAAAGAAAGGTAAGTTAATTTAATTAAAACATTCATTTTAATTTAAAATGAATTAATTTTAACATCTGTTAAATTGAATTTTAATATGAAGACATAGCTCTATGCTGAATGTTTTTAATCTCCAAAAGGTGGGGGGGGTGGGGGGGCACAAGTAACTTGAAAGAAATCTGCAATTACATTGATTAATAAGTCAGCACTGAAAATTTTGTTAACATTGCATAACTCTCTGATTTTTGGTAATTTTTTGTATATCAATCAGTGTTGTTAATGAGCTGTTATGTCTTGGCTACCATAGTATTAAGATATTTCCCGGCCATTTTTTTCTAAAGTTTTATTTTTCTGGGAGTTTGGAACAAAAAAAAAAATTACATCTAAACAAAATATCAACATGTGAGTAATTATTCTGTATATAGTGTATTTAATGTTTTTTGTTATTGATTTCTCAGAAGAAAATTTTAAAAGTGTTTTAAAATATTGATAAGATGGTTTGTTTTGAGTGCATCATAAATCTTTACTTAGTCATTTTTAGGGCAAATTCAATTGTTTAAAATGTATTAAAAATAAATTACATATGTAATATTATTTTGCTTCTTTTTATTGAGGCTCATTATGTTACTACTTTTCAACTAAAAAAAATTACCTTAGATAATCGATTTAATTTTAATTATTTTTTTTTTTAAGTGAAAATGTGCACTTGAATTATAATTATAATTATAAATATAAAAGAAATTTATTGTTTTTCAAACTAAAAAAACAAACAAAAAAACATACAACGAAAATTATTTTGAGTTTTAAGAAAGTAATTTTTAAATTTTCAAATAACCTTTTTCGGGGTTTAATTTTTATTATTACTTTTTTTTTTTTTCTTACTTCTTGAATTTTTTCTTTTTCTTTCAAGAAATGTAAAAATTAGAGCCTAACATTAAACCTAACATTTTGAATTGATAAGAAACTTTTCTTTTTTTTTTTTTTTTTAAATGTTTTCCAAAATAAAATAAGCTATTCATTACAAAATTAAATCATTAATGAATAAAGTGGTGAAAATCCCTGATTTATGTTAATTGTTTAAAAGTTCATTAATTAAAAAAAAAAAATAACAACTATTATCTCCCTTCGTTTGCCCGTCCCTATATTTAGTTCTATGAGCCGGTTTCTAACAGTATTATATATGTCGTGAAATAGTAGTAATTGTAAGATAAAAGAGAGGTGTAGAGCCAAGACCAACTAGAATTACTATATCGGTGGCCTCGGTAGAGCAATACAAGTAGCAAGGGCAGTCATGACGTCACAGCTTGCCTGAATGTCTTAGCTATATCTAACAATAATAACAGCAAAATCTTTCATATTTTGTCAAATAAATAAAGAATTGTAAACATTTTGTTTTAAATTAATAAATTATCAATAAATATGAAAATAACTTTTACTTCTTTTAATTAAACGATAATCGCAGGAAGTTTGTCATAAAAAAGAAAAGAAAAATATTTTGCAAATTTGAATTGTTAATTACTGTCGACTTTGTACCGCAACAAATTAATCTCTATGTTTGAAAATCTTTCAAAATGACTGTCAACGTTCTATCTAATTCGAAGAAAAAACTGTTGTAATTTTTCTCTCTATTTATTGAATGTATTAGATTTAACGTGAATTTAATCAGCTAAAACTGGCGTAAGTTTTTAATTGGGGGACTTTGTTTATTTCACCCCCACCGATTAACACGAATAGTTGCAAAAATGAAATATCAATTAAACGTTGAAATGAATTAGATTCTTATAATAATTGAAGCAGTTTTCAAAAGATTCCAGACATGTTTATATACCCATAAAGTATTGTCAGATATTTTAAAAAATATTTCACTTCTACGTCGGTGAAAAACAACGTTTCCCTGCAAATTAGGTTTTTTTTGTTGTTGTGTTTTCTTTTTTTTTTTTGTAAAGAAAGATAATAACATATCGTTATACTTACTTATTTCTTTTGTTAATAAAAAAGGCGAAAATGTAATATTTCAAATAAATCAAATGTTTTCTGGTTTATAAAATTAAAACGTATCGTTCGTTTGGCAATCAATAGATAAATATTTTGTGATGAAAATCAAACAAGGGAGATAATTCCGATCACAAAATTTTTAATTTTTTAATCTTAAATTTTTTCTGATATTTAAATAGGCATGTGCAAACCGCAGACAAACCTCGAGCTTTCAAAATATCCGCATAATTGTTAAAAATATTTTAAAACGTCAATAAAAAATAGAAAATTAACTTTTTAAAGTTTTCTTTTACGTTTAATATAAAGAATAATTCCAAGTTTATGTGTTATAAAAAAGAAAAAACAAATTTCTCTTACATAAAACCTAAATTTTTGCATTTTAAAGTAAATTAACAGTTATCGCATCTTGACGTGTGCACCTTTTCTTAGTATGGAGGATTATACATATAAAAAATTATTTCTGAAGCAAAAACAAATTACTAATTTAGCATTTCCTTGATGTCTCACAATTTAACTCTTAATATTATTGAAAAAGAGAGTTGGGAAAATCAAAATTAGAATGTTAGAAATTATTTATAATAAAATTCTATCAAAGTTAACTTACCTTCAGAATTTTAACTGAACAGTAATATCTGCTTTCTGGATATAAACGGGAGAATTATTTGTTTCCAAATAAAATAATAAATTTCTTCAAACACTGTTTGAGTTTTCTTTTACAGAGTATAATTATACATGCGTCACGGATTTGAACCTATTAACCTATGTACCCAGAACACATCAGTGAAAACAACAACAACAGTTTTCCCCAAAACCCAGAATTTTTATTTCTCTTAGATCCATCCGTAATAAGAATGACGACAATTTTTAATTCAAACATTATTTTCAAAAATTTATAAAATAAAAACCGACATATATTATGTCATTATTTTTAGCGAGATATTTTTTATACAATATTTTCTTTGATTAAATAAATACAATTTTGCTGTACATTAAACAAAAGTATTTATTTTACATTTTATAAATTTTTAAAAATCCCTGAAAAATAAAATAAAAATGTAGACAATAGGAACTTTTAATATAAAATTCTTTTGAAAATAATCTAACAATTTAGAAAAAAAAAAGATACATATTTTTTCTTATTTACGAGATTTAAGTTTCAATGTTTAAGATGCCCTATTTCCAAAACCGATTTAGTAGCGAATTATCTTTTTTTACATATGTTCCGTCATTAAATTGTCTTTCGAAAAATGTAAAATTTATTTATGTACAAAAAAAAAGAAAAAAGATCAATGCGCGAAACAAAAACTAGCGAAAAAAATTAGCCTTTTCTATTTAGTAAACATTTATTTACAATAAAAGTTCATCTTTTATTATTTCATATACCGAAAGTTTTATTAAAATCGGATAGTTAGTTTATTTTATATGATTTTTAGAAGAATTTCCTGTGATCACCCTTTTATAGAGCCAGCAATTATTTGCACATCCCTATATTTAAACAATTGCAAAACATTAGAGAATCGTCAAATTTTGATTTTTACACATTAAGGAATTAATTGCATAATTAACTGCTTATTCTATACATAAAGAATATAAATAAATTCATAAATATGAATATATATAAATTTATAAATCTATCTAAAAAATAATAATTTTTATAAATTAACATTGGTCATTTGAATAAAAAAAATTGTGCATGTTCTTGTTGAATTGTTATTTTTCTTACATGTTTTGGCAATGCAATGAAATTTTCCATGTGAAAAAATTTTCCCATACTTACTGAATGTTTAAAGGTATGAAAACATCATTTATCTCCCTTAACTTGTGTTTTTTTGGACATCCCTAGTAATATACAATAGAAAAAAAACAGATGATTATGATGAAAAATTGATAAGCCTATGCTAGTTTGGTATAAGGCAACCAGTCTGGAGCACTCAGTACCAATATTTCACTATAGCAGCTTACAGAATATTACCCTACTGCATTGAATATATAAAATTTAATAAAAAAATGCAACTTTACCTTTTTTTTTGTTTATTTTAGTCTTCCATACTTTACACGTTATGGACTAAAATATAGAGTCAGAGTCTTTAATTCCAAAATTACATGAAAATTTTTTTCAACAAAATGGTGTAATATGAGTAAATACTGCAGAAATGCTGATAGATCTGCGTCCTGCATCCCTGATGCACAAAAATCTAAAAGAACACATTAAAATCGTTTCTATGCATCCCAGTGTCCTTTTTTCTTCCCTAACCATTTTAAGCTAATTGTAAATACATTTCAATAGTTTTATTAAAAGTGGACATTTTACAGAACATTACCCTACCGCATTGAATATATAAGATTTAATAGAAAATGCAACTTTTCCTTTCTTTGTTTATTTTAGAGTTCCATACTTTACACATAGTTTTTACTAAAATATAAAATCAGTGTCTCTAATTCCCATATTACATTTTTCTTTTTACAAAATTATGGAAAAAAAAGGGACAAAGTGTAAAATAATAAGGCAGTGTGGATTATCTATTTTTTGTGAAAAAGAACTCCTAGGGAAAAAAATCAAATCTTATTCATGTACTGCACTAGGAAAAATACATAAATTCATCTTCTTTTCTTCCAGCATTGTAATCAATAAAAAGTATTCAACATTGAAAGTGATTGTAGTAAGAATCAATTCTTAATGTTATCATGAAGTGTGGTTTGTATTATCTTTTCATTTCTTCAATATGAGGAATCCTAAATATTTCACCCAATCTCTAATCTAATATTGAAATAATGAGCACTATATTTTGAAATAGTTATATTTGATTATTCCAAATAATATATACACATGTATACATATATATATATATATATAATATATATATATACATATGTATATATATATATATATTGATAAAAAT
The DNA here is from genome assembly GCA_023376005.1 of Doryteuthis pealeii. Lineage (NCBI taxonomy): Eukaryota > Metazoa > Mollusca > Cephalopoda > Myopsida > Loliginidae > Doryteuthis > Doryteuthis pealeii. The sequence continues at coordinate 100,915,112 of CM042151.1, forward strand.
TGTCCACCAGCTTCTCTTTCTCTCTTCTTTTTCTTCTTCCTCTTCTTCCTTCTCTTTCTCTTTCTCTTTCTCGACACTCTGTTACTGAAGAACAAAAATGCAATGCACCATTCAGGCCAAAATGGGTCGCTTTTATAGCCAAATAAAAGTTGCAATGCACCATGGGTAGTCACCCATAATGCCTCACAACCTCTATAAAAAGTCCATTCTGCCCCCTCCAACTTCTTGACACTTCTTACTCAGAGTGGGTACAATGGCGTACCACATTCATTCTTCCCCCAACCACATTCCTTCTTCTGCCATGGATAGTTTCACAGGCCAGGCATCGAGGACGCTTTGAGTCAGGTAAGTTTGACTCGTTACTACAATTGAGAGAGAGAGAGACAGAAAGAGAGACTGAGAGAGTGGGGGTAGATAATTTTTGATTTGTTGATATATTTTTGACATATTTAGGGATTTGGTTAGATATGCTTTAGTAGCATCAATGCCAAGCAATAGGTCAAACTCCATTGACTTCCTATGCGTAGTGTCTTTTTTGGGGGTATGAAATTTTTTCTGATCTTTTCTCTCCCTCTCTAGTTTGGCTGGGGTATCAGTCACTTTCAATTTTCTGTCCTCTTCTTCACCATCCAGAAGTGTGAAAAAATCTTTTTGGTTACTACTATTTAAAAAATACTATGGTCTGTCAAGCTGCATCTCTCCTCAGATTTTCCAGTGAAAATATTTGCATATTTGTTGTGACAGGTAGTGTAGTGGACATCTGCCAAGAGTATTTGGCATCCAGATATTAGGTGATCCGGAATTTCAATGACTGAATAGCAGAATCTGCACTGATCATTTTCTTGTAGAACAGCCATTTTCTTGAATTTATTTAGTCTTGTCCGGCTATAATAATTTGTTCCTCATTAAATGGAAGCTTGCCATTCTTGAGCCATTGAAGTGAGACCTCCTTGTTAATCTATTTCTGGTTAAGTTCTTCCATGAACGTTCTTGCGCTCTAATGTTGTCACCATGTCTTAATCATCTACAGTGTTTTTCAGTGTGTCTCCGCTGAAGCATCTAAGGAGTTTGATGAGTGAATCCATAGTGCATCAGAAAAGAAGAAGTAAAAGGCTGTGTCCCTGGGAAATACCATACTTGATCCTAATGTTTTGGGGTCTGTATATTTCCTACTATGGATTACAATTTGATCTTTTTAACAATTGGTGAGACTTCACTTCAAGACATCGGAGTATCCATGAGTGAAGCACACAGTTAAATGCCTTCCTGTAGTGTGTGTTCGCATGTGTAATTACAAACTAAAACTCTTAGGATATACTGATCCACAGATTACACATGAAAATGGCTTCTCTCCAGTGTGTGTTCACATATGGCTTCTCAAATGGTAACTCCGTGAAAATGCAGACAGACTTCACAAGAAAATAGCTTCTCTCTGTGTGTGGTGTGTGTGTGTGTGCACATGTGCTTTCAAACTAGAACTGAAGAAATTCTGGAATTGAGAGGTTGTAAGTAAGGAAAAGACAATCTAAATGAAAGACCAGGACTCTAGACAACTTAGGAATTATTTTAATATATAACAAATTTATTTTTAAAATTATGTACATATTCCGTAAAATTCATGTGCAAAAAGTTCTGTAACCTTTTCTAGCTAGAAATACGATGAAAATTTTTTTTTTATCTTAACAAATGAATTAAACAGAAATGATAAAAATAAGATCACTTGTAAAAATATTAAAGTAACTGAAACAATATAATTTTTCAATTGTAATAAATTTTGTCTAAGTGCACACAAACTCTAATCCTTTCCATGGTGACAGCAATTTCTACCTCAACATAACAACATAACTTCCACCAAGTCCTTTAACCTTCTTCTCAGCTCAAAAATACAACCTTAGAGACAATCTTTAATAAATTAATTTTATTATTATCACCTGAATGTGTTGATGTTTAAAAGAAAAGAGGAAGTAATGCAGATAATCAAGAACTACTAAACCAAATGTAGGGGGACCAATTTTCCGCGATCACGGACTCGCGGACAGAATCACGGAATCATTAATCTGAAACGGAATCTGAGATTTTTAATGAAATTTTCAATAATAAATAAATTGATTTTTGGGTTTTCAAATTTTTGTTTTAATTCTTTCAAACTTGACTGTCTCTCCGATTTTTTTGTTAAACGTTTTAATAATAGAACATAAAATAACCTAGTTATTTCCTTTAAAATTGATTTTACAAATATGAGTTATTTTACCTTTTAAGATCCGAAAAAGAATTAAGGGCAAAAGTTTTTACCTAAAAAAAGAAAAGCGGATCGTAGATTTTCTGATGAAATTGATTAGTCTTATATTTTTCTAAGAAACTGTAATGTAAAAGATGAAAGTCGGTCAGTCCTCTAAAGTGGAAATGGGAAGGTAGAAATTGGTTATCAAAGTCTTTTGCTTAGCCCATATCATAAATCTTGGTGAAGTATTTTCACACTGGTCAGCATTTGATAATGTTACCCAGCTCAATACATTCATCAAGTCAGCCTTTTTTAAAAAGGCTAGTCAAAAAAAGTGATACCTTAATGGCTTGAAAGTTCCTTGCCTAAGGAACATATGAAATTACCCCTGTGCCAGTGGCAACCAGATGGAATTCATGGTTTAATGCAGCAAAATATCACTCATCCGTTGTGCATTTTTTTATGAAGGTTCTTTAAACAAGAAAAGAGCCATGGCCTTGCAGTAGATAGATTCTGGAATTAGTAGATGATGATCAACTACATACCATAATTTGCACCTGAATTTGCCTTTTATAAAAGAGAACTGCATCTGTTTAATAACAGTTTTGACAAGCTTAGAAGAAACCAAGTCTCCACTTGCATGTGTTGTTTATAACATGATGGAGAATGTAAAACAGTATTTGCATACTGGTACATCAAAATCAACATTTGGTGTAGAAACTGACCGTCTTCTTTCTGAACTAGAAAATACAGAGAGGGAGAGATTTTTCTCAAATTTCCAAGATTTGTTCAGCACATCTTTTTCAAAACTGCACCCTGTATATAACTTTTACAAGGCATCTCATCTGTTTGATCCTAGACAGCTACCTTGTATAAGCCATGACATTCGATAGTTTTTCAACCATTAAGGACTTGCAAGATCCTTCTACTGATCTTCTTGAAGAATTCTAAATTCATGTGAATTACCAAGATGACTTACCAAATCCTTTTAACATCCCAGCATTTTGGAATGCAAATAAGAGATTTCCCCTTCTGGAACAGATTGCCAATAAGGTCATATGGATGCCTGTTACCAGTGTAGATGTTGAACATTCATTTTCTCAATATAAACATTTACTAAATAAACAATGTGAAAGTCTTATTCCTGAAAACACCAAGCAACTTACAATGTTGTATTACAATGGAGATTTAGAAAAGAGATTTGAAGATTGCTAATTTCTTTATTTGGGAAATATCCAATTTTAAATTTGAGGAATATTTCTACTTGAGATAAGTTGTTTAATTCAAATTTTGAATTAATATAACAAATTTGTTTTTTATATTTTGTTACAAAGATTCAATTATTATGGTTTAGTTCCTGTTTTGTAAAATTTTAGTCGAAATGTTTGACTTTCTCAGATATTTATTGTTAAGATGCAAGTTATTTGCTGTTGATTTTAATATTGCGAATCAATGATTATAATTCAATCTGGATCCCTTTACTTAAAAACACAAAAATAATCTGAATGTGTTCTTTCTTAAAGAAGTAAGCTCTGATTAAAAGTTCTACCTCAAAGATAATTATGCACTGCAACATTTCATTGTTTTATTGTTTAGTCATGTTACATATTTATTTTTACATATAATTATTTTTTGGCTTTGATTTCACAATTTAAAAAAATTGTAGACATTTACTATTTCTTTATATGTAATAAAACTTTGAATTATGCTTTTGTTTTCAGTTTTAATAATTATAGCAAATTTTATTTCAATTTTTTCATAAAATATAAAAATGGGAATTACCAAAAGTGGAAATGGAAAAAAACGGAATTGACTAAAAGTGGAAACGGAATTATGAAAATTTGAAACGGAAAATCAGGGGCCCTATAAATGAAAAATCAAACTCAACAGAAATTACGACAAAATTTTTTCCCTTGTGTAATAATTTATTGTATTGAATTTTGCTTAAGTGCACACAAGCTCTAATCATTTACATGATGATAGCAATTTCTACCTTATTGACAAAGTTTAATAAATTCATTTTATTACTATTAACCTTATTTTATTATTTTCTAAAATGAATGGGTCATTTCTTTTATTTTTAGGTGGGGGGGGCTTTTTATTGTTTTTGTTAAATCTTAGTTTCATTTTTTTCACAGCATTTAGAATTTTTTTTCTTCTGCTTTGCCAGCTGAAGATGCTGAATATGCCAACTGCACCTCTGTAGTGGGGTAAGGACAGTGGCAGCTAAGTGGTCTGTGCGCTGGTTACTAAATTGTCCCATGATATGCAACACATCACCACGGCTCTTCGTCAAAAAGGGCAGTCAGAGAAGGCCAAACCAATCAATTGGTTGGACATATCAAGCCATAAAAAGTATATCATTGTCTTAACTGTATTCTTCAAACACCCAACACTTTATTTAAGTGAATAGAATAAAACATCTAAGCTTCTTTAAACATTAAAGTGACCATTACAAAAGTGACCAGCCCAAACCAAAATAAAAGAGTACAGAATTGGAATCTTAGTAAGGATGAACCATTAAAAATTATGGTCATGTAATAACAGGTGGAATATCATGGTGTATACATGAATGTTTTTTCAAACTTGAGTTCTTTGAAAATGCAGTTTGGCAAAATTCACAAGAAAATGGTTTCTCTCCAGTGTGTGTTTGCATGTGTCTTTTTAAATTTGAATGCTGTGAAAATGATGATCCACAGACTTCACAACAAAATGGCTTCTCTCCAGTGTGTGTTCTCATGTGGCTTCTCAAATGGGAACTCCATGAAAATGCAGATCCACAGACTTCACAAGAAAATACTTTCTCTCCAGTGTGTGTTTGCATGTGATCTTTTAAGAGTGAACTCGTAGAAAATGTAGATTCACAGATTTCACATGAGAATGGTTTCTCACCAGTGTGTAATTGCACGTGATCTTTTAAGTGAGAATTCGTAGAAAATGTAAATCCACAGACTTCACAAGAAAATGGTTTATGTCCAGTGTGTGTACGCATGTGTCTTTTTAAACTGGAAGAGGTTGAAAATGCTGCTCCGCACACTTCACAAGAAAATGGTTTCTCCCCAGTGTGTGTTCGCATGTGGCTTCTCAAATGTGAACTTTGTGAAAATGCTGATCCACAGACTTCACAAGAAAATGGTTTCTCTCCAGTGTGCGTGTGCATATGACTTCTTATACTGGAAGAGTCTGAAAATGCAGATCCACAAACTTCACAAGAAAATGGTTTCTCTCCAGTGTGTATTCGCATGTGTTTTTTCAAACTGAAAGCTTGTGCAAAGGCAGACCCACAAACTTCACAAGGAAATGGTTTCTCTCCAGTGTGTGTTCTCATGTGGTATTTTAAACTGGAACGCTGTGAAAATGCTGATCCACAAACTTCACAAGTAAATGGTTTCTCTTGTGTGTGTATCCGCATGTGGGTTTTCAAACACTCACTTCTAGAAAATGCTGATTCACAGACTTTACATGAGAATGGTTTCTCTCCTGTGTGTGTGTTCATGTGACATTTCAAATGATAACTTTGTGAAAATGCTTTTGCACAGATGTCACAAGAAAATGGTTTCTCTCTCGTGTGTGATCGCATATGTCTTTTCAAATAACCACTTGTAGAAAATGCTGATCCACAGACTTCACAGGAAAATGGTTTCTCTCCAGTGTGTGTTCGCATGTGGTATTTCAAACTGGACCTTTCTGAAAATGCTAATCCACAGATTTTACAAGGATATGGTTTATCTCCAGTGTGTGTTCTCATGTGGCTTTTCAAACCATCATTCCTAGAAAATGCTGATCCACAGACTTCACAAGTAAATGGTTTCTCTCCAGTGTGTGTTTGCATATGTTTTTTCAAATGACAACTCCAAGAAAATGCTGATCCACAGATTTCACATGAGAATGGTTTTGCTCCTGTGTGTGTTTGCATGTGTATTTTTAAACTTGAACTCTCTGAAAATGTTGATCTGCAATCTTTGCAAGAAAATTCTTCCTCTTTACTGTATGTTTCCATATTTTTTTTTTGTTCTGAATTACGTAAAATGCTGATCTGCACATTGGAGAAATATTGCATTTAACTGGAGTCTCTGTTCTTTGAAATATGAATTTAGGGAAAATACTTATCTACTGAATTGTCTAAGAAAAATAAAACGTCTTTTGAGCTGTCCATATGAAGATCCACACACTTAGCAAGAATATATCTTCTTTTGGTATATGTTTGAATGTGTCCCAAATTATTGTTCCTTGATGTTGTTAACTGGGAATGAATAAAAATTAGAGTATTATTTTAAAAAAAATGAGTAGACTCTTGCATTATTTAGAATTATATAATGTTTTTTTAATTAATTGCAATGTATCATATAATTCATGATAAGTCATATATATTTAAGAATTAAACACAATTTAAAATAAAGATATATATATTCACCAAACCCCTCCGCACGAGCAGGATGTGACACAAGGTCAATTTCTTAGGCGGAGTTTAACAGGTTTGAATTCAGAGTTTTCCTTCTCCTAGACTGGTTACCTAGCCAAGGTTAAAGAGCCCAGTCTGCCCTACTATTTACCCATAACTGGAGAGAGAGTAGGATTCATACCTTTCCCAAGGGTATTAGTGCAAAGTGAAATGCAATTACCACATCCAGGATTTGAACTCGGGGCGACGAGTCCATTTCCCATGACTTTAACCATTACACCACGCGCTTCCTACAAAATCAAGATATATATCAAGGATATGATTGGGATATGGGACCAAGCAGTATATTAACTTCATGTCTATCTTTATGATACCTGTTTAATCTACATTTATTTTATTTGATAAATATATACTCCAAACCCTTAATATAATGGAAGTGGCTGAGCATCAAGATATGATGCCAAACAAGATCTTAATTTAGTGATTTGTTTTATCACAATTTAATATTGTTTTACTTGAATAAGTTTGATTGAAATGATTCAGTAATTTAAAAGAAAGAATTCGCTGATTAATAAGTCCACATTGAAATTTTTTTTAAATCAGATAAATTTTCTGATTTTTTTTTATTTTTTAATCTTGGCCTCCGCATTTTTAACATATTTCTCACTGATGTACAAAATGACAAACTTTTTATGGAATTAAACGATGTGTATGTTTACTAAATAAAAACATTTTGGCGAAATGGGCCCTGACTTTCCGTGGTACATGTGCATGCAATTCACATGTTTTTTGTTTTTTTTTACTTTTAAAATTTTATTTGTTGATGCTGACAAAAATTAAAAAGGAAAATTAAAAAGTAAATATTTTATTTTTATTATGATTGTTTACTTTAAAAAAAATTTTCTTAGTACTTCTACTATTTCTCTGAATTTTTGAGAGGACACTTGATAATTTAGATTATTCAGGCTATTGTCCTCATCTTTATTGTTATCTGAACAATGTTTTGGCCAATGTCTTCCTGATTACGACAAGAAGGTTTCCGAGTTTGAAAAGAAGATTCCCAAGTCATACAAGAAATACTTGAATAAGGCCAGAAGGCACATCAGCCAAAACGTTGTACAGATAACAATAAAGATGAGGACAATAGTCCGAATAATCTAAATAATACTTAGTACTTTTATTTCTGTTTGGAGTTTTGACTTACTTCATCACAGTGTACTTATTTTTGATCTGCTACATATTCATATTTTTTATATAAAGAGTTTCATTGATGAGTAATGCCTAATAATATGCATTCTAATTATATAATGTTCCACTAAAATAATGAAATATTGGTATCTTAGATTTAGAAGATAATTAAGTATTTCTAAAGAATTTTATAATTTATTTATGTTTATTTATGGGTGATGCTGTATCTAAAAGGCTCAGTTTGGCACATGGTCACTTATCTATGGGGAATACTGTGTACCTACAGTCTATGAATACATTTAATTATTGAAAATATTAATCTTGGTAAGTAAAACATTGTAGGTGAATGATACCAGGATGCAAACAGATAATTTATTTTTAAAAAGCCAGCAATTCAATTCAGTTTTCAAAAGATCAAAGATATTTTTAATATTTATAGAGAATAAAGTATTATGCAAAATACAGAGTTAGAGGGAGATAACTCATATTTTTCATGTGAAAAAAAGGTTCCAAGTGGGGAAAATTTAAGGAGGCCAACACGTATAAAATTTCATATAGGAAAATTACACTGCATAACCAAAAAAACACAAACAACACAACTAGGAACACAGTTGTTGCTGTCTGCAGAGTGAAAATCCTGGTCTTCCATAATGGAAAAGGAACAATTGTAAGTAATAATTTTTAAATATATAAAAATGTTGGAATATATTTTGTGCAAAATTCCACATATTTATTCAGACATTAGATTAAATAAATCTGTATTCCTGACAAAAATATTGTGTACAACTTGTCATCTTCCAGACGTTTAAAATTAACTATCAAAATTTTAACAGAATAAAAATAGTTCAATTGAATCAGAGAAAATACTTTTTTTTGCATCATCATCATCATCATCAACAACAACAACAACAACAAAAATAGTGTTTATAAAACTATGAAACGCATCAAACATTTTTTTTTAAAAAGTTTTACGAAAATAACTTGTAAATTTTCAAATAACTTTTTTCGGGTGTTGATTTATTCTAATTAATTTTTTTTTCTAATGTGCCCATGTGGATTTGAGCATTCTAAAAATGTAAAAATTAGGAAGTGAATTTTTTTTCCTTTTATTCAAATGACTACTACAATATTAATTGATAAAATATTTTTTTTCAAGTCTTTTTTTAAAAAATTAAATAAGCCATTCATTATAAAATTAGGTCCTTAATGAATAAATAGATAAAAATTCCATTAATTCTCTGATTTTTGGTAATTGTTTTAAAATCTAAAAAGAATATAAAAATTCTTATTACCTCCCTTGAAAAATATTGAACATACTTAAAAATAAATACTTAGAATGCTTAAGAAATATTGATAACATTTTTGTCGATGATTCAACTTAAATTCCGATATGATAGCACTTGACATAGACAAATTAATCTCACTTCTTAAAAATCTTTCAAATTACAGTAAACGATTTTACAAATTTAATTCAAAGAATTCAAATGTTGAAATGAATTAGATTTCAAAAAATAATTAAATCAGTTTTCAAATGATTCCAAATATTTTTATATCCATAAGGTATTGTCAGAAATTTAAAAATATTTCACTTTTTCGTCCGTGGAAAACAGAGTTTTCCTAGAAATTACGCATGTTTTTATTTGTAAAGAAAAATAATAACGGAACGTTATACTTACTTCTTTCTCTTTTCTTTCATGTTGATTTCTTTTCTTTTAGATAAAATTAATGAAATTAAAAGGGTCGTTCATTTGCAATAAAAGTGTCGTCCATTTGCAATCGATAAAAAATATTTTTGAGGTAGTTACGCAAGGGAGATAATTCCGATGTTATTTTTTCATTTAGAAAAAATTTAGATACATTAAATGTAAATCCTTACAATTTACAATAATATTTTTGTTAAAATTCCATGAAATGCCTAATTTAAAAAAGAATTCCTGGCAGTCATCAAAAAAATATTAATTTATTTTCAAAACTAATTTTGTTTTCATAACAAACTGTGTTGTTCTACTTCATAACTTACTCAGTTACATTTTGAACATTATTCATAAACGAAAAAACGAAAAACACATATCATATATATGTTTTCTCGTTAGGGTTAAGGTTAGGTTTGTATTCATTTTAATAAAATCCTTGTTTACAATAAAACAGTTTTTTAATGTTACTCACCCACACCGTTTTTTTTTCTTTTTTTCTTGCAAATTACGTATTCTTTTAATAACCGTACGTTATACTTAGTTTATTATTATTTACTCCTTTTGAGTTTTCACATCAGTGTTGGCTGATGGTCTTTCACTGGAGTCTGAGTGACAGCAAGTCTCCTCAGGTCTCCAGGACTCTTCTGAGTATTCTGGCAGATTGCAGCAGTGCAGTGTTCTGAATGGTTTCAATCCTTCCTCTGATATCCAAACTTTCCAAGCCCTTTTCTAATCCTTTTGGGACTGTTCCAAGTGCACCAACTACAATTGGTACCATAATTTGTGGGTATGTATGGGTAGGTCCGACAGGGTAGGGACGTCCAATCGATTTTGCGCGATAAATGTACATTGTACACTAGGTACGACCAAAATACGTCACATGATCAGTTTAGGCTAGGTACTGGCAAAATGAGCCTAAAATCCGTTTTTGACCAAATGACTTTAGCACCCCCCCCTACAGAAAATAATTTACCAAAAATCAGGAATTATCGGATTTTAATGGAATTTTCAGTGTTTATTTAACAATGAATGATCTTAATAATGCATGATTTATTTTATTTCAAAACTTTCTCATTTTTTTCAGGTCACTTTATTTTGACCCCCCCCCCCCACACACACACCTTATGTTGGGGGCGTAACATTTTTTCGAGTTGGTCTTTAAGTTTTCTAATTATAGTATAAATAAAGAGATAAAAGACCAAAGTTATGAATAGAAACAAAATGGCTTTACTATGAGAAAATAAGTACCGAAAATCGAAAAATAAAATGTAAAAAAAATAGATAATTAATTTTTTTGGAGATTTCTTTTTTACTCCTTTCGATAAAAAAATATACATCGATATTTTTCTGCTTAAAAAGGGTGGGTACATTTTCAATCGAGTTTTTCTTCAAAAATTATAAAATAAGATTTGCATTAAATAGATATTTATTTCTAGAATCTAAAAATATAACATTTTAAACTTAACATCAGGCTTTTCCTATTTTAAATGAAATTTATATATTAATTTTTCATAGCAAAAATACTAAATTAAAGTCTTGAAATAAAATAACTGATGCATTATAAAATTCATTAATTGATAAATCAATACTGAAAATCTCATTAAAATCGGATAATTACCTGAATTTTGGTAATTTTTTTTGCAATCGCGAATGTTACATTAAAATTGTAAATAAGCCAATAAAACCACTTAAAAAGAAAAAAATGGTGTCGGTGAACAATTCTAATTAAATTACTGTGACGGGGAACGAGTACCACCATTCTCATTTGGAAAAAAGAGCAAGACATTGTCTTGCCTGCCGGAGTCGAACCCATGCCCTCCAGAATGCATAGAAATACGATTTAGGCACTGGATGGACGTGAGGTGCAATTCAGGTGCCCGGATGTTGGGGCCTACATGCGTCCATCCGAATGCACGAGGTTCAACTGATGTGCCCGGATGATAAGGGGAAACGGCAGTATAAGTAGAAGTGGGCTGATGACAGTAAGGTGTGTTGCGACTTCAGCTGCTAAAAATTTTGACGACGATGACGAGTGTTGTAGCCTGCGAGTAAGGCGTTTGACACGCTTCTTTTTGTCCCCCCCTCAACAAAGACCTGTTGAGTCAAATATTTATTCCCCCCCCCTCTATTTTTTTCCTTCTAGAATTACATATCTCTTATCATTTTTTGCTATTTGACTAAAAAGTATTTTAAAAGAAAAATTAGATAATTTTATTTAAGCAAAAATTGTATAAAAAATTATTCTAAAAAAGATTATGTGTTAATTTTTATAAAGTTGTGGATCCATTAAAAACTAAAAACAAATAAATGCATGTCATCATAGTTTCTTTTCAGTCACCAGTAATTCTAAAAAGATGAACATTGAAATGTTTGAAGACATTTAGAGTGGCGGTAAATAGCCAATATGTCATATAGAATTGATATATTTTCTTTCTATTTAAATGAAAATATTTTTTTAATTCATTTAATTATCAATGAAATGAAACAATTTTGTTTATAAACTTAGATTAATTGATTATTTTGGAGATTTTTAAAATTGGAGATTGATTTTTTTTTTTGACTGGTCATAATTAATGGCAGATTTGTTCTAAATATGCCTGTTTTTTGTTGTTCTTTTTTCTTTTGATTGAACAAATGTTTTCTTTTAACTTTTAAAACTGGATTTAATAGAAAAATATGCATTATTTCTTTTAATTGTGATTAATTTTATGCTATTATCTATTAAATCTGTTTTTGTCATGAAAAAATCTATTTAAATATTCTTAAATAATTTTAAGGTCAAAACTGTATGCACCTGTTTTGGACGTCCCTACTATGGGGGTTAGTTTTTGTTTTTATCATAGTCATCACACAGCAATTTTTTTTAATTTCTCATTTTAAAAGTTCATTCTCTTTTTATAATAGCTTTCTTATAAAAGTTATAAACACAACTATTGTTTACAAAAATCAAAATAAAACATCAAAATTACAAATGAATACAGGTATTTATTAAAATAATTATGCTAAGTACACAGAATGCACATTGTATTAATAGTTTAATATCATGTAGCCTATTTTGATATTATCATAATGTGTAGAAGCAAACAGATTAAGTATAGTAGGAAGGTTACCAGATTCTCATGGATGATGAAATTCTCAATATTGAACCATTTAGATATTTCAAGATTTTAATAAAAAGGATGTAAAAAAAAAAATTATTTTTCTAATTTTTACTAGAAAAGCAAAAAGCCCAAATATTTTGACAAGCACTTCATTAAATATTTAAGGCTCATGAATTATTTTTTCTTCAATAACAAAGGAAATTACACACACACACACACACATACACAGACAGTTGACCAAACTTGCAGAGACCTTGATGCACTTGATGGATCTGGTGAACAACGTCATCTTTCATGGATTCTGGGATTAGGATTTGTCGGCCTTTGAAGTGTATCATCCGAAATCATTTCTTTTACATTGTTGCAGCATTTCTAGTGGTCAGGGTCCCAAATACATGGTAAGTGGGATTTAAGAAGACCATGTAGTGGGTGAGCATTCTTGACAAACTTTGGAATGTACAGGAAGTTCAGTATTCCTAGAAAATTTTGTAGCTTGTCATTTCGTAGAAAGAAAAAAATACTAAATTAAAAATGCATCCAAACCTTAAAAAACATTATATCAAAAAACAAAAAACAAAATTGATACCAAAATGGAAATTTACAAACCGCCCGACTCTAATAATCTGTTTGTTTACTGACCTAACATTTAATAGTTTTTATACTGATAAGCTGTAGCTGTGTCAGCGCTACTGTATGGCTACACCACTTCTACTCTAAGGAATAAACTAGATGGGAGCAAAACAAGAATCTGGATGCAGTCTTGAACCTGGAAGCAGCACCCCACAAAAAAGATGTTTACAAATGGGCTAAATATGGGTTTACCCCTATCAGCCTGAGTCAAAAAGACAATATGCATGTAGTGGAAACATACTGACTCAGGTAAAGAAAAAGTTTTGGGTACAGTGGTCAGCAAAGAAGGTTATGCTGCCAGAGTTCTGGAACAGAAAGGACCCACTGCTATTGATTCACTTGAAAAAGGTGAAATTGTAAAATTGCTAAAAATAAAGAATGGTTGTTTCCTTCTTTGTAGAGCCAAGAATTTTTCAGAAACTTTTTCTGTCATGTGCATATTGAGTATTGAGAATTAAGTACAAAATGTCTGTTATGTAGTGTAGACCCCCACCCCACCAAAAAATGCTTACAAACAAAAAATAAATAAGTTTATAGTCTAATGAGGAAAATATTTTCTTTAACGGCTACAGCTAAGAGAAGTGGTGTAGTCATATAGTAGCACTGACACGGCTACAGCTAAGCAGTATAAAAAGTATTAAAAGTTATGTTACACAGATTTTCTACTTCATCAATTGAGTTTTTGCTAGTGCTACTAACATCACTGTAAATGAGTGGGAGTTACCTCCCTTGCTTTGTTCACCCATGTAAGGGTACATTCACAGTTTTACACCACCTGCAGACAGTAGCAGCAACTATAATTTGTGTTAGTAGACAAATTTGAGGTGAAAAGAGGTAATCACTAAAACAATATAATTCTATTTTTTCAATTTATTGCATAAAAAGTATTATAGGAATTGTCTGTAGTTTTACCTTAAAGAAAATGTTGAAAGTTGAAGAACCCAAAGTGTTATTTATTGGTTAGGTTAAAAGGTGAAGGGGGTGTATCAAACTTTAAAAAATCAAATGCTGTAAATTACCTTTAAATTACTTGATTTATCGTAAATTATAACACCTAGAAATATCTTATTTCTCTGAATTTTTTAGATGAGGCTTGATAATTTGATTATTTGGACTATTGTCCTCATCTTTATTGTTACCTACATAATGTTTGGGCCAATGTACTCTCTGGCCTTCTTCAGTTTCTTGAAGTTCAGTGAAGGCTCCTAATTACGACAAGAATGTTTCCAAGTTTGAAGAGAAGGTTCCCAAGTCTGACACGAAATACCTGAAGAAGGCTGGAGTTCACATTGGCCAGAATGTTGTGTAGATAACAATAAAGATGAGGACAATAGTCTGAAAAATCAGAAATATTTTGCTCATCTTTATATATACATATATATATATATATATTTTGGATTCCAGAAGACATTAGAAATCTCATTTCAACGTATTTTAAATGTACATATATGAGATTTTCTAATAATAAATATTCTACTAACTGGCAAAAGTTAAATATTGGGATTATGATGGGATGCGTTATCTCTCCATTACTTTTCGTACTGGTAATGGAGATGATACTGCGTAATTCTGAAAACCACACCAATAAGAAAACCGTCCCATCTATGAAGGCTTTTATGGATGATGTAACCCTCGTCGCAGAATCCAGATCCCATATGAAAGAACTTATGAATCGCCTACAGGAGCTTTTCAAATGGGCTGCGATGAAGATAAAGCCTTCTAAATGCCGCAGTCTTTCCATAGTGAAAGGAATCTGCAAAGAAGTTAGGTTTTTCGTCGATGGAAATGAAATCCCCACAATCCGCGAAAGAAGTGTTAAGAGCCTCGGTCGCTGCTACTCCCTACCAATTACTGATCGACATCGTTGGCAGGACATTATGAAACAACTAAAGGATGGCCTTCACTCCATTGATAAATGTGATCTCATAAATAAAGACAAAATATGGTGCATCTATTTTGGATTAATTCCTAAACTTTCATGGCCCATGCAAATATATGAGGTATCACTGACAAAGGTTGAAAAAATGGAGCGCTTAATCAGTAATTATGTAAAAAATGGTTAGGGGTACCTAATTCCTTAACAAATGTGGCACTATACAGTTCATCAACGAAGCTAAAACTTCCGATGGTGTCACTTGTTGAGAAATTCAAATTAGGGAAAGCGCGACTTTTCCAAATGCTGCGTGACTCTCGCGACCCACTGGTAAAGAACGCCCAGCCTTCCGTAATAACTGGTCGAAAATGGAAGGCACAACAAGCTGTAGAAATCGCAGAATCATCCCTCAAGATGAAGGAAATAATTGGAACTGTGGCAAAGGGACGATCAGGGTTAGGTCTTCACCCACAGCGTTGGTGGTCGAAAGAATCCACGTCAAATAAAAGGATGATGATTTCGGAGGAAATCCACCAATTTGAGGAAATCAAGCGTATTGCTACAGCTGTGGGACAAAGTAAACAGGGCGCATGGACCAGGTGGGAGAGTGCAAAAGAGAGGGTTGTAACATGGAGCGACATCAGACATATGGAGCCTAAAAAATTAAGTTTCCTGATAAAGGCAGTTTACGATATATTGCCGACACCAGTCAATCTTCACGTCTGGGGCTTAGCTACGTCAAACCTATGCAAAGCATGTGGGAAAACTGCTAGCCTGAAACATATTCTCACGGGATGCAAGTATGCTCTAAGAAGCTACACGTGGAGACACAACAAAGTCCTCGAGATTGTTGCGGAGGCGTCAAAGATAGGTTGTGAGACTGCAAATAAATCTGATAATAACATCAACAAAGCAATACATTTTGTTAAAGAAGGAAACACTTCGAAATTTTCGCGTAAAAATAGGCACGTGTCCTCGATATTTGACGGCTCCGCGAGCTGGCGCATTGCATGCGACTTGGAACATCAGCTCGTTTTTCCAACTGAAATAACCGTAACGGCCCAGCGTCCTGATATTGTCATTTGGTCTGGCAATCAAAAGAAAGTTTTTATCATTGAGTTGACAGTTCCATTTGAAGAAAATCTGGATTGGGCCCATCAGCGAAAGTTGGAAAAATACGAAGACCTACGTGAACAATGCGCCAGAAACGGATGGATCACAGATGTATTTCCCATTGAGGTCGGATGTCGGGGGTTCATTGCCAACTCAACCTCGGCATTTTTGTCTAAACTTGGACTTTCTCTACCAGACAAGAGGAAATACCTAAATAAGATCCAGGAGAAAGCTCTAACCGCATCAGCGTGGATATGGCAGTCCTATTTTGTGACATCAAACCGACAAAGTCTGGTGGTATCGTGAGATACTGCTGGGGCGCTCTGGGTTAGTGGTAATGATGCTTCGGCCCCGAAACCATGCCTGAACCCAGAGTCATCATCTGATGAAGGCTTTGTTGGTTGCAATGCTACTGTGTAAATAGCAGTCATTGTATGAAGATTATATATATATTAATGTGTATGGTTGGCACTAGTATACTAGAAAAAGTAATAGTAATCCAATGTACAGTGTTATTAGAAGAGTGCTCAATATCTGTGATAGAGCATTGATAGTTCAATGAAGTAACATTGTATATATATATATATATATATATATATATATATATAAATATATATATATAAAATATATATATATATATATATATAATATAAAATGCCGGAGAGCATACAACGTCCCCATACCTATTATGGTAGAGGCATATCAGTATCATTGACAGGTTAATTTTGCAGGGATTGTTCAGTGTGTATCGTGGCTGAGGCAGTATGGTCTCTGACTATGCCTGCTGAGGTCCCGGTGTCGATTTCTGTCGGAGGGAAATCGTTAGTATACATTGCTGATGAGACTTAATAAAGTCAAAACAGTCTGTACGATGTTCTACACACCGAATGATCCTTTGCCGGGATTCACTTGTCAAGCTTATTTTCTATAATTATCTAATTTTATGCGATATACACATTGTAATTGCCTTCAAGCAAAAATAATAATAATAATAATAATAATAATAATAATAAATATATATATATATAAAGATGAGCAAAAGTGATTAAACAAATAAGAATATTTATTTTATGTTATATACTTTTGGATTGTTCTCAATTAGTTTCAACATTAGGTCATTGTCAGAACAAAAAGTTTTCAATGTAGTTGATATGACCCAAAAAGAAGCGATGAAAAATGTACTGGTGAAGTAGCATATCCATTAGTTGAGTGAAAATCATCTTCATCAAATTTATTAAAAACCATTGTAATCCTCTGATAATGAATCAATTGGCTCTTCTGGTAAAGAGTCCTGAGTATTGTAAGTCCCTCCTCCATTAGTGCTAGTAGAACTATGGCCAGTATCAGTGGTTAAGTAAGGTATCAGCCATGCAGTATGGCTAGAGATTGGCGAAGGAATAAACCACATGACTATGGTTAATCTATAAATTCAAAAAACTCCAACAACCATGTCTCTCTTTTGTCATATATATATATATATATATATATATATATATATATATGTGTGTGTGTGTGTGTGTGTTTACCCAATGCCTTTAAATGAACATGATGCAACACATGGTGAATTTTTAAAAGCAGAGTTTAAGAGATTTGAATTCAGAGTGTTTCTCCTATATTGGTGGCCATACAAAGGTTAAAGAGCTTAGTCTGCCTTACTATTTACCTATAGCCAAAGGGGGAATAGTTGGATTCATACTTTTCCCTGGGGTATTAGGGAAAAGTGATCATTGAAGTATAACTTCTCTACTCCCAAATTAATGAGTGGCACTTTTTGGAGCTTTAGAAAGGATAAACTGTCACAACTTGTCGCCATATAATAAAAGACGCACTGATGAAGTATGTACATAAATGACATTTCTATGTGAGCTCTGAAAATGCAATTTTGCAGATTTCCCCAAAGGTTACTCACTAATGTGTATTCGCATATGTCTGTTCAAACTAGAACTCATAGAATACGTTGATCCACAGACTTCACAAGTAAATGGTTTCTCTCCAGTGTGTGTCCGCATGTGGCTTTTAAAACTGGAAGCCTGCGAAAATGCAGTTCCACAGATTTCACACAAAAATGGTTTCTCTCCAGTGTGAGTTCGCATGTGGTTTTTCAAGTTGGTATTCAATAAAAATCCGGATCCGCAGATTTCACAAGAAAATGGTTTTGCTCCAGTATGTGCTTGCATATGGTATTTCAAACTGGAATGGTTTGAAAATGTTGATCCACAGACTCCACAAGACAACGGTTTCTCTCCAGTGTGTGTTCTCAAGTGGTTTTTTAAACTGGAACCCATAGAAAATGCGGATCCACAGATTTCACAAGAAAATGGTTTATCTCCAGTATGTGTTCTCATGTGGTATTTCAGACTGGAACTCTGTGCAAATGCTGATCTACAGACATCACAAGAAAATGGTTTTTCTCCAGTATGTGTTCGCATGTGGTATTTCAAAGTGGTACTACTAGAAAATGCTGATCCACAGACTTCACAAGAAAATGGTTTCTCTCCAGTGTGTGTTCGCATATGACTTTTCAAAACAGAACTTTGTGAAAATGCTGTTCCACAGACATCACAAGAAAATGGTTTCTCTCCAGTGTGTGTTCGAATGTGGCTCTTCAAAACAGAACTCGTAGAAAATGCTATTCCACAGACTTCACAAGAAAATGGTTTCTCTCCAGGGTGTGTTCGCATGTGTATTTTCAAAGTGGAACTCTCTGAAAATGCTGATCTGCAAACTTCCCAAGAAATTGCTTCCTCTTCAGTGTGTTTTTCCATATCTTTTTTCTGTTCTAAACTATGAAAAAATGCTGATCTGCACAATGAAGAAATATTGTATATCAATGGAGTCTCTTCTCCAAGTTGTTCTTTGAAATATGAATTTAGGGAAAATATTCATCTACTGAATTGTCTCTGAAAAATAAATTGTCTTGTGAGCTGTCTATATGCAGAGCCACATACTTTGCAAGAATATATTTTCTCTTAGTATGTGTTTTGATCAGTATTGTTATCTGTGAATGAATAAAAATTAGAGAATTATTAAAAGAATGAAAAGAAAAGACTAATACATTATTTGGAATTACAGTATTACAACTAATTTATATTCTAATTAACTAGCATGTATCCTATATAATTCAAGCTTAGTCAGAAATAAAATGAGTATTCTACTGTTTAACAAATAATGAAATAAATTTAATGAAATGTAATGTAAATCAAATATTTTTTAAGAATTAAGGCAAAGAGTTATCAGAATTAAAAGGACATTAAATGTACTTGTGAATAAATTATAACTTTAGATTAAATGAAGCACAGGAAATATAACTTTTCTCATAGAGATCAAAAGTGGAATGTAGGTAGTGAAAGAATTTTTAACAAACAAAAAAATGCAAAAGAAAATCACCCTGAAGATGGTTCTCAGAGAAATGCAGCTGATGCCATAGTTAAATGTGCTTTAATATTCATCCATCAATCATAGCCAGCATTTTCTTTCTTTTGGCATTTCACTGACAATCAATATTTTAAAAAACTTATTACAATTATCATTAATAGAATTAAAATTTAAAAAAATTTAAATGAATTGTGTCTCTTTTTCTTTGCTTTTAAAAAATTTGAACAATCAAAATAATAATAATAATAATAATAATGATAATAATTCATGTATAACAAAAAATTAATTTATTTCAATACAAAACATAATGGACAGGCATAGCTCATCATTTTGAGCAAGAAGTGTAAAATAATTTGCAATAATGGTAAAACTGTGGAAAAATACAATTTGATAGACAAGTCTTGAACTTAGGGTTGTTTGGAATGAGGCTTCTCATTGGCTTAGAGAGTCATGCGCTTAGATGATGCTGGGAAATTTTAACTAGAATTTATTTCATTGAGACAGGCAGCCAGAATGTGGAGGATGCAGCTTTCATTTCAGTTCTCTTTGGTGATCTAGCAAGAACTTACTTTCAATATGACTTAACTGTAAGCATATCTACATGAGTAATCCTGTCAACAAGGATACAATTTTTTACCTATACATATGAATACAGGGACCCTTGTCAAACAGACCCTGTGTTACACATTATTCTCTGAGGGGACATGGTTAATTAAGAATACTGTTTGATGGAACAAAGGTTTTTTTTTTTCCTTATCCAGGAATACATGCTACCCACTCCACTGTTGGGAGAAGCTAAAGTAAGGGCCAAAGTGGATTGTTGCATGTCATGGACTACTCAGCCCCGAGGATTCCATCCTTAAGCTCACAGGTCACCACCCATAGCCAACAACTGGTCCTGTTGGGGATGGGGGTCTTACCTCACTGCAGTCAGCATATTCTACAGCCCCACCCAACAGGGCTAGGAGCAGAACTGGGTACCATGTCTTCCTCAAACCTGCTGTTATTTAGTAACTTAGTATACAATTACAACTTCCAGTAATTATTCTTAATACTAATAATTTGCACCAAGTTATATGGTTTCAAGTATTCATTCTTTCAGATTAATAATTTGCAGGCATATGGTTTTAAGTATTCCTTTCTAATACTAATAATTTGCCCCAATCATAATTGATAAAAAAAAATTTTTTTCAAGTATTTTAATAAAATATGCTATTTATTATAAAATTAAGTTCTTAATGAATAAAGTGCTGAAAATCTTATCAAAATTGGACAATACTCTAATTTTTGTAATAGTTTTAAAATCTATTTTTTTATTATCTCCCTTGAAAATAATTGAACTTAAAGAGAGTGAACACAAAATGAGGGACATGATCAATATTACGTTTGTTGAGAAAAAATTTAATTAAATTGAATAAAAAGACAGACACACAGACAAAGACCAGTTTGGTATTTATACAATCATTGTAAATTGAACCCCAATTTTCAGCTTTTTAATATTTAAGAACAAGACAAACCTATTTGTAAAAATAGAAAAACCTTTACAATTAATTACAGACATTATAAATATTTTGAATGGTTTAAAAATATTGCTAACATTTCTGTCAATGTATTCTACTTAAATTCTGATCTGATGGACTGATTAATGTCTCTTCTTTTTAAAAATGTTTCAAATTACAGTAAACAATTTTACAAATTTAATTCCAAGAAAAAACCTCAAGAATATCCCTTTTGAAATTATGATTATACTAACCTAGACATTGCCAATTTGTCATCTGTTTTTCATTTTAAAAACAAACTAAAAGTAATTAAATCGATTATTTAAAGATTTATTAAAAGTAGTAACATGAGCATCAGTAAAAAAAAAAAAAGTAAAATAACATTACGAATGTAATTTATTATTAATACATTTTAAACAATTCTTTCAGTCATTTTTGCTGTCAAAGATGACTTAAAATCCGTTTTTTACCAAATAAATTTACCCCCACAATTGAAAAAAATTACCAAAAATCAGGGAATTGTCCAATTTTAATGAAATTTTGTGTTGATTTATCAATGAAGGCATTTCAAAACATTTTGATTTAATTTAGTATATAAAATCAGCCACGTTCAGAGATTGCCAAGGGAGATAATTGTCCAATTTTAAAGAAATTTTCACCAAATTATTTTCCCATGACTTAATCTCATAACAATTAGTTTATTTTAGGAAGGAAACACAAAAAAATACTTTTTCTATCAATTCAGAAAATGGGGTGGGTGGGGAGTTTGACCTTTGACCATTTGAAGAAAAAAAATCCCGGTTCCTAATCTTTACATTTCTTGAAAGATCATATCCTGAAGAATATATAGAAAATAAAAAAAAATATAAATTCAATACCTTAAAAAAGTGATTTTAAAATTTAAAAATAAACAATGTAGCAATTTTTTTTTTTTTCGTAGTATATTTTTATATTTTTCGTAGTATATTTTTATATTTTCTTTAAATTGATGCAGAAAAAATTATTCTAAGTTAAAGTGAGTTTTTTACAACCTTAAAAATTTCAAGGTCAATTTTACATGTCTGATACCATTAGGGACTAACATGAAAATTTAACATAACAGAATTTTATCTTTGAAAAAATCAAAGTTAAAAAATGCGGTATAACTTGCCCCATATTTGAAATTAATACCTAATTAAAAGAAAGCATTTTAAATTATTGAACACTGAAATAAATCTGAAAATATATTTTACGCGAGCATTTTAATTCTAAACATTTTTGTAATGATCTCAAACAAATAACACTTAAAGTTTTGTTAGACAGGTGAAATTTTGGCAGTTTCATGTAAATTTTAATTCGCATTTCTTTTTGTTCATGAAATTATTCGCTATTGAACTAAAAGTATTTACAGGGTTCGAAGGAGCTCTTATTTCTCCGTAGTTGTAGGCAAATTGTCGGACAAAGAAGGAACAAACGCGAAAGTAAATGCAGACACTTGTATTAACATAAATGTTTTTGCAAAATTTATTGATATTTGCTACAAGACTTATCTGTGAGTTAAGCAGTGTTCTTGGAGTAGTAGTGATAACAGGAGTATTTTGTTTGTTGGTAGGAAATGTTGATAAGACACTTCATCTCGGTAGTTTCTCGTCCTTCAGTCAGTATGCTATTGTACCCGGCTTTTAATGTTGCTGATACAATGCCTTAGAAGTGAGCTGGTTGTAGAGTTCTGTGATAAGTGGGCCCTGTTTTGGGCTTGGTGATGAGAGCTTTTACTTTTACGTCTCTCCTCCAGTAACTGCTATGTGATAAGTGAAGTTTAGGGACCGCTATTTACGCGACTACCCTCAGTGAGTGCTCCGTGATAAGTAAAGTTTTTGGTTTTGGCGCCAACATCATATGTTGGCGATTCGCCTCCTAGCGGCAGGGGGAGATAATTAACTATAGAATTTCCAACAGAACTTTTTAATTTTATTTTAATTAAAAAGTTCAATAGCGAATAATTTCATAAACAAAAAGTAATATAGTAAAATTTACATAGTGAATAATTTCATTTTTTTTTTTTTTTTGTAAAGTTTCCTAATATCGGTAATTCTGTAATTGGTCATGTCTGGAATTTTTTTCTGATGCTAAAACTATAATTTTTTATTTGGAATACTAAATAAATATCAATTTATAATTTTAATTTTGGCCGTATTTTTTTTTTTAAACTTAAAACGTTTTCGGGTTAAATCAAACTTAATGGACCTAAATTACACCACTGTATTGTCACCCCGCTGAAAGAAAATACCAAAAATCAGGGAATTACTCAAATTTAATGAAATTTTCAGTGTAAACATATGAGATAGAATTATGTCACTAAATAACAATGGTGCTTCCATATGTAAGTTTTTCGATTGTATCAATTGTATCTGTTATCTCCCTTACACCCTCAATATTGAACATGGCTATATAAAATTGTGACAGAGAACACGAGGTGAGTGGGGAACGTCAAGGCCTGCCGTATTCTCGAAGGAAGCGGGCTAGGCTTTACCTGACATGTCGGACTGTAGAATCGAACCCACTTCCTTCAGAATGCAAACATTGTCACTGAAGTCGAGAAGCTACAGTCCCGGATGTAAGTGCCAGGTGCCCGGATGATAGCTATGAGGATTCCGGCGGTCGGGTTTGGCTCAAGAATCTCGTTTGTGGGGTGCAGACACCCGGATGTTGAGGAGAAATTAATATAAATAGAAGTGGGGTGACGACAGGAGTCGAGTGGAGATTTTTGAGTTGATAAAGATTTTTTGACGGTGATGACGACATTGTCAACAAGACAAATATTTATTATTTTCCCCACTCTATTTTTTTTTCTTTCTCTCATTCTAGAAAAATTCATCTAAATTATGAAACGCCTAATTTTAAGTTTTAAATTTCATATTTTTAGATTCTACAAACATATTCTCCAAAAATTAGTTTTTAGTTTTTATTTCAAATTTATTTTCCGATTTTTGATACTTATTTTTTACCAGGAAAGCATCCTCAAAAAGGTTTTTCTTCTATTCACACCTTTGGTCTTTTTATCTATACTGTAATTAGTTTCGAATTTTCCGATATTTTTCGCACCAAAAATAAGGGGTGTCAAAGTTAAGTGACCTGAAAAAAAAATCAGAAAGTTTTGAAATAAAAATACCTAATGTATTATAAAATTTATTCATTGCTAAATCAATACTAAAAAATTTCATTAAAATTGGATAATTCCCTGATTTTTGGTAATTTTTTTTAAACGTGGGGGGGGGGGTCATTTGTTTTGTAAAAGCAGATTTTTCGATAAATTTGGTATATATACTTAGCTTACACTGGTCTAAGGTTTTGATGGGGGACTTTATTATGTCATCCCACCAATTAATATGGATAGTAGCGAAACTAATATATAAAATATTGAAATGAATTAGATTTCAAAAAATAATTAAATTAGTTTTCAAAAGATTCCAGATATTTTTATATAAATAGAACATGGAGTATTATCAGAAATTAAAAAAAAAAAATTCACTTCTCCGTCGGTGAAAAACAATTTACTGCAAATTACGTTTTTTTTATTTTTTAAATTTATTTTTAAAGAAAGATAATAACAGAACGTTATACTTACATCTTTCTATTTTCTTACGTGTGATTTCTTTTCCTGGGGGATATACAACGTTGGATAAAAGAATATATCTTAAAACAAATTAATGAAATTAAAACTGTCGTCCATTTGCAATCGATACAGAAAGGTTTTTCTTTAACGCAAGGGAGATAAATCCGATATTTTTCTCATTTAGCAAAAATGCAGATTCATTTAATTCTCAAAATGGTCAACAATAATGTATGTTTTTTTTTTTTTATTTTTTTATTTAGTTCTATGAAATGCCAAATGGTTGTTTAAATATTTTTTTCTCTGTTAAAGGGAATTTCTTTACTTTTCAAAGCTAATTTTGTTTTTCATAGCAACGGTGGATCAGCTCTGTAACATACTACTCAATTACACATTTAAAAAAAATCTGATCACTATCGTTGGGGATGTTAAAAAAATTAAAGGGAGATAATAAAAAAGAATTCAAAATTGTTTTTTCAATCTTCAAACAATTACTAAAAAATAGGGAATTGTCATATTTTAATTAACTTTTCAGCACTTATTCATTTATCACTTAATTTTACAATGAAAGGGTTTTTTTAATCAATTATAATTGTGGTAGTCGTGGTGGTGTTTAATCATTTAAAAAAAAAAAAAAAAAAAAAAAAGAAATTCAGTCCAAAATTTTTACATTTCTAGAAAGATCAAATCCAGAAGACATCATAATTTTTTTTTAAAAAAAAAAAAAAAAAAAAAAAAAAGTTATTTTCTAAAACTCAACAAATAATTTTTGTTGTGTATTCTCTTTTTGTAGTTTTAAGAACAATATTAATCTTTGAATTGATGCAAAAGTATTTTCGGTTATTTCCAATAACTCCAACCTTTTTTACAAAATCTGTACACATAGAATTAGATAATGTTTTATGCTACTTTCATAATTAGTCACTCAATGTGAGTTATATTTTCCTTCAGAGTCAGGCCTGTCAGAACATGATGATGATGATGATGGTGAAGATGTTACAAAATCTGCACACATAGAATTAAACAGCATATTAAGTTTTATGCTACTTTCATTATTAGTTACTACTACTAGCACTACATGATGAAGATGATGATGATGATGATGATGCAAACACCTATACATGAACACACCACTGTGGGCTGACCAGCAAAAACCTACATCAATCAGCTTTGTGTGGATTCTGGATGCTGTACAAAGGACATCCTAGACGTGATGACTGATAGGGATGGTTGGAGAGAGATATTCATGGATAACCATGCTGTCAGCATAAGATGATGATGATGATGTTACAAAATCTTTACACATAGAATTAAATAGCATATTAAGTTTTATGTTACTTTCCTTATTAGACATTCAATGTGGGTTATATTTTAATTAAATAAACTGTTTTTCTGTATAAATGAAAGTAAAGAATTAATTTCAGTAAAGATTATATTTACATTCATAACCAATGATAATAACCATTTGTAAACTATTGTAGTTTCAAGTAACTATTATTAATACTAATAACATATACACAATTATATAGTTTTAAGTAACTATTCCTATCTAGATATTAATACTCTTGTTCCTTAATCTTTCAACTGTTATCATCTTGCAACAGCCTCAGGTTAAAAATGAAACCGTTCAATTCATCCAAGATGAAATACAAAAATATAAATCCTGATTATCCAGTGTTGCTTATCAGCTGAATTCTTATTTCTTATGAGTGTTGTCATCTCAGTTAAATAATAGACCATTCCATTTTTATTATAAAGAAAGAAAGGGAAGAAAAAGGTATTGCTCCACAGAAAAATATAATAAGAAACAAAGAGAGTATGGGAAAGTAACACTAATTTGTTTCAATTAAATATTAAAAAAAGAAGGAAAGAAAGAAAAAAAAGTGAGAGATTTAAATCAAGGTTATTCTACTTTATATATATTGGACTATTTTGCAAACATATCAAACATTTTAATAATTAAATATCATACTGTGGTATATCCACAGGTCCTGTTAGTTTAATAATAATGATGCTTCTCCTTATAAGTAAAAGTATAGAATCAATTGCAGAAAAGTTTATATTTACATTCATGAATATATTCTTTTAAAATTAATAACTTAACTTAATATTTATAGCTAAATATTATCTGGGTAATTCCTTGTGAAATCATCCAGGCCATGTCACCCACCCCCTTCAATTTTTCTGAAATTTTGTAGAGGTGTGGCTTATGTATAAAGTTAGACACTCCCCAAAATTTGAGCTTCCAATTGCAAGAATTAGTGGAGTTATGTCAACTTCTAGCTCTCCAAATTTGAGAGGGGGGGGGTCACAAAAATTGGTGCCTTTTTGTAATCTATTTTTCTCTGTAAAATGAGTTCTTAAAATTGGTATATAAAAAATTTTTTTTTCCAAGGAATTAAAACATTCTATCAAAAAAGTATCAAAGTCAACCAATTTTGTTATTAATGATTTTTTTTTTTTCATAACAAGATCAATATTCCAATGTGGCATTACATCTATGACAAAGATTTTTTCCATTATTTTTTACATATATTGAACATTATTTGTACCAAATGTACCGTGGTTTTATGTGGGTTTAGAGCGCTAGGTTATTTTTGGTGCGTATTTGCTGGTTGTTTTTTTAAAAAAAAACATTATATATGGTTCTTCCTTCTTGTTGGTAGTAAGACTGAAAAGGAATTAAAGGAAGAGAATAGAAGAGACAAAGACAAAAGGCACTTTTAAGTTTCAGACTTTTATTCTAGGTTCATAGCTATTTCTTCCTGTGCCAGTTGTAGCATTTGTTCACAGTAAAGGTCTATGTCTAAATGACCAAGGTTTCCTTTTGGCGCACAGAAAAGTTCCTTTTCTGTGCACATGCCCAGAGGGTTCTTCCTGTCTGAGGGATCCTAGAAAATGGTCATTTTCTAAATTTTTAATCTTATTTTAATTTTATTCTAATCCCCACAATTATCATTAGAGATGCAAGCACCAATGCTACTTTAAGGTTTTCAGGTTTTTATGTTCCCTAAGCAAGACAAGCTATCAAAGATCTGATATCAAAATGCATTATGCCCCCAAAATTAGACTATTTAGCATTTACCTAACCTAAATAAATAGCATAAATGTTTAATGCTATTTTTATTATTAGTTTTTCCTTATAAATGAACATATAGAATCAATTGCAGTAATAAGTATATTTACATTCATAACATATAAAAATAACCAGTTGTTGATTATTCTTAATGCTAATAAAAAGTAAAGTAAAGTCATTGGGGTGGCCTAAAGTCAGTATCAGCCAGTCAGTGAGGGAGTCTATCTCCTTTTCAATAGCGCTAGACCAAGGAGATTGTTTCTTGGCGTCTGAGGTGGAGCGCTACACCTACCATCAGCTCCTTACTTTACCACACAGATCCCTGTGCTACTCATACGCTGAGTTGGTGAGGACTGGTATCAAACTAGGAACCTTGTGGTTTCTAGCCAAACGCTCTACCGACTGAGCTAACCAGGCCCCATTAGTTTATATACAATTATATTGTTTTAACTATTCCTATTTAATAATAATAATAATGTTTCTCCTTATAAGTGAAAGTATAGAATGATTGTATTTATAGATGCAGGCACCTACGCTACTTTAAGATTTTCAAGCTTTTACTTACCCTAAGTAAGACAAGATGTTAAAGATCTGATATCAAGATACATTGCTTTCTCTCTCTTACTCTTTTTTTCTTTCTTCTTTTCTTTTCATTATGTTGGATTGAAAAAGATTAGTATTATCACTTCTGTGTGCTTACACCCTTTCTCTATCTTTCCCCTATTATCATTTTTTTTCTTTCTTATAATTTTCTTTCATCAATAAACTAAATTAGTTATCAATATTTGTTTTTAATTGATGCTGTTGAAGTTGAATATTTAGAGTGCATAATGGAAATAATGTGTGAAAAAACAGAATTTACAATAGGTACAAGATTAGGTGAGGAGACTCAACAATGATTTATTTATTTATGATTTATTTATTTATTAAGAACTGATTAATTTTTACAAGTAAGTTAAAACAAGCGGGAACAAACCTTGGGCGCAGTCTGAGCTCCTGCTGATGTCACATCAAATATGTTTATTAATAGAAATATGATCTTATAAAAAATCTTAACAGATGCAAACACCTATGCTACTTTAAACATTTCAGGCTTTTGTGTGCTTCAAATAGGATAAGCTGTTAAGAATCTAATATCAAAATGCATTTACCTACCCTAAAATTACTGACTTGCCTAAATACTTAGTTACTTTTGTAAATACTTTTAATCAGACTCTACATACTATACTGGATATTAATTTTTGCTAAATGAGAAAAAACATCAAAATTATCTCCCTTGCTTAACTACTTTCATAAAAACGTTTCTGTATTGATTGCAAAGAAACAAGTTTAATTTCATTCATTTTATCTAAAACATTGTATATCCAAAGGAAAAGATATCATTTATAAGAATAGAGAATGAAGTAAGTATAATGATCCATTAGGGGAGGTAATAAAAATTTTAAAATCTTTTTAAAATTTTCAAACTATTACCAAAAATAAACAATTTAGGATTTATCTACTCCAAAATTACTGACTTGCCTAAATACTGAGTTAATTTTGTAAAGCCTTTACATCAAATTGTCATAGACTGAATATGTATGAGATGGCATCTCCATCATTGTCAGGAATCAATGGCTGTTGATGTACTTGTCACTGTGTCTGTGGCAAAAAATGGCATCTCCTTCCCCTGACCAGTATATGCATATGGGGTTTGGGGACAGCTTGTGAATTTCATATTCCCAACTGCTACAATCATCACCTACATTAAGGAAAAAGGGTATGAATTCATATCTTTTTTTCTATCAGTAAATTAATACATCAGGATGAACAAAAAATTGTCTGGATAAATACTAAATGAATTTAAAAAATTGTAGTTAAAGTAATGTTAAATTTACTCTTAATGTCCTATGCTGCCTTATTCCACCCGGCTAGAAGTCACATTCATTTTCTTAATCTACCCCAAATGATAGTCTTTGTTTAAATTTAATATTAAACATATTTAAGTCTTTGATCTAAGGTAAATAACAGGTAATTTTAAATGAAAAGGACATTTTAGCCATTTTTTGGTAAATGGTTATAGGAATTGGGCTCTGGACTTGGAAAATTCACAACAGGATGTTAAGAGTTAAACAAGTATAAAACTTGAAAAAATTAAGAAGACAACAGAAGTTGAAATAATTATTTTATTAAATAATCTATTCCAACAAATGACAAAAATGAGAAAATATGCAATGTAAATGTTTTTTGGAAAATACTATTTTCATTGTCTTGTGAGGAAATGTCCTGAATTTCCTTATTGTAGACAATTGTGTTTTTTTTAAACATACACAAGGCATAACAAGATAAGTAACCAGAAAAGTTTTCTTTTCATTCCTGAGATTAAAAAAAATTAAATTCCTATTTCTTCTGCAAAATAATTCTCACTTCAAGATATCTTACTGTCTTGGCCATTTTCCCTGATCCATCAGTCTCAAAATTGTTCCTTTCTTCCTCAAAATCTTCTCCATCTCCTCTTAATCTATGAAACTTGTTATTTGTGAAAAATCTCTCATATACATCCAATCAAATATTCCTTACCAGGTCAAGTGTGAATGCTGTGAAATTATAGTTTTTCCAACTTCACAAAGGTTATTCTCTTTTTCTTTCCTTTAACAATTTCCAGAAGTCAAGGGCTGGGGTTAACACTTGATTCATTTATAAATAGTATTTGTATCCTAAGGATCATTTTAGGATGAAGCATGTTCCTTTGATAGCTGCTATTTCTACTCCATAGCAGCTTTGTTCCCCAGGTATTATTTCAAGATATTTTTTAAAAGTTTTGCTTCATCAACCCAGTTGCCCCTATCATAGTACAATATTTCTTTCTTTCAATGACCAAGTTGTTTTTAGGTCATTCTTGAGGTCTTGATATTTTGTAATATTTTCCTGCTCAGCTCTATAGAGGCCATAATCATTTGGGACAGCTACATCAATAATGAAAGCAGTTTTTTCATGTTTATTCCAGATGGCAATATTTTGTTTAATAGCTTTGTCTTTTATATATATGCCTATCTGAATTACTTTATTATAGAACACAGTCACCTTCCCATTTGTTGATATTGGTGAAGGTTTGTATTCCCAGATGTACTATGATCTCTCAAGCTGCATTAATATCTGACATCCAGACATTAGGTGGCTTGGACTTTTGATGGCTGAGTGGCAGAATCTACATTGATCATTTTTTTGTATTTCAAACATTTTCTTGAATCCATCTGTGAGTAGGCCCTGGTCTTGTCCAGCTATAATAATTAATTCCTCATCAAATGGTAGCTTGCCACACTTGAGCCATTGCAGTGAAGCCTCCTTGTCAATGTATTTCTGGTTAAGTTCTTCCATAAATTTCCCTGCTCTTTTATTTTGTCGCCATCTTCTTTCCTTGTCTCCATTTCCCACTTTGAATACTCCTCCTCCACTTTCTTGCAATCAGGGTTGCTGGGTTGTCATTGTCCTCTGTAATGTTCTTTAATGTGTCTCCACTGAAGTTTTGTAGTTGAGGTCTATTCTCCAGTGTGTGTTTGCATATGTCTGCTCAAATGCGAACTCCTTGAAAATGCTGATCCACACACTTCACAAGAAAATGGTTTCTCTCCAGTGTGTGTTTGCATGTGGGTTTTCAAACTGTAATTCACTAAAAATGCTGATCCACAGATTTCACAAGAAAAGGGTTTCTCCCCCGTGTGCGTTTGCATGTGGTAATTCAAACTGGAATGATTTGAAAATGCTGATTCACAGAATTCACAAGAAAATGGTTTCTCACCAGTGTGAGTTCGAATGTGGTTTTTCAAATGCGAATTCCTAGAAAATGTTGATCCACAGACTTCACAAGAAAATGGTTTCTCTCCTGTGTGTGTTCGCATGTGGCTTTTCAGATGATAATTCATCGAAAATGCTGATCCACACACTTCACAAGAATAGGGTTTCTCTCCAGTGTGTGTTTGCATATGTCTTTTCAAATGGGCATTCATTGAAAATGCTGATCCACATACCTCACAAGAAAATGGTTTCTCTCCAGTGTGTGTTCGCATGTGATATTTCAAATGGGAATTCCTAGAAAATGCTGATCCACAGACTTCACAAGAAAAAGATTTCTCTTCAGTGTGTGTTCGCATGTGGCTTTTCAAACGGATATTTGTTGCAAATTCTGACCCACAGACTTTACAAGAAAATACTCTCTCTTCAGTGTGTGTTTCCATAACTGTTCTGATTTATCCAAAAGTACTGATCTGAACAGATGTGAGATGTGAGATGTGTTTCACTTGAGTCTCTTTTCACAGTTGTTCTTTGAAATATGAAAATACTCATCTACTGAATTGTTTCAGAAAAATGAATTGTCTTGTGAGCTTTTAATATGCAAGTCCACACACTGAACAAAAATGTTTTCTTTCTTTTGGTATGTGTCTGTCTTTTTAAATTAGAAAATTCTTTTTCCCCAATAGTGTTATCTGTGAATGAATAAAAAATAAAAATTAAGAAAATAAAAAGTACAGCAAATAGGTAAATAGCAGAGCAGACTGGTTACTTTAACCTCAATACAGCAACCAGTCTAGGAGAAGGTAAACTCTGAATCCAAACCCGTTAAACTTTGCTAAAAAATTGACTCTGTGTAATATTCTGCTCATATGGAGAAGTTGCTAAATACATATATACATTTTATTCTTTGTATTTTGATGCTAGATATATTTCTGTATTGGGAGACATTGTGCCGTAGTTGCTAATGTACTGGACTGTGACATTGTAGTCAGTGAGTTCAAACCCCAGTCTCATTAGTACATTCACTTCAGAAAGGTATGAATCTCTCATTCACACCTGTAATGGGTTAAATAGTATCACTACTGTTCTTCTACAAGAGTGCCTTGGGCATTAAATAACTCATGAAAGTTGATATGCCATTAAATAAAAAGACAAAATAAACAAAATCATATCATTGGCAATAAAAATAAGAATACATATATATTTCTGTGAGATAAACAATTCAAACATTTTTTGTTTCAAATCAATTGTAGGTAATAAAATTTTCTACATGACATTCATGATAAAACAATAAGATGGCATTTTTGTTTATTCTCTTAACTATGGTAAAATGGTTAGTATACAAACTTAGTTTAAAATTCACTATTAGATTTTTGAGTAAATAAAGATAGGCCAATTGAATCATAGAAAATATATTTTTTGCATCAAAGAAAAATATTGTTTTTAAAACTACAAAAAAAAAAGGAAAATACGGCAAGAATTATTTTTTGAGTTTTAAGAAAATAAATTTTAAATTTTCAAATAAATTCTATCATATATTGAATTTTAATTTTTCATTTTACAAGTTCTTCAGGATTTGATCTTTCTATAAATGTAAAAATTAGGAACAGGAAATTTTTTTCCTCTAAATGACTAAAGCCCCCCCCCCCAAAAAAAATCACACACACATTCTGAACTGATAAAAAAACGTAATTTTCAAATTTATTTTCATGAATAGTAGTTTATAAGCTTTTCATTATAAAATTAAGTCATTAATGAATAATTTGGTGAAAATTTAATTAAAATCGGACAATTCCCTGATTTTTGGTAATAGTTTGAAAATTTTTTGAAATTTAAAAAAAATTATTACTTCCCTTTCTGATCACTGCGCATAACTTGAAGAATGTCTCTTTTGAGTTACCACCAATTTTCCTTGTGAAATTTACTGCCCCCCTCTATATTTAACACAAAACTTGCATAAATCTTAATATTATGCTGAAAATTTTTTGTCCATTTGAAAGAAGAAACATTAAACAAACTCCTGATGACTTTTTAAGAAAATTTTCAGCTTATGGAAATAATAAAAATTATGAACGAAAAACAATGTTTACATTTTTGCACCGTTAAATCAATTGAAATTTAAGAAGGTATGACTACCGGCTTTTTAAAAATTTCTATGAAAAATCAATTAATGGTCCGATTTTCACTAAAATTTCCAAAATTTAATGAAAATCCTTTTAATGAAAATATGTCTGAAATAGTTTTTTCCTAAAATATATTTGGGGAAATATTTTTTATTTTTTACGAGGTCTACCTTCCCGCTATTTTATTTTATGAAATATTAACCGACAAAAAACGATTTTTACTTTTTTTTTTTTTTATAAAGATAAGAGTCTGAATAATTATATCAGAAGATTTTTGTAAATTCCAATGCGAGAGGTTTTTAGTAAAAGAACCATGAATACAGAATTCTGCTAAAAAAAACTAAGTACTGTTTTACTTATTTTTCAAGATAACGATGAGTAATTTTTCCCCAATCGGATAATTTGATCCTTGAATTAACTGTTTTTCTTTGTAACAATCCTTTATGTTCGTTATTTTTTTTTTGTTGCGAGATTTTTAAAAAAAATTCAAAAATATTTACTTTTATCTCTTCAACATGGCCTAAACTGATAACGTGACGTATTTTGGTGGTACCTGAAGATTATCATAACCTAGTGGTAGTCTAAAAAACAATACTGTTGTGAAATTAACTAGATTATTCATTTAATAAAATCATTGTTTACAATAAAATAGTTTTTAAATAGATTTGACGGAAATTTAATCGGTTACGATTTTGATCCAGGGACTTTGTTTATGTCACCCCCACCGATTAACACGGATAGTAGCGAAAATAATATATCAATTAAATGTTGAAATGAATTATATTTTTATAATAATTGAATCAGTTTTCAAAAGATTCCAGATATTTTTATATCCATAAAGTATTGTCACAAATTAAAAAATATTTCACTTCTTCGTCAGTAGAAAACAAAATTGTTACTACAAAATACGTTTTTTTTTATTTGTAAAGAAAGATAATAACAGAACGTTATACTTACTTCTTTTTTTTTTCTTCTTTTGTCTGATTTATTTTCCTTATGGCTATGTAACGTTGGAGAAAGGGGGAGAAATGTAATATCTGAAATAAATTTAATGGAATTAAAAAGTGTCGTCCATTTATAAACGATACAGAAAGATTTTCTAGAGGTAGTTACGCAAGGGAGATAATTCATTTTTTTTTATTTGTTTTTTTTCTTCATTTAACAAAAATTCAGATTCATTTAATGTCCTCCTTGAAATTTGTAATTATTACAAATTTCAAGGAGGACATTAAATGAATCTAATGTAATAATAATGTTTTTGTTAAAGTTCCATGAAACGATAAATCTATCATATTTTTTCCTCTCTTGAAGAAGATAATCTATTTTCAAGATTATTTATTTAGCTGATCTAAATTTTTGAAAGGTTTTATTGAATAGGAATCATTTTTTTTTTTAAGATACAGGTACCAAAAAAATAAAACTAGCAAACAAACTTGAACAAACAGACAAATTAAAAAAAAAAAAACAAAAAAAAACCCAAAATACAGATTAGAAGAGATCTTTTAGCAACTAGCTCCATTCCTGGCCCTAGTCATTGCACCAAAGTACACATCTTTGTACATTTATGGCCGTGAATAATGTGGATGGAAAATCCCCACAGACTAAAGTCGTTTAATCACTACAATTTATGTCCAGTGGCATCATTTCATATCAAATACACTGGGTGTCTACGGTACAGAATCAACTTGATTCAGCAAGTTGTGGTCACAGGATGTCTCTGCTGGCCTGGTCATGCTCTTTGTCAACAGCCTGGAGAATACATTCATGAAGTGATCACTCCAGACCATCCTCTCTAGACTGGAAGAAGCATTGTGGTGGTTAACAAAAAACGTGGCTAATGAAGTTGAGGGGTAATCTTGAATTAAATATGAGCCTTGTGTTTATGGATTGTGCTGCTGGAACAGTGAATGGCTAGAGATCAACCATTTGGATGCATTGGATTACTAGGCAATGTCAGCCTTTGCGAGGGACTCAGTAAATTTAATAGGTTCAACCCACCCAAGGTGAATGCTTCCACAACAACATCTGCTTCATAATTTACTCACATTTAATCAACACTATCATTTTTAAAAATTTGATAAAACTGAAATCTTTCTCATACTAAACTTTAACATTTGGGTCTTCTGAGAATACAGAATATTTTAACTGATATCAAAGTTATTTATTTTTAAAGGTTTTTTTTTCCATTAAGGATAATAAAGTCAATTTGATTTTTTTCTTTTTCTTTCATGTCTATTTTTGAATGAAATTTAAATTTTATGTATTCACATCAGTAGGGTAATGTTCAGCGAGCTTACTCTAGTTGAACAGTTGTAATGTCTTAGGAAACCTCACAAGGTTGTCACTTGATCCCAGGCAACTAGGCAAGTGGATAGCCCTATTAGCAAAGCTGAGAATATATTGAGTATATCCCCTGCAGAAAGGTAAGATACCTTCTCCACAAAAAGGTCATGTTCTAGGTATGACACTTAACTGCATGTAACAAGAATGTAAACTCTGTATTGGGGGGGAGGGGGTGCAATAAAATCTGACACATATGCTCTCCCAACTGCCAAAGTCTTCTATATGCAACAATCTTCCAGTATATTACACATGCCTCTCTTCTCGACAGCAAGATCCAAATACAGTTTTCTTCCCCTCTTCTCGACAGCAAAATCCGACTATGATTTTCTTCCTCTCTTCTCGGAGGGCAGGCCTTAAATAATCAGTAACTGTTTACATCTGGGCTACTCCCATTCTTCACTGCCCGTGCAGAATTTCTATCTTCAACAGTATTTCAACTAGGAGGTTACTCCTCACAACGAGGAGGTGGCGAGTTCAATTTCTGTGGTCACTCGCCACACTCCTCCCCCTTACACAGGCCAAACAATCTGGACGAGTTTTGTTCATGGGGGTAGGAAATCTGCTCGTCCACACTGCATACAGTGACAAGGCTTCATTTCTGGAGTACCCCCATCATTGCCACTGCTCACAGTTTCACTCTATAGAAATCCTTCTACTCGGGTTTTTGTCAATCATCAAAATTCAGAGTGTTGGGATTCAATTGCAATAACATAAAATAACGGGATTGCTCAAAATTTGGCCTTTGCTGAAAATTATTAGTATTAAATAAGAATACTTGATAGCATATAACTGTACAAAAAGTATAATTATTAAATAGGAATAGATAATTCAAACCATATATTTGTGAAAAACTTATTAGTATTAAATAAGAATACTTGATAGCATATAACTTTGCAAAAAAGGATTATTATACTTAAAACCTAAAAAAAGTAGGCTAACAAGCATTTATAATTTGGGTCCCATGTTTATTGATTCTTTAATAAATCAAGCTGACCACATCAATGGTTTCCAAACCATCTTTCACAGGAAGATATGAACTCTTTGTATCCTCTAAAAGTTTATATTGAAGCCCCTCAAAAGGTAGCTTCTATAAACATTAAACCCTCAAAACACATCTCCTTTGTTGCTCTCCAAATATGATACTAAAATAAAAGACTTTTAACTGGGGCTGTGAAGCTGGAACACAAATTTTTCGACTCTGACACCGACTCCAACTCCTGAATTTTTAGCAACTCTGACTCCATTATGTGAATAAGTGATCATGGCCAACAAATCTCATAAAGCCTTTGCATACACTCCTAAACTTTAATGGACCTATATCATTATAACTAATTCATATAAATAATAAAGATATTGTGGCTTTTATATTATACCTCTACATTCTTTCATATATTCAAAATTAGAAACAAAATCTTTGAAAGCATATAGAAGAAATAAAAATAAAAATGCTATAATGTAAGACTTTTTACACAAACATATATATCATTATCCGTATTAAGTTACAGCTTCCTTGTTGCCTTTTCTTACCAATTCGATGGTAATTGGAACTTAGTATGTTTATTCAACAATTTATATATAATTTATATTCAAAATGCTTAAAATAGAACAATTTTTATTCTAAATTTGTTTGCCTAGCTTAATTGAAATATTTTAAAATAAACTGCGACTGTTGCTTAGCAAGCAATACAATAATTTAGTTAAACATTAAACAGTTTTAATAATATATCATATTAGATATACTCTACCTTGATAATGGGTCAGAAAATAACCGAAAGTACTTTGTCTGCAATAATGGCTATTTCGGACAAATCCTTAACACCTTTCAGGATTGTAACATCAAAAGAATTGTTAGGAAGCTTGAAAGAAGAAACAAAAACTTGAAAATAATAAAGATTTGTTTTTTTTAAAATCAAATTTATTTGAATATGCATATATCTTTGCAAATAAGACATAATAAAACATAAAACCGTTTTTGTTTAAGCTGAATATAAACTTTTTCCTCTCCAACCAGAATCCACCAGGGTTAAATCCTCAGATAGTAAATTCTTGATGATGGCATAAGGCTGATAAAGTTCTTTTACTTGTTTCGGACCATATGACCTTTAGGCACCCCTTTTGATCTTGATTAAGGACATTTTATATTTACACCGTCAATATCCAGTTGTTTTAACAGATGATTTTTACATTTTAAAAAAAAATATATAACTAACCCTAACCCTAATCCCTAACCAACAACCGGATATTGAAGGTGTAAACGAAAAATATGTCCTTTCTTAATCGAGATCAAAAAGGGCTGCCTAAAGGTAATATGGTCCCTTGTTCCAACTGGTTTTCAGTTAGTGAAACATTTTGGTTATCTAGATCCTCCAGTTAAGTTTTTATTTCAAGTAAACATTTGATCATCAAATAGTGCTACCCCAG
This sequence comes from Doryteuthis pealeii, assembly GCA_023376005.1. Taxonomy (NCBI): domain Eukaryota; kingdom Metazoa; phylum Mollusca; class Cephalopoda; order Myopsida; family Loliginidae; genus Doryteuthis; species Doryteuthis pealeii. Next base: position 100,953,534 of record CM042151.1, read on the forward strand.
TGTGTTGCTTGATCTAAAATAACCCCTTTTCTGGCATGTCTCTTCAGAATAGCATCTGTTTTTGGTATTCTGGTTGCAACTGCTACTGTCTCAGCTTTCCAATGAGAGTAGCTACATGTCAATCCTTCAATTCATCTCTTATTGTTAGTTGCAGGGAATGCACAGCACAACACATATATTCAATTTTAAATAATTTAGAAACTTATTTGACAGTATCATCTAAAACATTAGTTCTCTCTCTCTTCTGTTAGTTCTGTTATGGTTCTAGGAATGTTTTCTAGAATCAGAGTCGGTATAGTTTTACCGACACCAGTGACCTTCAATTGCTTTCAACTCCAACTCCATGACTGACTCCACAGCCCTGCATTTAATTTGTTACATGTCCATAAAAGCCTCAACACTTTCAGTTTTGGGGTAGAAATCATTAAGAAAATATGATGAATGCACATTGTACAATGGTTTAATATGATGTAATCTGTTTTGATATTATCAAGGTGTGTGGAAACACACAGAATGAGTATAGTAGAGAGGTTAAGAGATTCCTATGGATGATGAAATCTTCAATATTGAACCGTTTAGGTATTTTAAGATTTTTCATCATGAAGATGTAATTTAAAAAATTTAACAGAAAGGAAAAACCCAAATATTTTTTTCAATTACTTCAAATATTTAAGGGTGATGAAGTATTTTGCCTTCAATAACAGAGGAAATGAAACACAGACACATGCATATATATATATATATATATATATATATATATATATATATATATAGATAGATAGATAGATAGATAGATGTGTTGAAAATATAAATGGGAGAAAAATACATGTATTTTGGTATAGATTAAATTTATTACATGCCAACACTTGTTTCGACTAGAGTTTCCTTACACGTACAGTATTCTATTTAAAAAATAATAATAACAGAAAAATATATGTAAATGATAGATCATCATCAAAGCATTTCAAGAAGCATTGTAGCTCATCTATAAGCAAAGGGGGTTGGTAAATATATATATATATATATAAACAATCAGTCATATGAGCCAAAATGTAGAAATATAGTAGATTACTACAAGTGGAATATCATATTGTTATTTTACTTTTTTCTTGTCTACTCATGTTGTCATCTTTGTATTATCATGATTGTCTTTACGTTACAACATACAACCTTTTCTATGAAAGATCTAACTAATATTTCTTAGAAAAAGGTTAATGAGTTGCACATCACATTATAATATTTCGTTTTTCTCTGAATTTTTTAGATGAGGGTTGATAATTGGTTTTATTTTGATTATTCAAACTATTGTCCTTATCTTTATTGTTATCTGTACAATGTTTCGGCAGTTGGACACAGTGTAGTGGATATAGGCATTGAGTTAATAGTTCTAAGTGACGGTTATTTCTAGGCAGCAGGTTCAATCCTGGTCAAGGCCTACAGTAACAGAGAATAATAATAAACACAGCTTAACACTTGTACCCAGCTATGGTTAGTGAAATGAGAACAGCATACCCCCATGGATTGAATAAAGAATTAAATTCAAAGTTCCGTAATGGCTCCTGATTATGACAAGAAGGTTCCCGAGTTCGAGAAGGTTCCTGAGTCTGACAAGAAATACCTGAAGAAGCCCAGAGGGTACATCAATCAAAATGTTGTACAGATAACAATAAAGATGAGGACAATAGTCTGAATAATCCAAATGATACTAAATTTTTTTTTTGTTTTACTGTTAATGTTGACTCATTTTTATTTTATTATCTTTCACCCTATTTACTTTTCTTTCTTACTATGTATTTAAAGGAATTGGCAGATTACTATTGCTACAATAGGTCTAACATTTTCTTAAGCATTGTAATAGAAATAAAATAAACATTTCATAAACAAATTTTTATTATTGAAATATTAAACATTTTTTTAATGACATTTGGTTTTGTTATTTTTCTGAAATATATCAGATCACTACAAGTGTAATATCTTGTAATACCATGAGCATTTTAATACTTAACTCCTAACATTATACAATAGAAAGATAGTCTTTGATCATCTTTCTGTTTGTCATTTTTAGGGATTTGGTACATATATATATATTATAGGTGATATAACCTATTGACATAAATGGAATGCGCCAACGGAACAATTGTGGCTTAACACGAAGCAAATGCGAGTCAGCTCATAACTGTATTGGTCAGACGCAATCTCCACTTTCAAATCTGTAAATTTCTACTCCTTTTGTTCAATACATTTGTATACATTGTTACCAGTTGTTTGTCTTATTTTTTACCCTTAAAACCCCACATCACTGTATATGTGAAGAAAAAGTGGAAGTGAATCCGACAATATGTACTATTGTAAAAAATTGAAAAAACACAAGTTTATAAACGAATAATGTTTATTTCACCTACACTGCAGTGTTTCGGTCTGTTTCGATTCTTGAAAAATCTAAATACGCTGTGTTTGTCAACAACTTTAAATGTTTTTTTCTCTCTCTCAAATTTCAAGATTAACAAAAAAGAAGCCTAACACACCAAGAAAAAGAGGCTCACAGACTTATTATTTTCAGTAATAATTTATTTTTCCTTAAACTAACGAAAGCCCTGATGAAGGTCTATCAAAACAGACTGCAGCATAGGCAAAATAAACATTATTCATTTATAAACTTGTAGTTTTTCAATTTTTTACAATATTACATATACATATATATATTGAATTCTAAATATATTTTGCATATATATATATATGCAAAATATAATTAGAATTCAATATATATATGTATATGTAATATTGTAAAAAATTGAAAAACTACAAGTTTAAAGGAAAGAAAGTATAGAATGGATAATATAGGATATTTTAATTAATTTTACTTACACATGTTTTGGTCAGGAGTTTATCCATGTGTACATTATTCAAACTATTATTATTTTTAAATAACCAAATGAAATAATAATAATAATAATAATAGAAAAAATGTAGAAATGTTCTGCACACAAAGAAAATTCGACCTTCATCAGAGTAAATCCTTATTTGAAAATAAGGATTTACTTTGATGAAGGTCAAATTTTTTTCAACATACCGTCGGATTCACTTCCAGTTTCATTTTTACATATATATATGTATATAAAGCAATGTAAAGAAGAGAATATATATATATATATATATATATATATATATAAAGGTGAGTCAAAAAGTAAGGCAATTTTGTTTAGGACAGGTATAATTATCAACATAGAAACATGTATCATACATCAAAATGAAGCTGGTCCTCTGTGGATCACATCCCTACTACTCCACATAGTCACCATTTTTTTCAATAGCAATGTTTCACTATCGAATGAAAGCATATATCCCTGCCCCGGAATATTCTGTTTACAGTTCTTTGAACCACTTCTTCACTACAGATTTCCCTTCCTTGTCACTGAAATAATGTTTGACTCTCTTTGGTGCCATCAAAGGGGGTTTGAGAACTTGTTGAAAATGCAGACCCACAGACTTCACAAGAAAATTATTTCTCCCTTTTTTATATAATTTTCTTTTAACAATTTTTTAGAGACCAAGGTACCCTTCCTGGGGTTAATACTTGATTCCTTTGTGCATAGTATTTATATCCTAAGGCTCATTTTAGGATGCTGGATGTTCCTTTGATATCTGCTATTTTTACTTTGTAGTTGCTTGGTTTACCAGGAATTGTGTCAAGGTATATTTTCAAGTTTTACTTGACCAAACTGGTTGCTCCTACCACAATCCAGTGTGTGTGCGCATGTGGCTTTTCAGATGGGAATTCACTAAAAATGATGATCCACAGATTTCACAAGAGAATGGTTTCTCACCAGAGTGGGTTTGCAAGTGGTATTTCAAACTGGAATTGTTTAAAAATGCTGATCCACACACTTCACAAGAAAATGGTTTCTCTCCAGTGTGTGTTCGAATGTGGCTTTTCAAATGGGAATTCCTAGAAAATGTTAATCCACAGACTTCACAAGAAAATGGTTTCTCACCTGTGTGTGTTTGCATATGATATTTCAAATGTGAATTCCTAGAAAATGTTGATCCACACACTTCACAACAAAATGGTTTCTCTCCTGTGTGTGTTCGCATGTGGCTTTTCAGATGGGAATTCCTAGAAAATGCTGATCCACAGACTTCACAAGAAAATGGTTTCTCTCCACTGTGTGTTCGTGTGTGTCTTTTTAAATGGGCATTGGTTGAAAATGCTGATCCACACACTTCACAAGAAAATGGTTTTTCTCCCGTGTGTGTTCGCATGTGGTATTTCAAATGGGAATTCCTAGAAAATGCTGATCCGCAGACTTCACAAGAAAATGATTTCTCTGTAGCGTGTGTTTGCATGTGGCTTCTCAAATGGTTATTAGTTGAAAATGTTGACCCACAGACTTCACAAGAAAATGCTTCCTCTTCAGTGTGTGTTTCCATACCTGTTCTGATTTATTCAAAAAATACTGATCTGAACAGTGGAAAAATGTGTTTCACTTGAGTCTCTTTTTGCAGTTGTTCTTTGAAATAAATACTCATGTACAGAATAAATTTTCTTGTGAGCTTTTAATATGCAGGTCACTATATATTAGCAAATATATATTTTTCTTTTGTTATGTGTTTGTGCTTTTTTAAATTACAAAATTCTCCTTCCCCAATATTGTTACCTGTGAATGAATAAAAATTAGCGTATTATTAAAACAAATGAACATTTTTTCCACTAAAGTATTTAGCAAATAAAGTAAGTGTACTTGTGGCAAAAAAACTTACTTCTGTTATCATTATTGAAATTATAATAATAAAAATTCTAGTAGAAATTTTTTCTCTCTTTGCTTTTAAAAGTTTGAAAAATCAAAATAGTTATTTGATACTATTATTGATAATAATAATAATAATAATTATAATTATAATAATAATAATAATAAAGGAAACCTCAAAAAAGAAACTGAATCACTAATAATTACTGCACAAAATAATGCCATGAGGACAAACTATATCAAAGCGAAAATTAATAAGACCCAACAAAATAGTAAATGTAGACTTTGTGGTTATAGAGATGAGACTGTAAACCATGTACTATGCGAATGTAGCAAACTAGCACAACAGGACTACAAAACTAGACATGACTGGTTTGGGAAGGTGATCCACTGAGAATTATGCAAAAAAATTAATTTTGACCATACAACAAAATGGTATATGCATAAACCAGAATCTGTTCTTGAGAATGAAACATAAAATTCTCTGGGACTTTGAAATAAAAACGGATCACCTTATCCCAGCAAGAAGACCAGACCTAGTGTTGATAAACAAAAAAGAACTTGTCAACTGGTGGACTTTGCAGTTCCAGCAGATCACAGGGTGAAGCTAAAAGAAAATGAAAAAATTGTAGTTGGTGCACTTGGAACGGTCCCAAAAGGATTGGAAAAGGGTTTGGAAAGTCTGGAAATCAGGGGAAGGATTGAAACCATTCAGAGCACTGCACTGCTGCAATCTGCCAGAATACTCAGAAGAGTCCTGGAGACCTGAGGAGTCTCCAGTGAAAGACCATCAGTTAATGCTGATGTGAAAACTCAAAAGGAGTAAATGATAATAATAATAACTATCAGGACCTGTGGATATTCCACAGTATGATGATCTAATTATTATGTTTGATATGTTTACTTAAGAGCTATTGCCAAATAGTTCAATATTTCAAAAGTATAATAATCTTGATTTAACTCTCTCTGATTTTTTTTCTTTCTTTCCTTTTTATCTTTTCATTGTGTTCAATTGAAACAGATTAGCATTATCGTTTTTGCATACTCACTGTCTCTATCTTTCCCCTACCCTCTTTCTTTCTTTCTTATTATATTTTTTCTATGTAGTATGTCCTATTTCTTCCTTTTCTTTATAAAAAATGAAATGGTCCATTTAGCTGAAATGATGACACTCATAAGAAATAAGAATTAAGCATATAAGCTGCACCAGATAACCAGTATTTACATTTTTGTATTTCATCTTGGACAATTTGGACAGTCTCATTTTTAAGCAGGGGGTATTGCAATATGATAATGGTCGGAAGATTAAAGGACAAGAGTATAAATATAGAGATATCAATTGTTTCTTTGACAGATACATAAGTACATAATAATAATAATAATAATAATAATAATAATAATAATATACCAAGTAATATTTCAGGCATAATAAGCAAAGAAATTAATGAATAAAGTGCTGAAGATTTCATTAAAATTGGACAATTCCCTTATTTTTGGTAATTGTTTTCAAATTAAGAATCAATTCTTTTTTTCATTATCTCCCTTTACCATTTTTGGATATACTAAATATAATCCTTAAAATTCATAATAATAATGTTTTTGTTGTAAAATTTTTTTCTGTTGCTGTCATCCAAATGGACCTGCTTAAAAACATACATTTATTTGAACACTGTCAGTAGGTATGCTCAAAAGAATCAAAGAGTGGTAATGAGATTTTAAAAATTTTCAAACAATTACCAAAAATCAGGGAATTGTCCAATTTTAATGAAATTTTCAGCACTTTATTCCATAAGGACTTAACTTTATAATGAATACCTTATTTTATAAAAAAAGAAAAAAAAAAAAAAACAATTGAAAACATTTTTTATTATCAATTATAAATGTAAGGGTGTTTCAATCTATGGTCATTTGAATAATAAAGATTTCCAGTCACCAATTTTTACATTTCTAGAAAAATCAACTCCAGAAAACCAAATAAAAAGATTAAAAATAAATGAAAAATTTCAACACCCGAAAAGAGCTATATGAACATTTAAAAGTTATTTTCTTAAAACTCAAAAAATAATGTTTGTATTGTGTTTTCTATTTTCATAGTTTTAAAAACAATATATTCCTTTGAATTTATGCAAAAAATATCTTTTTCTGATTCAAGTGGCCTGTTTTTATTCAGTTAAAAAATTTAATAGTGAATTTTAGATTGATTTTTGGTAATTGTTTTAAACTTTAAAGATTAAAAAGAAATTATTACCTACATTGAAATTTTTAACATATCTAAATTTATGTAAGAACTACGTCAAGTGTATCAACTAGGTATACCCTTTTTGTCATCTGCTATAAATTTTAAAAACGAATTAAAATTAATTAAATCTATTATTTAAGATCAAACTTTTGTCTATCCCCTTTTCACTAGCGCTATACCAAGGAGATTGTTTTTGTGTCTGAGGTCCAGCACCACACCTACCATCAGCTTCTTAATTTACCTGAGCTACTCATATGCTGACTTAGCGAAGGCCAGTATCAAACTAGGAACCTTGTGGTTTCTAGTTGAACACTCTACCGACTGCGCTAATCCGTAGACCGTGATTTTTTTTCAATTTAAAATTAACCATGCATGTTTATAAGTATATTCGGACCACATAACATTTAGGCACTTCAATTGCTTTGCTGATTCATAAGTACATTTCTTTTCATTAACACCGTCAACATCCGGTTGTTTGTTAGGGTTAGGGGTTAGTTTTATAATTTAAAAAAAAACCTCTAAAAATCGTCTGCTAACAAACAACCGGATGTTGACGGTGTAAATGAAAAAATATAATTATAAATCAGCAAAGCAAAAGGGGTGCCTAAAGGTCATATGGTCCATATATTCTAAGCATAGGCATTTTTGTCATCTGCTAGGAATTTTAAAAGTGAATTAAAAATGATTAAATCTATTATTTAAGGTCAAACTTTGTCTAGATCGATAAGTAGTAACATAATGACCATCATTAAAAAAAGAAAAATATCATTACATATGCGGTTTATATTTAATAGATTTAAAACGTGAGAAGCCTAAGGTTAAGTTTAAAATGTTATATTTTTAGATTCTAGAAATAAATATCTATTTAATGCAAACCTTATTTTATTACATCAAAGTATACTTTTTGAAGAAAAACTCGATCAAAGATGTACCCCCCTTTTTAAGCAGAAAAAATATTGATGTATAATTTTTCTTTTATAAGATAATAGCCAATTAAATAATTATCGAAATGAATAAAAAAGAAATCTCCCCCAAAAATTTTATTTATGTTTTTTTTTTACATTTTATTTTCCGATTTTCGGTACTTATTTTCTCATAGAAAAGCCACCGTAATTTTTTTTTCTATTCATAACTTCGGTCTTTAATCTCTTTATTTATACTGTAATTAGTACAGTATAAGACCAACTTGAAAAAAAATGTTACACCCCCAACATAAGGAGGGGGGGGGTCAAAATTAAGTGACCTGAAAAAAATGAGAAAGTTTTGAAATAAAATAAATAATGCATTATAAAGATCATTCATTGATAAATAAACACTGAAAATTTCATTAAAATTGGAAATTCCGTGATTTTTAGTAAATTATTTTCTCTAGGGAGGGGGTGGGTGGGCTAAAGACATTTTGTCAAAAATGCAGTTTAGCCTCATTTTGGGTATACCTAGTATAAGCTAATATTTGGGAAATGTATTTTCGGAGGAATCTAATTGATATATTTGGCAAGTATTATATCAAAATTAGATTTTTCAAGACAGAGAAGTCACTTAAATTTATAATATGATGTTTGATTTCATTAAAATCGGATAATTACCTGATTTTTGGTAAATTTTTTTGCAATCGCGAATGTTACAGTAAAATTGTAAACAAGCACTTAAAATCATCGAAAAAGAGGCTGAATGGCGGATCACGTCGAAATTGACCAAAACAAATGGTTTTAAATCTTTTAAAAATAAACTGCATATGTAATGATATTTTTCTTTTTTTAATGATGGTTATTATGTTACTACTTATCGATTTAGACAAAGTTTGACCTTAAATAATAGATTTAATTATTTCTAATTCGCTTTTAAAATTCCTAGCAGATGACAAAAATGCCTATGCTTAGAATATACGGACCATATGACCTTTAGGCACCCCTTTTGCTTTGCTGATTTATAATTATATTTTTTCATTCACACCGTCAACATCTGGTTGTTTGTTAGCAGACGATTTTTAGAGGTTTTTTTTTTAATTATAAAACTAACCCCTAACCCTAACAAACAACCGGATGTTGACGGTGTTAATGAAAAGAAATGTACTTATGAATCAGCAAAGCAAAAGGGGTGCCTAAAGGTTATGTGGTCCGAATATACTTATAAACATGCATGGTTAATTTTGAATTGAGAAAAAATCACGGTCTACGGATTAGCGCAGTCGGTAGAGCGTTCAACTAGAAACCACAAGGTTCCTAGTTCGATACTGGCCTTCGCTAACTCAGCATATGAGTAGCTCAGGGATCTGTACGGTAAATTAAGAAGCTGATGGTAGGTGTGGTGCTGAACCTCAGACACAAAAACAATCTCCTTGGTATAGCGCTAGTGAAAAGGGGATAGACCCCCTTGTTGATTGGCTGATATTGACTTTAGGCCACCCCAATGACTTTACTTTATTTTACCTATATTATGTTAGGGACTGGCAGAAAAAAATCGGATACTACAAGTTTTAAAAGCGAATTAAGAATAATTAAATATATTATTTAAGGTTAAACTTTGTCTAAATCGATAAGTAGTAGCATAATAACCATCATTAAAAAAATAAAAATATAATTACATATGCAGTTTATTTTTAAAAGATTTAAAACTATTTGTTTTGGTCAATTTCGACGCAATCCGCCATTTTGGCTGTTTTTAATGGTTTTAGGCACTTGTTTACAATTTTACTGTAACATTTGGGATGGAAAAAATTTTTACCAAAAATCAGGTAATTATCCGATTTTAATGAAATTTTCAGTATTGATTTAACAATTAATGAATTTTATAATGCATCAGTTATTTTATTTCAAAACTTTAATTAAGTATTTTTGCTATGAAAAATTAATATATAAAATTCATTTAAAATATGAAAAGCCTGATGTTAAGTTTAAAATGTTATATTTATAGATTCTAAAAATAAATATCTACTTAATGCAAAACTTATTTTAGGCGCCAAAATAATAAGTTTTGAAGAAAAACTCGATTGAAAATGTACCCCCCCCCCTTTTAAGCAGAAAAAAACATCGATATATAATTTTTTCTTTATATAACCAATTAAATAATTATCGAAATGAGTAAAAAAGAAATTAAATAATTATCGAAATGAGTAAAAAAGAAATCTACAATTTTATTTTTCGATTTTCGGTACTTATTTTCTCATAGAAGCGGAACCGTAAAAAAATTTTTTTTGTTTCTATTCATAACTTCGGTCTTTTATCTCATTATTTATACTGTAATTTAGTATCGAAAATGATCAACTTGCAAAACATTTTACGCCCCCAACATAATGGGGGTCAAAATTAAGTGACCTGAAAAAAAATGAGAAAGTTTTGAAATAAAATAAATAATGCATTGTAAAGATCATTCATCGATACATAAACACTGAAGATTTCATTAAAATCCGATAATTTCCTGATTTTTGGTAAATTATTTTCTGTAGGGGGGGCTAAAGTCATTTGGTCAAAAACGCATTTTAGGCTCCTTTTGCCAGTCCCTATATTATGTCCTAGTGATAGTCTAAAAGAAAGAAAAAAAAAACAAAAGAAAAAACAATACTGTTGTGAAATTAACTAGATTTTAATGATTTGTTTTCTCGTTAGGGTTAAGGGTCATTTTGTATTCATTTTATAAAATCATTGTTTACAATAAAATAGTTTTTAAAAGGTTTGACGGAAATTTAATCGGTTAACACTGGTCTAAGGTTTTGATGGTGGTGGTGGTGGGGACTTTGTTTATGTCACTGCCATCGATTAAAACGGATAGTAATGGATATAAAATATAAAATATTGAAATAAATTAGTTTTCAAAAGATTCCAGATATTTTATATATATATAAAGTATTGTCAGAAATTAAACAATATTTAACACCTTCGTCAGTGGAAAAGGAAAACTAATTACGTATTTTTAATTTGTAAAGACAGATAATAATAGAACGTTATACTTACTTCTTTCTTACGTCTGATTTATTTTGTCTAGTGATATACAAAGTTGGATAAAAGGAAAAAAAATGTAATATTTTCAATAAAATTAATGAAATTAAAATTGTCGTCCATTTACAATCAGAACAGAAAGATTTCCTGGGGTACTTACGCAAGGGAGATAATTCCGATGTTTTTCTTATTTTGCAAAAATTCAGATTCATTCAATGTAATCCTTCCATGAAATGCCTAATTATTAAAATCTTTTTTTTTTTTTTTTTTCAGTCATCAAAAAAATTATTTTCGAAGTTAATTTTGCTTTTTATTACAAGGGTGAATCTATTTTATTACTTACTCAGTTACATTTAATGAACATAGTCATTAAAAATAATTTAGATAAAATTGAAATCTTTCTTCAGTTGGGGGTCCAGTAAGCTTCAGCCACTGGACCGATAAAGTAATTAACAGCATTGATCCCAGGGGACCATCCCCACAGGCAACACCTGCCCCTCAATTTAAATTGGCAGGGCTGGGTTTATTGCCCAGTGCCCGAGGCGCCCACTTGAGGGCAATGCCAACAGGATCAATGCATTTTTTGCACCCACCACCCATGATTTTCGGCTTGTGGGTGGCCCCACATTAATAGGGCCTTGTGTAAGTAACTTCATTTCATTATTAATCTAAATTTTCAAATGTTTTAATATTGGTCAAATTTCATTTCAATCTTTCATCAGAACTAAAACTAAAAATGACTTTAGTATTTCTTCTTCCATAATTCACAATCTATGTTCCATAATTGTACAACCGTTATCATCTTGCAACACCCTCTAGTTAAAAATGAGACCATCCAAATTGCCCAAAATGAAATTCAAAAATGTAAATCCTGATTATCTGGTGATACTTGTCAGCTGAATTCTTATTTCTTATGAGTGTCATCACATGAGCTAAATAATGGACCATTCTGTTTTTTATTATAAAGAAAGGGAAGATAAAAGATATGCTACACAGAAAAAATATAAGAAAGAAAGAAAGAAAGAGTAGGGGTAGAGCACGCAGAAGCAATAATGCTAATCTTTTTAAATCAAAATGAAAATATGAAAAGAAGAAAAGAAAGAAAGGAAAGAGTGAGAGAGAGTTAAGTCAAGATTATCATACTTTTTACATACTGAACTATTTGAAATAGCAATTATATTAATAGTAAACAATTATTAAGTAAACATATCAAATGTTGTAATAATCAAGTTATCATACTTGGGTATATCCACACGTCATGCTAGTTTGTAATATTACAAATATAAAACAAACATGTAAGTTCTTTTTCTTTTAAATTCATTTTAATTTTATGTTGGGTATTTAAGTAAAATGATACAATTAATTTTATGGCATTGGAATGATTCATTTTGAAATGGGTGAAATAAAGTATCTGGCAGATAAGCAACACCAGATAATCAGGATTTACATTTTTGTATTTCATCTTGGATGATTTGGATGGTCTGAGGGTATTGCAAGATGATAATGGTGATAGGTATTGACACATACACACACACACACATATATATATATGGTTTACTGATATATATATATATATATATATATATATATATATATATATATACATATATATATATATATGTATAAGGGGATGGTTTAGGGGTAATTCCATGTCAAATCAACCAGAAAAAAGTAAAATTGTCACCCACCTCCTTCAATGTTTCTGATTTTTTTCCAGCTATGGATTATGTTAGCATTAGACAATCCACAAAATTTGAGCTTCTAATTCCAAAAATTGGCAAAGTTATGTCTATTTGTAGCTCTCCAAATTTGGTGAGGTTGGTGAAAAATGGCACATTGTGATCTATTTTTGTCTGTAAAATGAGTTATAGAGCTTCCCTACTACTAAAAATTGGTTTATAAAAAGCATTTTTACCCATGAAATCCAAAAATTCTTTAAAAATGTTTTAAAGCCAACGAATTTTAAGTTATTGATGATTTTTTATTTTTTTCCTAGCAAGATCAATATCCCAATGTAGAACTGCATCTATAACAAATTTTTTTTCACCTATATTGAACATTATTTGTACCAAAAAGATAGTTTGATATTTGCTCAGAACTGAAACTACAACATGAGTTACAGACAAAAATAGATTACAAAAAGTCGCCATTTTTCTTGACCTCCCACCCAAATTTGGAGACTTATTTTGATTTTTAGAATCAACATAACTACCAGTTTTGGGAATTGGAAACTCAAATTTTGGGGATTGGCTAACTTTAAGATAGTCCACATCTGAAAAAAAATTTCAGTGAAATTGAAGTGCAAAATTTAAACAAATTGTTGCAAAATGTTGTAGCTTTAGTTGTTAGCAAATATTAAACTATCTTTTTGGTACAAATAATGTTTAATATATGTGAAATAGTGATAGAAAAAAATTGTTGTTGTAGATGCAGTGCCACATCTGGATATTGATCTTGTTAGGAAAATATCAGATATCATCAATAACTTAAAATTGGTGGACTTTAAGCCATTTTCATAGCAATATTTGGATTCCTTGGGCAAAAATGCTTTTATAAACCAATTCTCATGAGTAGGGAAGCTCTAGAACTCATTTTACAGACAAAAATAGATTACAAAAAGTCGACAATTTTTGTGACACTCCTCAAATTTGTAGAGCTAAAAATCGACATAACTCAACCAATTTTTGGAATTGGAAGCTCAAATTTTGGGGATTGGCTAACTTTATCATAATCTGCACTTGGACAGAATTTCAGAAAAATTGAAGGGGGTGTTTTACATAGCCTGAATGATTTGAAATGGAATTATGGTGTACCCCTTCATCACCATTGCCCTCAGGTCGACTCTGATCCAGAGTGGTGGGTAATTACTAGACTTCAGTGAATACATAAAACTTAAATCTTAATCAAAAATAGAAATAAGTTCACACCATTTAAAAAAGAAAAATAAGGACATCACATTGACTTTATCATTCTTAATGGGAACAAAAAAGAGTTTTGAACCAATTGGGAACATTCTTTATTCTCAGAAGACACAAATATTGAAATAATTTAATATACTGAGAAATCTGCAATTTTGTAATGCTTGAAGTTATTTCCTTTGTACAGGTGTGTGTATGACTAATTATTTCACAATGGAATAGTGTGTGCATATATATATATAATGTCTAATTGTTTGTTTCAATTGACACCTGAACACAATCACTATCATCAATTTCTTCAACCGCAAAAGTCCCCTCTCGCAGTATTTTGCCGGCAACACTCACAGTAGTCTTTGCTCAATCTGTCAAAAGTTCACTCACTCAAACATGTCTCACTTCAATTTAAGAAGATCAAAACACGACAGTAGTAGTTTTTTATAGGTTGTATCAAGAATTGTTTATCTGGCAATCCTTGTATCACCTGCTTTGAGGGTATCTTTGTTAATTTTACCAACTAAAATAGTTCCTTCAGCTTGTAAGGCAAATGCCTATGTTGTGTTACCAGAACTACATGATAACATTAGTACGCGACGACCACTGGCGCCATGAGAATTGGCGCGTATTTTGTTTTCCCTTTGTCTTTGTTTCCTTGTATCATTCTGTTCTGTGAAGTAAAGCAACGTGTAAGCACGTGTATAATATACCTCCGTTAAAATATCTCTTATGTTCTCATTCTACTAACACTATGAGTCAACTAACCCACATCACTGCAAGTTGTCAGAGACCGTTAAGCTCACCAATCTTCAATTTTTTTATCAAAAACTGCAACCATAAAGTAATATTTTTTTTTACTTATAATAACTATTGACATTTGTACTCAATCACAGAATATTTTCATCCTGAAAGCAAAACCATCATATACTGAGAAATCTACAATTTTGTAATGTCTCAAGTTATTTCCCTTGTATATGTGTATGCATGACTAATTATTTCTCAATTGAATAGCATGTGTATACATCTATTAATAATGGAGATTCGCTTCCGGTTTTTGTCTGTAACAAAAACTACATCACTGCTTACGTCACTATACCCGAAATCATCATAAAATAGAATGAATATGCTCAAAATTTGAGCATGCAACATTAGACAGTCCTCATTGTTTTTTAAAACAAGTTTTAATAGATACATCCCAAGTATCATATATTTATATATAGTTTGTTTTACTATTTCTCTGAATGTTTGAGATGAGGCTTGAAGATTAGTATTATCTGCATTATTCAGACTATTGTCCCCATCTTCATTGTTATTTGTACAACATTTCGGCTGATATGCCCTCCGGCATTCTTCAAGTGTTTCTTGTCGGACTCTGGAACCTTCTCGGACTCGGGAAGCTTCTTTTTGAACTCGGGAGCTTTCTTGTCATAATCGGGAGCCATCACGGAACTTTGAACCTAACCCCTTATTTAGTCCATGGGGGTATCCTGTTCTCATTCCGCTAAGCATAGCTGGAGTAGGAGTTGTGTAAAAAATAATTAACACAACTCCTACCCCAGCTATGGTTAGCGGAATGAGAACAGGATACCCCCGTGGACTAAATAAAGGGTTAGGTTCAAAGTTCTGTGATGGCTACTGATTACGAAAAGAAAGCTCCTGAGTTGGAAAAGAAAGTTCCTGAGTCCGACAAGAAATACCTGAAGAAAGCCGAAGGGCATATCGGCCGAAACATTGTACAAATAACAATGAAGATGGGGACAATAGTCCAAATAATGCAGACAATACTAATAGTTTGTTTTATTTTAATAGATATTAAAAGTTAATAGAACTTAGTTTCGATTTCAAATTGTTTCATTTTTTTTACTCCTTTAATAAATTTGATGATTTCAGGATTTATGGTTTAAACTCTCCGACATTTAATTTTTAACTTCCACCTCCTCAAGCAATATCTTTTTTTATTTTGCTAGTATATATAATATACCTATGTCCACACCCTTACAGATATGCTCAAGCACACATACATATATGCTACGCTCACATAGACACACTTGCATCTACACAGATATTCAAGTTGAGGTTTCACTATAGTTGTTTCTGGTCCATCAGTTCAGGAAGCAAAGGATATTATGTACAGCTAAGTTGAGAGTTTACCAATCATCTAAGAGTCTGTGATGACTCCTCTGGTCAGAATGAAAATGACATAAGATTTCCTGTTTTCTGCACAGTGCAAAACTACAAGATCCTCGTGTGCCAGAATTTGCACGAGAGCTTTAAGAACTGAAATAAAACGCGCTGGATTTTTCGAGCAAGTGCAGTTAAAAAACTAGTGTTCAACAGAGCTAGTGGCAGGCATTTTCTAACAAAGTAGATATTGACTTATTTGGATTATTCAATCTATTTTCCTCATCTTTATTGTTATCTACACAACATTTCTGCCAATGTGCCCTCTGGCCTCAGGTGTTTCTTGGTTTGGTTTGGTTAGTTGGGTTTTATGGCCTGTCAACCCCTTGGGTTATTTTATACCAAATACTTCTATAGGTAAAATTTTTTTAATGCCGACAAAGTTGTGAAATAAATTAGTTCTTAATGCATAATACAATTTTGTTTATCAACTCATGTTTTTCTATTTAACCCATAGATGGGACCCTAACAGGTACTACCACTCTGCAGAGGTGCAGTCGGCGCATTCTAATACCACAGCCAACAGGACGGAGGTGTTTCTTGTTGAAATCGGGTACCTTCATATATATATATATATATATATCTTTTACCGGAACAGTTACAGCCAATCCCCCCAATTCAAATAATTCATAGAAAGTGTTACATGTGTTTACATTCTTCAGATTAAGGTATTTTAAATTAAACCCCTTGCTCTCAAAATGTTTTTAAAATTCATTCATTTTAATATTTTTGGCAATTTTAATGTTTTGTCTTCCCAGTGGCTTCAAAACCAACCTCACATATAAAGAAGATAACATCTCACCCTCCCAAAACAAAAATAAAAAAAAAAACAGAAATAGAAACATAATCTGGTTTACTCCCCCATTTAACTTAAGTTTGAATCTTAAATTAGGAAATGTATTTTTCAAAATTCTAAACAAACACTTCCCACCCAAAAACAGGCTACATAAAATCTTTAATAAAAACACTATCAAATTATCCCATAGCTGCATGCTGAACGTTGATAAATATATAAACAAATCCAAAATCAAAAAATTAAATAAAAACAAAAACAATAGCGACATACTCCCATGCAATTGCCAAAATAAAAACAATAATAATAATAATTATAATAAACCATTATGCCCACTCAACTATAAATGTTGCAATAAAAATCTAGTCTTTTATAGACTAGATTTTTATTGCCACTGTATTCGACAGGAATAATAGGAAAATGATTTATTTTGGACCCACCCAAATTTTCTTCAAAAATAAATTTTATAACCATACATCTAGCTTTAAAAACATAAAATATAGTTACAACACTTCTCTCTCCAAATATGTCTGGGACTTTAAAAATAAGTACAATACAGACTCTATCATGA
>CM042151.1:100975909-101062872 GCA_023376005.1 Doryteuthis pealeii
TATCAGAGAAACTGTTAGTGCAACTATTGGCAACACTGATGTACCATTATTTGGTCCAGCACAAACCTTTGACTTATTTCAAAATCAGTCTTTCCAACTTACACAGTAAGGCTTCTTATTGTAAGTAAATTTAATCTGCATTTACCCCCAAATAATTGAATTGAATATTGAATTACAAATCAGAACGAATTTGTTTATATTTACATTACAATTAAAAAGAGAGAAGAATCAGTTAAGCACGAACATAAATTCACCTTTGATTATTGAACTATGGAAAAAATGGTTTAATGGGGACTGAGGATATTATGAATATGACTGCATCATACAGTGAAAATGTCAGATCAAATGTTAGATGAAAAGTGATCACTATAATTTCTCCATCCCCAATCAAAGAGTGACTTTTTTGGGAGCCTTAGTAAAGATAAATAGTCACAAGTTGTAGTCATGAAATAATACTTTACAGGGGTTACTCGCTAGTGTGTATTCGCATGTGTCTGCTCAAACTAGAACTCATAGAAAATGTGGATCCACACTCTTCACAAGAAAATGGTTTCTCTCCAGAGTGTGTCCGCATGTGGCTTTTAAAACTAGAAGTCTGTGAAAATGCAGTTCCACAGATCTCACACAAAAATGGTTTCTCTCCAGTGTGTGTTCGCATGTGGTTTTTTAAATTGGTATTCAATAAAAATCCAGCACCGCAGATTTCACAAGAAAATGGTTTTTCTCCAGTATGTGTTTGCATGTGGTATTTCAAACTCGAATTGTTTGAAAATGTTGACTCACAGACTTCACAAGAGAATGGTTTCTCACCAGTGTGTTGTCGCATGTGGTTTTTCAAACTGCAACTCATAGAAAATGCTGATCCACACACTTCACAAGTAAATGGTTTCTCTCCAGTGTGTGTTCGCATGTGGATTTTCAAGCTAGAATTCATAGGAAATGCTGATCCGCAGATTTCACAGGAAAATGGTTTCTCTCCAGTGTGTGTTCGCAAGTGTCTTTTCAAACCAGAACTCTCTGAAAATGCAAAACCACAGACTTCACAAGAAAACGGTCTATCCCCAGTGTGTTTTCGCATGTGGTATTTCAAAGTGGAATTCCAGGCAAATCCTAATCCACAGACATCACAAGACAGTGGTTTCTCTCCAGTGTGTTTTCGCATGTGGCCTTTCAAATAGGAACTTCTAGAAAATGTGGATCCACAGATTTCACAAGAATATGGTTTCTCTCCAGTGTGGGTTCGCATGTGGTTTTTCATACTGGAACTCGTAGAAAATGAAAATCCACAGATCTCACAAGAAAATGGTTTCTCTCCAGTGTGTGTTCGAATGTGGCTTGTCAAAGTGGAACTCGTAGAAAATGCTGTTCCACAGACTTCACAAGAAAATGGTTTCTCTCCAGTGTCTGTTTGCATGTGTTCTTTAAAATTGGAATGGTCTGAAAATGCTGATTCACAGACTTCGCTAGAATCTGGCTCATCTTTAATGTGAGTTTCCATATCTGATTTTTGTTCAGAACTATGTAAAAATGCTGATCTGCAAAGTGGAGAAATGTTGCATTTCACTGGAATCTCTTTTCCCAGAAATATGAATTCAGGGAAAATACTCCTCTACTGAATTCTCTCAGAAAAATAAATTGTATTGTGATCTGCACATGTGCACATCCACACACTTAGCAAGAATATATTTTTCTTTTGTCATATGTTTGAATGTATCTTTTTAAATTCCAGATTTCTTTTTCCCAAAACCTTTTATCTGTGAATGAATAAAAATTAGAGTATGATTAAACAAATTAAGACGAGACTACTACTTTCTTTAGAATTTACAACAAATTTATATTTTAATTAACTGCTTTGTATCCTATATAAGTCATGAATAATTGGTATTGGCATTAAACTGTTCAACAAATAATGAAATAAATTTAATGAAATTTAATATAAATGAATATTTTTTTAAAACTAAGCCAAAGATTTAACAGAATTAAAAGGATACCCCATTAATGATAAATTAATGAGAAAAGTTTTTTCCACTAATGATAATTCAGCATCTTAAATTGAATGAAATATCAGAAAGTAACTTTTCTCATATACAACAGAAGTAGAATATGGGTAGCAAATGATTTACAACAAATAAATACAAGAAAATCACCAAGAAAGAATTTCAAGTATTTATTCACTTTATGGGTCCCAAAAGAAATGCAGCTGATGCCATCAAAAGCTTTTTCTTTCTTTTTGCAATTCATTGACAATCAACACCCAACACAGATTTATACTTTCTTAACCTAAGAGGATTTATTCCAAGCAGTTATTCAAGCAACAGAATTAAAGAAATAATCTTTTTTTTAAATTAATTCTCTTATCATTGATACAATTAAAATTAAAATAAAAAAATTAAGTGAAAGTTGTTTCTTTTTTCTTTGCTTTTAAAAAGTTTGAACTCTCAGAATAGTTATCTAATACTTGTATTATTATTATTATTATTATTATTATGATAATAATAATAATAATAATAATAATAATCCAAAGGAATAATTCAGTTATGACAAATAAATAAATTTATTTCAATAGACAGACATAGCCTATCATTTTGACCAAGAAGTATAAAATAATTTTAGATAATGGTAAAACTGTGGGAAAATAGAGTTTGAGTCATATAGTTTGATTGACAAGTCTTGAACTTAATATCATTTGGAACAAGACTTCTCATTGGCTTAGAGAGTCATGTGCTCAGATGATGCCTGGAAATTTGAACTAGAATTTAGTTGTGAGAGGCAGCCAGAATATGGAGGATGCAGTTTCTATCTCTGCTCTACTTGCTCAGGCAGGTTAACAATGTCTCGGGAAATAAAAAAATGTATTCGGAGAAATGAAGATTTCTACACAAAAGAAAATATCTACCAAAAAAATGCAAAATGGCACTGGATAAAAAGAATTAGCATGTGGGCAAACAAGAATACTACCCAGCAAAATCTCAACTAGTTTTCAATTTAGGGAATCAGTAACAGTGTGTAACCAGTGCAATCAGTTTAAATTGGGCACTTTATTTTCTTGATAATAAAAAAATGTTTCTAATCATTTGGCAACTTACAAGGATAATACCCAGCAAAATCTCAATTAGTTTTCCATTTAGGAAATTAGTGTGTAATCGCAAAATAAAAACAATTCCTTCCCATGCATATACACAATTATACCTTTTTGTCTCTAAAAACTTAAAAGCTGACAATTCTTCAGGACTTTAAGCAACTCTTCACAAACCTATATTAATCTATTTCTCTGAATGTTTGAGATGAGGCTTGATGATTAGTATCATCTGTGTTATTCAGACTATTGTCCTCATCTTCATTTTTATCTGTACAACATTTTTGACGATGTGCCCTCCGGCCTTCTTCAGGTATTTCTTGTCAAACTTGGGAACCTTCTTGTCATAATCAAGAGCCATCATGGAACTTTGAACCCAACCCTTTATTCAGTCCACAGGGGTATCCTGTTCTCATTCCGCTAACCATAGCTGGGGTAGAAGCAATAATCTGTGTTAATTATTATTCTATGTTACTGCTGCCCTTGACCATGATTGAACCTGCAGTCTAGAGATAACTGTCACTTAGAACTGTTTAACCTAACTCCTTTATCCATTAGACCATGTGTCCAATTGAATTTTAGGAAGTTATATACCTAATGTCTTGTTTTGGCTAGAATATCTACCTATTTACTTATGTATGATTTTTTTTCCTAGAATTATATTGGGTGTTTGTTTTTCCCCCCTGAGTCTGACAAGAAATCCCTGAAGAAGGCCAGAGGGCACATTGGCCAAAACGTTATACAGATAAAAATAATGAGGGCAATAGTCCGAATAATGCAGGTAATACTATATTAATCTTTCTATTCATTCTTTTCATATATGTTAATTAAAATATCTTATTGTTTATCAAATACATATAAACAGCAAAGTGTATACTCATTTCTATCTTTTTGAAATATCATAATCTTTCAACATCTAGTGATGATAATAATCATTGTGTAAGAAATCAGGTTAAACTAAGGACTTTATTTTCTTGATAAAAGAAAAAAAGTTTCTAATCATTTGGCAACTTTTATAACTTACAACTCTTCAAAACTTTAAGCAACTCTTGATAAAATTATACTAATCTTTCTATTTATTCTTTTCAACATTGATTTGGTTGTTTCAGTTTTTCAGTATGTCAACCCTTGCTGGGTCATTTTATGCCAAAGACATTTTTGTTTCATTCATTCTTTTTATTTTTACATTCAGTTTTTTTAAACACATTTTTGCAAACTCATTTTTTCTATTTAATCCATAGATGGAAACCTAACAGGTACTACCACTCCGAGTTAGAGGGGACTTGGGAACAATGATGATGAACATATACTTCACATTCCCAGAGCTCCAGAATTGGAACTTCACTATCAGATAGAGTTTAACATTATATCCAGGACAATAAGACCCTCAGCTACCGACTTTTAGCACATATATTATAAAAAGGGAAATAGGGTTGGAACAATCATATTGGTGCTAGGGCTTGATGTAACCAACCGACTGATTGGTGTGGGCCTCACCGGCTGCCCATCTAGCCTAAGTAAGGACCAAAGTGGAATGTAGCATGCCATGGACTGCTCAGCTGCTAGGGTTCCATCCTTAAGCATCATGGATCACCACCAACAGCCAACAAGTAGCCCCATTGTGGAGTGGGGAAGTCTTACCCCTCTGCAAAGGTGCAACCAACAGGAGTGTCTTCAACATTGGATCCAGTGGCAATAATAATTAAGATGTAATAAATGATGACAAATACAGGGTTTATATTTTATAAATAAGTAAGTAAGTAAAGTTGTCGGGGCAGCCTAAAGTCGGTATCAGCCAGTCTGCGAGGGAGTCTATCCCCTTTTCAATAGCACTAGACCAAGGAGAGTGTTTTAGCATCTGAGGCGGGGCGCCACACCTACCATCATCTCCTTACTTTACCACACAGATCCCTGTTCTACACATAGGCTGAGTTGGCGAGGACTGGTATCGAACTAGGAACCTTGTGGTTTCTAGCCGAACGCTCTACCGACTGAGCTAACAATTTTGCATATGAATATACTTTCAAAATATTAGTTCATGAAAAACAACACTATTGCCTGTAAAACCATGCAATGTAATCAGATTTTTTTAAATAAAATTTAATTTTCAGTTTTTTGGTATTTATTTTCTTCTTGATGTGTTCAATTAAAAAAAATGTATTCCTAAAATAACTTCAGTCTTTTATCTTTTTGTTTATATAAAACTGTATTATTCTGTATTGATATTTGTTGTTTGAAAGCCGATTTTCCAAGTATAATCATCAAAAATCAAGGGAAACAAATCAAAATACTTTATGATAATATTACTAATAGCTGCTTCCATACATCTTTTTAGTCAATCATTTTTTTATATCTAATATTTATTTGAAATTTAAAAAATTGAATTTCTAGCATCAAAATTCAAAAAGAAAATTATATTTCATGTAATTAAATAAATCTGAAAAATCTTTTTAAAATCTTTTAAAAATTAATTTTTCGGCTTTTAGAATTTATTTTCAGTGCATTCGTGTGTCCTGGCCTTCTAACCTAAAAAATGCTAAGTGGTGCCTGCTGAAAAATGGAACCATGCTAGTTATGAACCACTTAGCTGTTTGAAGGCATTTTTACCGACAATTGTTTTTATTTTTGAAACTCGATCATATTTATTTAAAAACACATGACAGTTGTTTAATTAAAATAAAATTAAAATAAAATGAAAATGCAGAAAAATTTTTTTTTAAAGAGGAGTATTATTTACATTTGATAAAAAACCTGGAGGGTGGCTGTAAACCACTAATAATAAGATATTTGTTGATAAAAACGTCTTCAAACTGCTAAAAAATATATTTTAAAAAAGGGAGGTAAATATTTACAATTATTTGTCATTAAAAAACTTGGGGGATATAAAATATTGCTTTCATATTGCATTAACTTGTCAGCAAAAAAACTTTCAAAGAGCTAAGCAACCTTGAGCACCTTTTTGATCCCCATCTTTCCAACACACATGGGCATGTCTACAAAGTCAGAAAACAGCACTGCTCACATGACTTTCGGAAATTTTTTTCACACTCAGAATTGCGAAGACATGGAATAAACTGCCGCGTCTGTTGTAGGCTGCTGAAGCACTGAATCTTTCAAAGCCTCCATGCTTCCTGTAGTCCGCCGACACTATACCTGATGCCACTGTCCACATACACACGCGCACACATACATGCATATTACTACTGTAAACTGTTCATGTTCATGATACTACATTATTCTGTGTACTTGACATGAGACTTTAATGAGTTGTGGTGCACTGTATACAATAAATTTCATTATTATTATCAATAACTAGCACAGTTCCATTTTTCAGCAGGCATCACTTAGCATTTTCTTTTAGAGCAGGAAGCCAGGATGCATAAATGCAAAATGCACCTTATTTTCTTCCAAATGCGTTCAATAAAAAATCTTTTTTTTCTTTTCATTCCCTTCATATCTTCAGTCTTTTCTCGTTTCATTTATCATACAAAAATTAGATTCAGCCTTAAATGCCCAATATGTTACACCCTAAAGAAAGGGAGAGGTAACTCACAAAAAATATGTGAACGTTTTTAAATAAAATAACTGGTGAATTATAACATTCATTTATTAATATATCAACACTGAAAATTTAATTAAAATCAGTTAAATTCAGAATTTTTTTTTTTAATTATTTTATGAGGGTAGGTGGATGAGCTTGGTACGGTCAAATGTCTTTAACGATTGAATTGTTGGTCCATCAAAATACGTCATGTTATCAGTTTAGGCCATAGTGAAGGAAGAAACTTAAATATTTTTTAACTTTTTAAAAAGAATTCTCACAAAAAGAAATAACAAACATAAAGCATTGTTACAAAGAAAAACAGTTAATTAAATTCAAAGATCAAATTATCCGATTGGGGAAAAATTACTCAGCGTTATCTTGAAAAATAGGGCCAATTTCTTTATTGATATCTTTTTTAGGAGAATTCTGTATTCATGGTTCTTTTACTAAAAACCTCTTACACCAAAACTTATAAAAGTAAAAATCGTTTTTTGTCGGTTCATTTTTTCATATTTCATAAAATAAAATAGGGGGGGGGGTAGACCTCGTAAAAAAAGATATTTCCCCTAATATATTTTAGGAAAAAACTATTTCAGACATATTTTCATCAAAAGGTAAGTAATTATGGAAATTTTCGTGAAAATCGAACTATTAATCGATTTTTCATAGATTTTTTTATAAAGCCGGTAGTCATAATTTATTTTTTTGGCTACGTTAAATTTTAATTGATTTAACGGTGCAAAAATTGGTTTTCCTTCATAATTATCATTATTTCCGTGAAATGAAAAAAAAAAAAAAATTCAAATGATCAGGAGTTTCTTTTTATGTTTCTTCTTTCGAATGGACAAATTTTTAAAAATATAACCTTTATTGACGTAAATTTAATCAACTCCCACTGGCGTAGGATTTCAATGGGGGACTTTGTTTATGTCATCCCCACCGATTAACACTGATAGTGACGAAAATAATATATCAAATATTGAAATAAATTTGTTTTCAAAAGATCCCAGATATTTTTATATTTATAGAGGATGGAGTATTGTCAGAAATTTAAAAAGATATTTCACTTCTTTGTCAGTGGAAAACAAAGTTTTCCTTTTTATTTGTAAAGGAAGATAATAACAGAACGTTATACTTACTTCTTTCTTTTTTCTTTCGTCTAATTTCTTTTCCTTAGGGATATACAACTTCAGAAAAAAGGGGTAAAATGTAATATTTAAAATAAAACTAATGTTTTCTGGTTGAATTAAATTAAAACGTGTCGTTCATTTGCAATCAATACAAAAAGGTTTTCTAAAGAGTGGAAAGCAAGGGAGATAATTCTAATGTTTTTAATAATATTTTATTTATTTATTTATTTTTTATTTCTATGAGTTCCTTAATTGTTAAAATCTTTTTCCTTTTGCAGTTATAAAAAAAGTTTATAAATTCTCAAAGCTAATTTTCTTTTTCTTTACTGCTTCCTAACTTATGCAGTTACATTTAATTAACAGAACACGGTCATTTAAAATTATTTCGATAAAATTGAAATCTTTCTCTTACAAAACTTACATATCTGGGTCTTCTGAGAATACAGAATATTCTTGATTGGTACGATAAGAGTTATTTATTTTCAATAATTTTTGTTTTCCATTGAGGACAATAAAGTCAATTTGAAATTTGTAAAATGTAGCAACAACGAAGTAGTAGCAGTAGCGTTCAATGTGAATACGAGTTACCGGGCCTCTAAAAAGCCAGGCTATTGGGAGGAGGTAAATTCTATAGTTTTATGCTTCATGTAGTAGCCCCCATTACTTATGGGACAGTCCATTTCTACGATACAATGTCGTTACTTTTCTTTAGTACATAGTGTGAACTTGAGTTTCTTTCTTTTTTTTTTAATGAAATTTGAATTTTATTTATTTACTGCAGTAGGGTAATGTTCAGCGAGCTTACTCTAGTTGAACAGTTGTAATGTCTTAGGAAACCTCACAAGGTTGTCACTTGGTCCCAGGCAACAAGGCAACAGCTTAGAATATATTGAATGTATCCCCTGTAAAAACGTAAGCCCCTTCCCCCACAAAAAGAAATGTTCTAGGTACGACACTAAACCGTATCCGCTGGTGAGGCTCAATTTCTAAAGCTCTGGGGCGTATGTAGGTACTTCATCAAAATTTGGAATTATTTATTTTTAAAGGTTTTTTTCCTGGTAAAGAAGAACAATTTCCTCGTAAATTCCTACCATAAAATAAACAGAACTCTCATTTTATGTCCGTGTTTTTGCAATAAATGTTTTATTTTTTTGCACCCGTTATTTTACAATACTAAATATATTTTCTTGATTCTTTATTCTTTAACAAATAAAGAAAATATATTTAGTATTGTAAAATTACGGGTGCAAGAAAAATAAAACATTTATTGCAAAATACGGACATAAAATGAGGGTTCAGTTTATTTTATGGTAGGAATTTACGAGGAAATTGTTCTTCTTTACCTTTTCCCTTTTGTAAATGTAGCGAACTTATGTCTATTTTAGAATAAAATTGAAATCTTATGTATTCATTTTAGTTTAACAGTTGTAATGTCACAGGAAAACTCTCAAGGTTGTCACTTGATCCCAGGCAACACGGCAATTGGATAACCCTGTAGAGATAACCCCCCTCCCCCCACAAAAAGAATGTCCTAGGTACGACACTAAATTGCATCCGTTGGTGAGGCTCCATATCTAGAGCTCTTGGGAGTGTGAACTACCCCCCATTATTGCCATTGCTCACAGGTTCACTCTGTAGAACCTTCTACTCAGGTTTTTGTCAAACGTCAAAATTCAGAGTGTTGGGATCTGATTACAATAACATAAAATAATGGGATTGCTCGAATTTCTGAAAATGATTAGTATTCAATAGGATTACTTGATAGCATATACCCATCTATGGGTTAAATAGAAAACATGAGTTTATAAACAAAATTGTATTATCCATTAAAAATGAAATTATTTCAAAACTTAGTCAGCATTAAACATTTTTTTTTACCTATAGAAGTATTTGGCATAAAATAACCCAAGGGGTTGACATGCCGTAAAACCCAACTAACCAAACCAAACTTGATAGCATATAACCGAGAACCCCCCACCCCAAAAAAAAAACCATAAGGATTATTATTAAATAGGAATAGTTACTTTAAACCATATAATTGTGAACAACATCCAGAACTGGAACCTCACCATCAGATAGAGTAACAGCATTCCCAGGACATGTATGTTTCTTATGTATATATATATATATATACATATGACCATAATGTATTTTTTTCACACAAAATCCCCCCAAAATATATATCATACACACATATTTATATAACATATACAAATATAATTTATACATTGAGAATGAGACTCACCGGATATATATATATATATATATATATATATATATTTTTATAAAATGGGTACAAGAGGTAACCTACTCGAGTTTCACCATAAGGATCTTCCGGGTTAAATCCACTGAATTAATCGAGGTACTGATTACCTCGATTAATTAAAACTGAGTACCTTGATTAATTCAGGTACTGACTACCCCGATTAATTATACTGAGTACCTGGATTAATTTAGTGGATTTAACCCTGAAGATCCTTATGGTGAAATTCGAGTAGTTATCTGTTGTACCCATTTTATAATAAATTTGCTCTACTTCGTATTTGTTATATCGCTGACTTACCCCCTGAATTTTGCACCTCCCAACCATCATGCCCATATTCACTGGTAAGTCACTTTTTATCTTTATATATATATATATATATATATATATATATATATAGAGAGAGAGAGAGAGAGAGAGAGAGAGAGATTATTTTTCATCAATTGATTTCTGTTTGCCATATTTGGGGACTTGAAGGTCTTTAGCATCAGTGAATGTATCAAATTTTTATGATGGAATTCAAAATTAAGAAATCTATATTTGTAAAAATTAATATTCATTGCTGTAATCAACCTTTACAGTTTATAACCCATTAAAACAAAAATAATCTTGTTACAGTAAAGTGCAAGATCTAATTTTTGGTATCAGTACTTAATAGACTAATACACAACTTTCAGTGCCTCATGTAATTTGATATTTTAAAAAAGTGAAAATCGACCAACCCTAAATATATAAACACACAGACATATGTATTTCTGCAGATATGGATGTGTGTGTGTGTGTGTGTCTGGTGGACTCTCCTATCGTGAACGATAGATGAGGGTCAGCAGTGAGTGATTTGTTTCCTTCCATGTTGTGCATGCTGTCAATAAGATATTTTGTGTTTCCTCAAGTGTGACAGCAGCTCAGCCCCACTGCGAGCCATGAAGATAGGTAGAGCCGATCTTTATGCTTCCGTCTATTTTCTTCAAACCTTTTTAGTCTAGCGAATGTGTGTATATATATATATATATATATATACACACACACACACACATATATATATATGTATATATTGTGACATGCCTCTAGTATGTCAACTAGTATATATATGTACATTTATAATAAATTTCTATATAATCTGTGGGCAAGCAGAGAAAAAAAATATTGTATTGGTGAAATAATACTATTCTCCTATCAGACAATGATTTTCAAACTTCCCCTTTCTATTCCGGAAATGATGAGTGGAAATAAGTAACCTTTTTGCTCGGTCTCGCATTGTCTTGACCGACAATCGGATTTAAAGTACACACGACTTTTAGAATATTTGCGCCAAAAGACCAGGCCCCAAACAGAAACTGAAAATCCCTCGGAGAGACAAGACGTGTGTAGCCTTATTCCGTAATTGTGAAATGTCGTGGTAAACGAAGCGTCGAAAGAAAGAAAGAAAGAAACTAGAAAATCACCTTAAAGAAAGAAACGAGAAAATCAACTTATCACCAAAGAAAAACTAAGGACTCTGAATAGAAAGAAAGAAAGAGACATTCTTTTATTGGATTATGCAGATCGTTCAAATTGTTTGTACATCTAAAGAACTTTAACACATATTTGATGCTTATGAGAAAATAGGAAAGAATATAGATATATATAAAATAAAGGAAAGAATAATGAAAAGATATTCTTTTATTATCCACGGTATCACAGTGAGTTAAATCTCTCTTGTTTTACATTCTGTCTTTTAGAATTGTCTGTATGTTAAATGTTCAATTGCTCGCCCAACCATGTTTGATAATATGACAATATATACACCCTTTTCATATCCCTTACTACATGTATATTTTCTTTTATTAATGTTTGTTTGTAAAATACTTTTCTACTGCCTGTATTTTATGTAAATAAATATTAATGGGATCCTGCTTGTTTCTTTGTTGTCTGACACTGTGTTCCGTATCGATCTCTCATCCACCTATCGAAGCTGAAGAATAAAGTTCCCCATTCCTATATATATATTATATATATATATTGTGTGTCTGTGTATGTGTGGCAGTGTGGAGAGGGGGTATCTGCTGCTTGGGCAATAGCACATTCTCCGTATCAACCCACTCAGGCTATGTAGTTAAAAAAAACAACATTTGGGACACTATGCCATCTTTTTTAGCAGATGGAAGGATGCCAACAAATATATATATACATATATGTGTGAGGAAAAGTAATGGATAGGTGAATAATGAACACAAACAATTACATTCAATTAATATTTTGCCTCTGTTGGTTTTAGAATCTTCATCTGATGAAGCTTCTGAAACCAATAGAGGCAAAATATTAATTGAAAGTAATTGTTTGTGTTCATTATTCACTTTTTCATTACTTTTCTTCACAAGAAAACTGCAACAAATAGAATTAATTGATTCATCCCATAGGTCAAAGAATTGTGAGTGGTCCCTGTGATGTTACTATATCTGAACTCTAAGTGAACCCTTAAGAGTTACTGCCCTTTGTCTAGACAGACAGCTTAACACAATAAAAATGTCTCCTTAAACCCTTCACACGTCGTCTGAGTTTAATTTCTCAAAATTTCTCGTATCTGCCTGTATTTGGTGCCCAAATTCAGGAACTGCTGCTACAGGCATGATTCAGCACATACCGCAAAGGCCATTCTGGCAGGGATAAACAAAGGGGCATAATTCTTATTGTCCCTTTATTTTTTTCTCTTAAAAATTCTTAAACTAAGTAAGGTTGGATGGATGGATTTTATGGCATGTCAATCTTTGTTGGGTTATTTCATGCTGAAGACATTTTTTTAAATTCATTCTTGATGGGTCAGAGTGGATCTAGGACTAATGGTGATGAAGGGGTACTCTAAATTCCCCAGAGCTCCAAAATTGGACCTTCACCATCAGAACAAGTTTAACATTATATCAAGGAAATTAAGACTCTCAGCCAACAACTTCTAGCATAAGAGCATATAGATACTAGGGCTTGACATGACCAGTCGATTAATCAGAGGGGGCATTTTCTGACCACCAGTTTAGCTGAAGTAAGGGGCTATTGGTGTTAGTACAGCATTTAATTTTAAGACTAATAGCAACAAATAAATGAATTAAAACTTAGTTCAATTCTAACAATTCATTTAAGAACAAAACAATGACTAATAATATAAAGTCCTTCCTGTGTATAGAGTCAAGTTTAAGAGACCTGCTGGTGTGATGGAGAGGATATCTGGTATCTTCTGATTTAGTGGTTTCTTGGGGAAAATTTCTGGTTGACCTGCACCCTGTGAACTGGTCAGGAATCTATCTGGCGATTTTGGTATTTTGTGCTAAAGCTTCTGGGCACATCATGTGATTGCTATATCCAATCACAGAAAAGCTCTCTCTCACTTAACCCTAAACACAGGAATAAACATATTCTACTGACCCAACAAGCCTAAGTGTAATACTGCATGTCATAAACTGCTCAGCCACTAGGAATCCATCCTTACGCATTGCAGGTTGCCAACAGAAAGCCCCATTTGGAGGAGGGGTCTTACCTTTCTGCAGAGATACAGTTGGTGCAGATAGGGCTGCCCAGATTTAATAAGTTCTTCATCTTTGGCATTAATTCCACAGGGAGCATCTGTTTCCTCTGGTTCTGAAAGTAGGGTCATTTTGTTTTCACATGTTGGGCTTTCAGGACTGCAAATTTGGCATATTTGGGGATTTGATAAATAAATATTTTTCTCATTTTCATTTTGTGAGTTAGATAAAGATGTCAAACTTTGATAAATAAAATGTCACTCTATATTTATTCTATTGGTTGTCTAAATTTCACTGTCTACCAAAATACTGATCTTATATATAGATCCCTATAATTGTAATATCTTCAATATCATATCATAATTTTCTTTTTAGCTGATATTGTCACCTTTGTATTACCATGATCATCTTAACAATCTGCTGCAACCTGTTAGACACTAACACACAACAACATTTACATTTTTCTAAATACAAATCTTTTTTTTTAAGGTTAATGACTTTCATACTGCATAAAAATTTTTGATTGTATTTTTCTTTGTCCACTACTATATTGATAAATATTTATTTAATTATCTTTCCTTTTTTTAGTTTTCTTATTAATACTGCTTCATGTGTTTAAAGGAATTGGTAGATTTGTATTGTTACAATTAGTCTATCATTCTACTAAGCATTGTAAGAGAAACAAAATAAACATTTTATAAATAAATCCCTAGACACTAACACACCAGAAGAATTTTTATAAAGACTGAAAAAAAAAAGGCAGACTATAATACAATTTTATGAACAACTATTATCATTGTAATATTTAATTTTTTTAATGACGTCTGGTTTTATTATTTTTCTTTTGAATAAAATTTTGTGTTTCATTCAAAATAGTGGATCTATTTGAAGATGAACCAAAATGATTACACAAATAGGAATATTTCCTTTATGTTATATATTGTTTGATTGTCCTGAACGAATATCAAAATTAAGTCATCGTCAGAAGAAAAAATGTTCAACATAGTTCATATGCATCAAAGAGAAGTGATGAAACCATCTTTATCAAATTTCTCTCTCTCTCTCTCTCTCTGAGACTTTAGAAATCAGTTTTTTGTTTTTTTGAACAACTGAAAAACAAAAGCAGACTATAATACAATTTAAATCTTACCTGAACACACATTAGTAAAAGATATAAATGCATCTCTTCTTTTTACAGTGATGTATAAAATGATAGGACAGAGTGGCCCCACTATCCTTAGTAAGGAACCAATCTAGATCTTATTCATGCACTACACATGAGATGAAGGTAGAAATTCATCTCTTCTTCTCCAGCTATCATTCAGACATGACAAAAATTATTCAGGAAAATACTAAATGAATTTGGAAAGATGTAGTTTAAAAGTTTCGATTTCATAAAATGTTCGATAAGCATAAAACCTGAGGAAATTAAGAAGACAACATAATTTGAAATAATTATTTTATAAAATGATTTATTCCAATGCACAAGGAAAATGAAAAAATAAATAACATGTAAAGGAACAAAAGTGATTACACAAATAGGAATATTTCGTTTATGTTATTAATTTGTTTGATTGTTCTCAACTAATTTCAACATTAGGTCACAGAAGAAAAAGTTTTCAACTGTTCATGTCTCTCTCTCTCTACATAGTTTATAATTCATTAAAACCCTTTCTGTATAAATATATGTATTTAGTCAATACATCTGCACAAGATGGATGCAGCACAAGGTCAATATTCAAGCAGATTTTAAAAGGTTTTGAATTCAGAGTTTTTCTTGTACAATATCAGTGGCCAAACTAAGGGCTCAGTTTGCCCAATTGTTTACACATAGCTCTAGTTAGAATAGTTTGATTCAAGGGTATTAAATGAAAATTGATCACTGAAGTATAATTTCTCCACCACCAAATCTATCAGTGACCCTTTTTGAAGTGTATAAATAAAATTGCACTTTTACACACTTAAAGGTTACTCTCTAGTGTGTATTCGCATGTCTGCTCAAACTGAAACCCATAGAAAATTCAGATGTACAGTCTTTATAAGAAAATTATTTCTCTCCACTGTGTGTTAGCATGTGTCTTTTCAAATTAGCATTCTGTAAAAATGCTAACCCACAAACATCACAAGAAAATGGTTTCTCTCCAGTGTGTTTTCGCATGTGGGTTTTAAAACTGGAAGTCTGTGAAAATGCAGTTCCACAGATCTCACACAAAAACGGTTTTTCTCCAGTGTGTGTTCTCATGTGGTTTTTCAAATTGGTATTCAACAAAAATCCTGATCCGCAGATTTCACAAGAAAATGGTTTCTCTCCAGTATGTGTTTGCATGTGGTATTTCAAACTGGAATTGTTTGAAAATGTTGATCCACAGACTTCACAAGAAAATGGTTTCTCTCCAGTGTGTGTTCGCATGTGGTTTTTCAAACTGGAACTCATAGAAAATGCTGATCCACAGATTTCACAAGGAAATGGTTTTTCTCCAGTGTGTGTTCGCATATGGATTTTCAAACTGGATTTATTAGGAAATGCTGATCCACAGAGCTCACAAAAAAATGGTTTCTCTCCAGTGTGTGTTCGCAAGTGTCTATTTAAAGCGGAACTTGTAGAAAATGTGGATCCACAAACTTCACAAGAAAATGGTTTATCTCCTGTGTGTGTTTGCATGTGGTATTTCAAGCGGGTACTTGTAGGAAATGCTGATTCACAGACATCACAAGAAAATGGTTTTTCTCCAGTGTGTTTTCGCATATGGACTTTCAAACTGGAACTCATAGAAAATGTAGATCCACAGATTTCACAAGACAATGATTTCTCTCCAGTGTGTGTTTGCATGTGAATTTTTAAATAGGAACTCCTAGTAAATGCGGATCCACAAACTTCACAAGGATATGGCTTTTCTCCAGTGTGTATTCGCTTGTGACTTTTCAAACTGGAACTCAGAGAAAATACGGATCCACAGACATCACAAGAGAATGGTTTCTCTCCAGTGTGTGTTCGAATGTGGCTTTTTAAACTGGAACTTGTAGAAAATGCTGATCCACAGACTTCACAAGGAAATGGTTTCTCTCCAGTGTGCGTTCGCATGTGGCTCTTCAAATTGGAACTTGTAGGAAATGCTGATCCACAGAGCTCACAAGAAAATGGTTTCTCTCCAGTGTGTGTTCGCAAGTGTCTTTTCAAAACAGAGCCAGTAGAAAATGCTGATCCACAGACTTCACAAGAAAATGGCTTATCTTCTGTGTGTGTTTTCATGTGGTATTTCAAAGAGGTTCTTGTAGAAAATGCTGATCCACAGACTTCACAAGAAATTTGTTTATCTACAGTGTGTGTTTGCATGTGGCTTATCAAAATATCATTACTAGAAAATGAGAATCCACAAATTTCACAGGAAAGTAGTTTATCTCCAGTGTGTGGTTGCATGTTGTATTTCCAATTGGAACTCTGCAAAAATGGTTTCTCGTCAGTGTGTGTTTGCATGTGTCCTTTAAAATTGGAATGATCTGAAAATGCTGATCCACAGATTTCCCAAGAAAATGCTTGCTTTTCAGAGTCTGTTTCCATATCGGTTTTCTTTTCTGAACTCTGAGAAATGTTTTGTTTCATCAGAGTCTATTTTCCCAGTTATTCTTAGAAATACGAATTTAGGGAAAATACTCATTCACTGAATTTTCCAAGAAAAATAAATTGTCTTATGGGCTGTACATATGCAGATCTACACACTTAGCAAGAATGTATTTTTTTTTGGTATGTAGTTGAATGTGTCCTTTTGAATTCCAAAATTATTCTTCCCCAATATTGTCATCTATAAATGAATAGAAATTAAAGAATTATTAAAAGAATAAAAAGAGTAGACTCATATATTATTTGGAATTATAATATAACAACTAATTTATATTTTAATAAAATGACATGTATTTTATATAATTCATATATTCAATGGATATTCTATTGTTTAACAAATAATGAATATAGATTTAAGGAAATTCAATGTAAATGATATATTGCTTTTAAATCAAGCCAATGATTTATCAGAATTAAAAGACACACTCCATTAATAAGTATATGAGACAATTTTTTCCACTAAATTATTTAGATACATTTTTCACTAAAGCATTTATTTGATCATTAATGTCTACACAACATCCTTTGGTTCTGGTGGCATGATTTTCTATCAAGCACAACTATGTGTCTTTAATGCAAAATCAACTCTGTTCAGCAAGCTGTGGTCACAAGATGTCTGCACTTGCTCAGTAATGCTCTCTGTTGTTAGCCTGGAGAATACACCCATCAAGCAATCGCCCCAGACCACCCTCCAGACTCAACAAAAAATCTGGCTAATGATGCTGAGGGCTGATCTCGAACGAAATATCAACCCTTGTG
The DNA here is from genome assembly GCA_023376005.1 of Doryteuthis pealeii. NCBI lineage: Eukaryota > Metazoa > Mollusca > Cephalopoda > Myopsida > Loliginidae > Doryteuthis > Doryteuthis pealeii. Next base: position 100,993,795 of record CM042151.1, read on the forward strand.
TCTATGGATTGTAAACACTGTAAAAGATGACCCTGCCTGAGGGAAGAAGTAAATACGTGGGTCCATAGAAGCTTCCTGGCAATGGGTGTGGTGTTGAAGAGCCATAGTACTATACTAGAAGATGGATGCTGGCTTTGAACAATAAATGATGCTCAACTTGGTGGAACTGGATGCCAGGTGAAAAGGTATCGATCTTGCATTACGGTGGAATGCCAAGGTGATGCACCTGTACTCTAATTCGCTATGCATGTACCACTGAGAGGCAAAACCTGAGTGAGGATGAAAGCCCCAAGTGAAGTGTTGGTGTGCAGGAGATTGTCAACCCTGCAGAGGCTAGTTTAGGAGTACAGTCTAGTATCCAATGTCAAATTAACCATGTTGGAGGGGAATCTGGCTGATAAATGCAAAATGGGTGGCTTAACATGTTGAAGCAATGATCCAAGACACAGATGTTCACTGCCCAATGAGCAGATCTGCACTATACATAGAAAGAGCAGACATCCCAGTGTTCAGTGCATGACTTATTTCATCTAGAGATTGTGTCCAGCAATCACAAAGGCGATGGTCAGGTTGGCCATATGAGATTGCAAGGAATGTAGTACGGTGGACCCTACCCTGGTGGAAGATGGGTAAACTCGAGGTAGATGGGAACTGGTGGTGACTGGTCTTGTATGTGACTCACTACAATGGCAGTCATTTCCTATCATTGACAGATTGTGGCTCAACACATTTCCCTGTGTGGCTCCAACTGTATTTTGTAAACGCCCCCCTCCCATTGAAATATTGATGCAAAACGCTCTGACTGTAGCCCAGATTTTTTCGAACTTTGAAGACGAATGTGAATAGCAAGTGCCATACAGAAGTGCATACACTTTGGGGGGTAATGGGATATCAGAGCCGTGTAACTGTACTATTAAAAGAATAACAGCCAGGACGCAGTGCTCCATTCAAGAGGCATTACACACAGAGATGATGTAACTATGTTAATCATACCAGCCAATAAGATCTACAGGATGCCAGCATTCATCTGAGATGGGTTGTGCCATCTCGATCTACAGAATTTGCTGAGTCCTTCACAAAGGCAGACCATGCTGATGATCCCATACAAGCAAATGGGTTATCTCCAGCCAGGTCACAGTTCCAGTAGCACAATCCATAGGCACAAGGGTTGATATTTCGTTCAAAATCAGCCTCAGTCATTAGCCACATTTTTTATTGACCACCACAATGCCTCTTCCAGTTCAGAGGGTGGTCTGGGGTAATCACTTGATGGATATATTCTCCAGTCTGACAACAGAGAGCATGACTGAGTCAGTGCAAATGTCTTGTGACCACTTGTTGCTGAACTGAGTTGATTTTGCATAAAAGATGCAGTGGTGTTTGCTAGGAAATCATGCCAACAGAACCGAAGGATGCTGTGTAGACAGTAATGATCAAACAACTTGAGTCTAAAGGGACTCTGGTGAAAATTCCAAGAGGCATCTGGACCAAAAACCAGTGGTTACTTTTGGTCCACTTGTCCTTGCATCTGCTGGACAATCCACGGCAAACAAGAGTGTCTGTATGTAGGATGTTTTTTTGCATAATTCCTATTGTTATATAGTCATCTTGCCTTGTTATACTTATCTATTCTGATAAGGAAAAATCTAAATATACCCATGGTTGTACACTTGTCTTGTTCTGAGTAGCTCATCTAAATGATTCTGAGCAGTCTATCTTCTTAAGATTCTGGGCTGGCTGTGATGTCCTGTGTTGTTATTTGTTCTAAGTAACAACACAAGATATTACTTTGGTGATTTCACATTTCAATCAAAGTCTTCACATTGGATCCGTATCTACAATCACACATATGAAAATTGGTATTTGCATGAGAGATGCCACTCATCCACTTTGTCCAGCCACTGAGATAAAACTAAAATCTAAAACTCACTTCCCACATTTCAAACTTGCAAATAAGAAATGTAGGTAAAAAACAGAGTTTAGAGACATCACTCACAATCCTTGTATCCTTTATTAATCATCATCTTGAATTCAAATTAAATTCACACTACACAAAGTGTCTCAAACCGAGAAGACTTCTAGGGCGACATGCATTACATATGTCTGTCATGAGGGGCACCTGACAACTAAGTCTTTAAATCCTTTCTTTTACCTTAACAGAACAAAGTAACGATTGCTATCATTAATTTCCTTATTATCAACTAAAAGCCAATGAATACATATCTAAAAACAATTTTTTGTTAAAAAGTAGGGTCACTGTCACTTTCAATTATAACCATGTGTTGATTTAAAGTAGAAGAAAGCAAGAGGAAAGACTCACTCCCTTTCATTGACTAAGTTAGCATCATCCTTCCACAACTCAAAGGAAGGGGTGAGAGACAATTCGTTGATAACAGACTCTGTTTCTTAACAATACATTGAGTGCTCGTGAAAGGCAGTCATCCTCTGTCATTTGTGGACTGTTTTAAGTTTTTTTTTAAAATTGTTATTCCAAAATAGAAATATCATTAAATACCTGGTAAAATTACCAGTGAATAGTAATTTTCAGTTTATTTTAGTATATGACTTGATAAGTTTATAATCTTATTCCTCTTAAAATAACAATGCTTGTTCATAATAATTAAATTTGACAGAAACTTAATCCCTTAACACTGGCTTAGGAATTTCAATGGCGGATTTGATTTATATTACTCCATTGATTATCATGGATAGTAGAGAAAATAAAACATGATATGGTCCCAAACAGGACCTTCTTTTTTATTCATTTGGTTCCTTGTAGAAGAATAGTAGTGGTACTATTTGATCCACAGGAGGGATGATGAATAACTTCATACATTTTCATAAATTCATTTTATTAAATGAAAATACTGGACTCTGATTTTATGTTCATATTGTGTGAATTTAAACAAAATTGTTTATGTAAAAATGTTTAAAAGAAAATTGTTCATTATGAAAATATGAGAAAATATTTATTTTTGATTTTTAGATGGCATTTAAAAAAAGGAATTATTGGTTACCTTCAAGTTATGCACTCCTGAATTTTTCAAACGTAATTTTGTTGAGCTGTCCATGACATGCAATACTCCATTTTGGCCAATTAATTAGGTTAGAAAGGCGGTCAGAGAAGGACCCCTCTGACCAGTCAACTGGTTACATCAAGCCCTAGGATCTATATGATTGTCCCAACCCTATTGCTCTTATGGCAAACTCCCACCCTTTTTATCATATGTGCTAGAAGGCAGTGGCTGAGGGTCTTCGTGTATGACATTAAACTCTATCTGATGGTGAAATTCTAATTCTGAATTTCTAGGGAATGTGGCGTATCCCTTCTTCACCATTACTCCCAGGTCCACTCTGACCCGAATAAAAAAAATGAGTTTAAAAAATTAAGTCCTTAATGCTGAAATTTTCATTAAAATTGGACAATTCCCTAATTTTTTGGTAATTGTTTTAAAATTTTAAAATTTGAATTTTTTTAAAAATTATGTTCCTTTAATCATTTTGAACATACCTAAATCATCTTTTTAAAAATAAATTTAAACTTGTTTTACATTTGATTTTTAAATAATTTTTTGAAAAAATTTAAATAGCGATTAGGCCATGACATACCAACTCTCTGATAATTAATAATTCTATTATTTAAAATTAGTAACAAATAAGTTTAAATTTAAAACTCTTACAAAAACATTTAAAAATTAAATCATAATTAATCAAATTTATTAATGAGGAAAAAAAATATAGATCAACCATAGATATTTGAAACAACAAATTTAAATGGTACAAATGTAGAATAGTGCACAAGAGATAAAAAAAAATAATAATGAAATTTATTGTGTACAGTGCACCACAACTCATCAAAGTCTCCTGTCTAGTGCACAGAATAATGTATTAGTGTCAGGAACATGAACAGTGTACAGTAATAATATACATGTGCGTGTGTGCATATGTGTGTGGAGAGGGGTATCAGGTATAGTGTTGGCAGACTACAAAAAGCATGGAAGCTTTGAAAGATGCAGTAGTTCGGCAGCCCACAATGTACGCAGGCAGCTTATTCAATGCCTCAGTAACTCTGAGCATGAAAAAATGTTTCCGAAAGTCACGTGAGCTATGCTGTTTTCTGACTTTGTAGGCATGCCCACGTGTGTTAGAAACATGGAGATCAAAAAGGTGCTCAAGGTTTCTGTTGTTAAGATGATTAATGACCTTATGAGTGTTTACCAGGTCAGTTGCCAGACGCCGGAGTTTCAACAAATCCATTCCCAGAGCAGCAAGACATTCAGAATATGGCAGATGCCTGATGGAGGGTATTCGTTTCGTTGCACGTCTCTGTACAGTTTCTAGGAGGTCAATGTTCTTAGCGAGATAGGGATTCCAGATTGGTGATGCAAATTCCAAGTGTGGCCATACCATAGCTTTGTACAACTTTAAATAGACAGCCGGTGAGTGACGTCAGGACACCCTCGTCCTTTTTGACAATTTTAGAGATGTGTTTTATCCAATGTAAATCACTGCTGACAGTAATATCCAGATCACGTTCAAATCGCATTTTATGTATAAATAGCATTCTATTAGAAAGTTAATTTCAAATAATGCGTGAGTACAATTTTATGCTAAGAATTTAGTCACTTAAAGTTCAAAATAACCACAGAAACTCCTGAAGTAGCATAACCTTAGTATTTATGTGAAATGTAATGCTTTTTATATGTAAGTAAAGTAAGTAAAATTGTCGGGGCTGCTTAATGTCGGTATCAGCCAGACAGCGAGGGAGTCTATCCCCTTTTCACTTGCGCTAGACCAAGGAGATTATTTTCAGCGTCTGAGGTGGAGCGCCACACCTACCATCAGTTCCTCACTTTACCGCACAGATCCCTGTGTTACTCATACGCTGAGTTGGCGAGGGCCGGTATTGAACCAGGAACCTTGTGGTACCTAGCCGAACGCTCTACCGACTGAGCTAACAATCTGATGATATTATCTTTTGTGCGTTATTCTGCATTTGTACGATTATTTTGAAGAAAATCATTTGTTAGTGTTCCGTTCACTTTATAAATAAGAATTCAAATAGAACATAAGTTTAAATTTATTAAAGAAAAAAAGAATGAGTTATTAGTGTTGACTTCATAAATAAGAAAGAAAATTATTTTAATCAAATTTAAATTCAATTCATATTTTCCTGAAAAAAAAAATCCAACGAGTACGATTTATTTCTGAAAACACAGCAGTTGCCTCACATGCTGCTATTTTGAAGGGAGCATTACTTTAAAAAAAAAATTGAAGTGCGTAGCTTGAAGATATTTATAATTAATTGAATTATTTATAATAGGAATAAAATTATCAACAATCCTTTAAAATATAGGCTAAGAAATATTCTTGGTTAAAGAGAGTGATTACAAAATGAGGGACCAGTTCAACATTACGTTGAAATAAAGTAAAATTAAATTGAATAAAAAGACACACACACACACACATAGACGATGTCCAGTTTGGCATTTATACAATTATTGTAAATTGAACCCCGCCAATTTTAATATTTACGGACAAGACAAAGTTTAGTTGTAAAAGAAAAAAAGGTTCGTTTTGAATCTATTTGATAAAATTATTTTTCATAATAAAATAATTTTAAAAAGATGTGACGTAAATTTAATCGGCTAAGGTTTTGATGGAAGACTTTGTTTATGTCACCCCCACCGATTAACACGGATAGTACCGAAAATAATACACCAATTATATGTTAAAATGAATTATATTATTAAAATAATTGAATCAGTTTTCAAAAGATTCCAGAGATTTTTATATCCATAAAAGTATCGTCAGAAATTTTTTTTTTAATTCACTTTTTCGTCAAAGGTAAAGGAAAACAAATTACCTATATTTTTTTAAATTTATAAATAAAGATAAACAGAATGTTATACTTACTTCTTTGTCTTTTCTTACGTTTGATTTCTTTTCCTTGGGAATATACAACGGTTAGACAAAAAGGAAACAATGTAATTAATATTTTAAATAAAACTAATAAGCGTCATTCATTTGTAATCAATACAGTAAGGTTTTCTAAATGTAGTTACGAAAGGGAGATAACTCCGATATTTTTCTCAGCAAAAATTCACTCATTCAATGTAAGGGCATTTGCCTGCTCATCCCACTTATGAGGGCTAGACACAAGGTCTCATTTTTACGTGGGCGCATAAAAATTGCGTCGATCTGGAGGGGGTGGCCCCCTGGGATCGACGCTATTAATTGTACTTTACCGGTCCAGAGGCCTAAGCACACTGGACCCCCAGCCGAAGCCGGGTATAGAAGGTAAGGGTATTTGCCTGCTCATCCCACTTATGAGGGCTGGACACAAGGTCTCGTTTTTACGTGGGCACATAAAAATTGCAAGGATCTGGGGGGCATAGCCCCCTTGGATCGATGCTATTAACTGTACTTTACCGGTCCAGAGGCCGAAGCACACTGGACCCCCAGCCGAGGCCGGGTATAGAAGGTAAGTGTCAAAGCATAGAATCTGGAACAGATACTACACTTTGATCCCCCTGTGAACTCAATCAATGTAAGTAGTCGGCAGGTTGACCTTATTGTTAATATCAGACGTTCAAAAAAGGAGTATATCCCCTTCCCCAAGCAATAAACCAGAGAAATTGTTTTGGGGTATGAGATGGTGCGCAACACCTATCACCAGCTCCCCTAAAGTTGGCAGAGTAGCCGGTATGGAACCATGAACCTTGTGGTTCCCTGGCAGATGCTCTAGCGACTGAGTTGAAATGCCTAATTGTTAAAATATTTTTTTCTCTTGTAGTCATGAAAAAGAAGTTCATTAATTTTAAAATCTGATTTCGTTTTTTTAAATTTTATTTCAAGGGTCAATCTACTTCATAACTTACTTAGTTAATGAACACTAGGCACGAGCATTTTTAATCAAGGGAGTTAATAATTTTTTTTCAAATTCAAAATAATAACCAAAAATCATGGAATTATCCGATTGTAATGAAATTTTCACTTTTTTATTAATTAAGAACTTAATTTCATAATGAATAGCTTATTTTACTAAAAGAAAAAAAAATCTTGAATTAAAATGTTTTTTATCAATTAAAATTGGGGTGGGAGTCAATTTGAAGAATTTTTTTTTCCAGTTCTTAATCTTTACATTTCCAGAAAGACTTGAAGACTACATAAAAAAATAAAAAATTTAAAAAATCAATACCCCAAAAAGTTTTCAAATAATTTAAAACTTATAACTAAAAAAAAAATGTAATTGTAGCCTGATTTTTTTAATTTTTTTAGGGTATAAATACAACGCTCTTCTTTGAATGGATGAAAAAAAAAAGTATTTTCTTTGATTCAGTGGGACTAATACTAACAATCATTTGCAATAATATTTTAAAATGTGAAAATCTTGGAAAATATGTTGCGCAAAATTGCACGTTTTTAATCATACATTTTTAGATAGATTTAATCTTTATTTGCATCAATTCAATGGCATTTATGGCAGCTGTGGACATTGATGGATTGGTTAACTGTACAAAATAGAAATTAAACACAAGACTCAACTGATGCAGACAAAAATAGAAATTAGGACTCAACTGATGCAGACATACATGCAGATTTTTATTGGACCTCCATCACACCATGTTCTGCCTTCATACAATCATACATACATGCATTCATTGACTCCTGTCTAAATCATTATTTCCTTCCTTCTCACCCCTGTGTCTGACCCCAGCATGAACTCTGATAATTACCTGACAATCAACGCATACCCCTCTAGATTTTTTCCCTATATTGAACAATATGGCAGTTCTTACCAATACACCAAGATGACACCACACATCGACTCACTGCTCTGTGACCAACTTGATAGACTCATTACTTTTTTACCACTGAGGTCTGTTAAGGACATTTTAACTTTTCATCCTGTTTAATTGTATGTTCAATTTATAACGTTCATGTCATTATTTATTGTCTTCAGTTTTCCCTTTTTTTGTTTCATTCAATTGTTTGATGTTCTTAAAGACTGCTTGGTCAAACTATCTGTCTGATCTTTGCAGACAAGAGAAGGCAGAATATACCGGGAAATATTGTGCACTTAACCAGTTCAATGGACTAAGTAAAAGTAAAGTTGTCAAGGTGGTCTAAAGTTGGTATCAGCCAGACAGCGAGCGAGACTATGCTCTTTTCCCTAGCATTAGACCAAGGAGATTGTTTTTGGTGTCTGAGGTGGAGCCCCACACCTCATTTTACTACACAGATCCTTGTGCAACTCCTGAGTTGGTGAGGGCCAGTATCAAACCTGGAACCTTGTGGTTCCGAGTCGGACGCTATACCAACTGATCTATACCAGCCCAAGGGACTACTAAGACAAATTCTTCATAGGACAAATTCCCTCCAAAACTTTGAACTGCTTCTAGTCTGGGGTGGAAGTCATGTTGCATTTTGGGAAATTTAATAGAAATCACATTATAGGATGTTAACAGATATTAGTCTTTGCATAGTTAGACTGTTTACATAAAAAGGGTAAACTTGTGGGTCTCACTAAAAAGGGATGGGAATATGTCTAACTGATTTAAGCACATCTACACTTACTTTCTTTTCAAATAATGTCTATATGAGGTCTCTGCCAAAATTATCTTTTCTAGTCAAGGAATTTTACCAAATAGACTTTTAAAGTCAATATTAGGGCCCTATCCAAATCATCTCTTGGTCTAACTTGAAGAATAATTAAAGTTCCAATTACCGTCGAACTGGGAAGACAAGGCAACAAATGGTTGTAACTTAAATACAAACCCGAATAGTCACAAAGTCTACTGCAGAATGACAAGGTATTTATAAGACTCCACAATGTCATTCAAATCAAGCAGTCAAGCAGCCAATCAGAACTCAAGGAATGGAATCACCCAAGTCACCCAAATTCATGAATGGATCATTCTTGATTTCTATATATACCAACTGTCTTGGACACTGCTTAAGTTGTACTTAGTTAGCTGCTGTTATTCAAACCAACAGTAGGCTTACTTACTTCAATATAACCCAATGGAAATATCTCAAAAGCAACCCTAAAGAATCTACAGGTTTATTCTCCCTGGATTATTCCTATCTCTTGCCCTTGACAGTCTCAAAGAAAAGAAAAAAAAAAGGCCTTTGCTCAGAGCTCAGCAAAACATATCTGTGTTTTGATGTAGCATCCCACCCAATAGACCTCTTGCCCACAGATCAGCATCCCAACAGTTCAAAAAAGGTTAGAATTGCATTCCTTTATCGTCTGCTTCCTTGCCCCCACTAAAAATAGCACGGCTTCCAACCAAACAGCATCAAGCTGACCATTTCTTGTAACACCTTCAAACAGACCTTCATGCCCCTCCCCACCCACCACCCAAAAAAACATCTTACAAACCATATTCCTTCAAGGAGAATAGTAAATTTGAGCATGCCCTGCAGTAAATGTTGTTAAAAAAATTTCAAAAGTATTCTATATTCAATGCTATCAAGTATTATTATCAATACTAATAAGTTGTTCACAATTAAATGGTATTGAGAATTCTGAGGTATAGGGGTTATTGTCCTTGTCTACGAGCCTCTGTTTCGAAACAACCAATCACAGGCTAGAATACTTTGGCGGCAAACCCAAAGTGGGAAAATTCTTCCTTTTTCTGCTCGACCAGCATGGAAGACGGACACGAATTGAACATCTCTTATATCCAGCATTACGACAGATAAGCCGTAGCAGGGGATCCGATAATTCACCCTACCTCAGTAGTCAGCTAAGTTTTTTACAAATTATATACATTTGTGCAGACGCACTAAAAGTTTGCAACCTTATTGTTATATATACATATTCTGTAATACACATCTTTATTCCTATTTCAAGTTGTTTGTTTTATTTTTAACTCTTCACAATTCGTGGTTAAAACTTTATAATGGTTTGAATTAACTATGCCTATTTACTCTGTTCATTGGCAATTCAGTCTCGAAAGACTATAATAAAAGTTTTTGTGTGCCCCTGAAGTTGCAGCGCCTCCTGTGACTATGAAGTCCTATGTTTGAGAAATATTCTCGACCACAGTTTTTGCATTTGTAGGTTGTCCCTGTAGATGATGATGTTCCGATGCTTTGTTGCCGTTGCTTTCTTATGAACCTCTTAGCTTCATGATATTGTATCAGGGTGACTTCTGATATGTTCAGTCCTCTATGGAGATTCTGCCGCCAACAAGGGCGGTCTTGAGCCAAATTTTCCCAACTGGAAGTAAAAAATCAGTTTAAGCAAAAAAAGCATAGATAAATAACGAACACTAAACAGTAAACAAGAATTGAACATATCTAAGCGTATGCGATTTAAATATGAAATTTGCTAGATTTATGCAATAGATAATAATAACAATAATAAAACAGCTTTTATTTTTTAACGCTACATTCAATCTGATCGGATGTCTTTTTTCGTGCTCTAAGAAAGCTTAACATTTCTACCATTTTTTTTTTTTTAAAGTAAACAAGGGAAGTGATGATTTCTTTTTCTTCTCCTTTTTAAAAAAAAAAAAATCTATTTTCTTCATTATTATTGTTGTTATGTTGAATTTACTCTGTTAATTAACAATTAACTGTTGGCTGGGGCTTTACAATACACTGAATGCACCTCTGCAGAGGTGTAAGACCCCACCAATGGGGCCACCTGTTGGCTGTGGGTGGTGACACATGATACTTAAGCATGGATTCCTATAACGGCTGCCCCAGTCTGGGAGATTTGAAGGCATGACAATTCTTATTGATGTAATTAATTTTATTCAATTAACACTGTGAAACTCTAAGAAAACAAATAGCATTTAATAACAGTGTATACAACAAAGAAGAACAATTTAAAAGAATCTCAAAATACAGAAACTTCAACAAATAGACATATCAAGAGATAGAAACTCACAGCTTGTTCCTTCATTCCGACCAGCCTGGCAGTGATAATCTAACTAAAGGTCCCCTTTCCACTTTTTGGTTAGGGTTCCTAGACCGCAGAAACTAGTGCTCTGCACCAAATGATGTTAACTCTTAAACTACCCTAAATTTAATACTCTTGGTGGTAGTTAATTTAAACAAAGAAAAAATATTCATACAAAAATAAAACATAATTAAACTGGTCAGTCTTTAGCGGCGGCTACAATTCCTGGTGGATGAGCAGTCCATGACATGCAACACTTACTTAGTCTAGATGGTCAATCGGAGAGGCCTCCTCCTCTGATCAATTGGCTGGTCACGTCAAGCCCTAGCACTAATAATATTACCCCAACCCTATTGCCCTTATGGCAAACCACTACCCTTTTTATCATATATGTGTTAGAATTTGATGGCTGAAGGTCTTTATGTCCTGGGAATGACTCTATCTGATGGTGAGGTTCCAATTCTAGATGTTTGGGGAATGTGGAGCACCTCTTCATCACCATTGCTCCTTGGTCCACTCTGACCCAGAGTGGTAGTACCAGTTAAGGTCCCATCTATGGGTAAAATAGTAAAATATGTTTATGAAAAAAATTGAGTATCCATTAAGAATGAATTTATTTCAAAACATTTTTGGCATTAAATGACCTATCGAGGTTGACATGGCATATAACAAACCAAATGGTTTAAAGTAACTATTCCTATTTAATAATAATCCTTTTTTGAAGTAATATGCTATCAAGTATTCCTATTTAAGACTAATAATTTTCAGAAAAAGACAAATTATGAGCAGTCCCATTATTTTATGTTATTTAATCCCAACACCCTGAATTTTGGTGATTGACAAAAACCCAAGGACAAGGATTCCTACAGAGTGAACCTGTGAGAAATGGCAATGATGGGGTAATCCACAATCCCCAAAGCTTTTGAACTCGTCACTGGATGCAGTTTAGTGTCACTTCCTTTGGTGGGGGGGCAGCTTACATTGTCGCCTGGGATCAAGTGACAACCTTGTGAGTTTCCCTGCAACAATACAACTGTTCAATTAAAGTAAACACACTGAACATTACATAAAATTGAAGTGAATTACAAAAGTGAATACATAAAATTTGAATTTTATTCAAATTAGTTTGCTCCACATACAAAAGAAAAATAAAAACATCAAATTGACTTTATTATGCTTAATGGAAAAAAATCTTTGAAAATAGATGACTTTAATATCAATTAAGAATATTTTGTATTCTCAGAAGAGCTAAATATTAATTTTTTGTATCAAAATCAATTTTATCATAATAATTTTTAATGACAAATTTCATTAAATGTAACTGAGTAAATTGTGAAAGTTAATGAAAAACAAAATTAAATTAGAAAATAAATAAACTTATTTTGATGAAAGAAGAAAAAAAAAAAGGAACAATTAGGAATTTCATGGAACAAAAATAACAAAAAAAACATTATAGTAAATTTTAAGGATTATCTCCCTTGCGTAACTACCTTCAGGAAACCTTTCTGTATCGATTAAAAATTAACTTTTTTTATTTTATTAATTTTATTTAAAATATTACATTTTTTCCGATTTTTCCAACGTTGCATAACCTCAAGGAAAAGAAATCAGACGAAAGAAAAGAGAAAGAAGTAAGTATAACGTTTTTTTTAACTATTAAAAACAATGATTTTTTTATTAAATAAATTGTGTAAATTCTTTACTCTAATGAGTAAACTTATTCTTTAAACGGAAAAAGCTAAACTAATATTGTTTTTGTTTTATAGACTACCACCCAATAGAGTATTTATAATCTTGATTTCAATAGAGACATTCAGTTTTTTCTTCGAATTAAAATTTTAAAATCGTTTGTGAAAAATTTTTAAGAAGAGAAATTAATTTGTCTGTGTCGAGTCCATCAGATGGGAAACAATTGGAAATAATTATGATGTCTGTAATTAATTGTAAAGTTTTTTCTACTTTTACAACAAACTTTGTCTTGTCCGTAAATATTAAAAGGTTGAAAATTAGGGGTTCAATTTATAACGATTGTAATAAATGCCAAACTGGATTTCGTCTGTGTGTGTGTGCGTGTGTGTGTGTGTGTGTGTATTTGTCTTTCTTTCTTTCTTTTCATTCAATTTAATTTTACTTTGTCTTGACAAATATTATGTTGAACTGGTCCCTCATTTTGTGTTCACTCTGTTTAACCAAGGATATTTTTACGTCCATATTTTTAAGGATTGTTCTAAATTATATTCTTGTAGTGGATGATTCAGTTATCTTCAAGCTAGGCACTTCCAGATTTTTTTTCTTTTTTTTTTTTTTTTTTTTTTTTTTCCACCTTCGAATTAAGCAACAGCATGAAGCTGCTTTCTTTACAGAAATTTATGAAGTGAATTCCATAGGTATAACCAAAAAACGGTCACGTGATCAGTTTAAGCCAATAAATATTTTTGAACTTTGTTTTAAAAAAATCTCACAAAAAACAGAGTTGTTACAAAGAAAAACTACAAAGATCAATTTATCCGATTGTGGAAAATTACTCCCCGTTAATCAGTTTTGTTCTTCCGTATATTATAAGAATCAAACATTACTATTCATTGATTCAACAATAAAAATTACGAATACTTTTAAAAATATTAATATATCGTGGATCAGACAAATTTTTAGTTCACCTGAATTCTAAAATTCATATATTTAAATATCCGTGAAAAATTCGATTTGTACACTAGGTACCACCAATTTACCCTGTGAAATTTACCCACCCCCTATATTTAACACAATGAAACTTGCATAAAATTAATATTGAAAAAAAAAAAATTTCCATTCGAAAGAAGAAACATTAAACAAACACCTAATGTTGTTTTTTTTTAAATTCAGGTTGCGGAAATAATAAAAAAAATTATGATTGAAAAACAATGTTTTCATTTTTGCACTGTTAAATCAACTGAAATTTAATGTAACTAAAAACAAGTTACGAGAAGAGTTTTTTAGGGACTGGCAAACAGAGCCTCAAAGTCATTTTTGACCAAATGACTTTAGCCCCCCCCCCCCTACAGAAAATAATTTACCAAAAATCAGGGAATTATCGGATTTTAATGAAATTTTCAGTGTTTATTTATCGAAGAACGATTATTTATTTTATTTCAAAACTTTCTCATTTTTTTCAGGTCGTAAAATTGTTTCGAGTTGGTCCTTACCTGATACTAATTACAGTATAAATAAAGAGATAAAAGACCGAAGTTATGAATAGAAACAAAAAAAAATTTACGGTTGCTTTTCTATGAGAAAATAAATACCGAAAATCGAAAAATAAAATGTAAAAAAATAATAAATAATTAATTTTTTGGATATTTCTTTTTTGCTCATTTCGATAATTATTTAATTGGCTATTATTTTATAAAAGAAAAAAATTATACATCGATGTTTTCTCTAAGGGGGTACATTTTCAATCGAGTTTTTCTTCAAAACTTATTACTTTCGTCAACAAAAATAAGGTTTGCATTAAGTAGATATTAATTTTTAGAATCTAAAAATATAACATTTTAAACTTAACATCAGCATTTTCATATTTTAAATGAATTTTATATATTAATTTTTCATAACAAAAATACTAAATTAAAGTTTTGAAATAAAATAACTGATGCATTATAAAATTCATTAATTGTTAAATCAATACTGAAAATTTCATTAAAATCGGATAATTACCTGATTTTTGGTAAAAATTTTTGCAAACGCGAATGTTACAGTAAAATTGTAAACACGCACTTAAAAACATCGAAAACGAGGCTGACTGGCTGATATCGTCGAAATTGACCAAAACAAATACTTTTAAATCTATTAAAATTAAACTGCATATGTAATGATATTTTTCTTTTTTTAATGATGGTTATTATGTTACTACTTATCGATTTAGACAAAGTTTGACCTTAAATAATAGATTTAATTATTTCTAATTCGCTTTTAAAATTCCTAGCAGACGACAAAATCGCCTATAGCTAGTTTTATTTGAAATTCTATGAAAAATCAATTAATAGTCTGATTTTCACGAAAATTTCCATAAATGTTTACCATTGGATGTAAATATATCTGAAATAGTTTTTTTCTAAAATATATTGGGGGAAATATTTTATTTTTTTACGAGGTCTACCCCCCTATTTTATTTTATGAGATAATTGGTCCAATTTTGCTGAAATTTTCAGCATTTTATTCATTAAGGATTTAATTTTTAATAAATAGGTTTTGTTTTTTTTTAAATTGAAAAAAGAAAAGAACATTTCTTATCAATTACCAATGTAGGTGGAGAAATTCAACCTTTGGTCATTTAAATAAAAAAAATTTCCAGTCCCTAATTTTTACACCCAAAAAGCCCCAAACCAGAAGACCACATTAAAAATTTGAAAAAGAAAAAAAAAATCTAGTTATTTGAAAATTTAAAAGTTATTTGTTTTTAGTTTTAAAAAAGGTAATTTTTGTTGTTTGTTTTTTCTTTTCATATTTTTCAAAATAATATTTTTCTTTTGAAGTGATGCAAAAACAAATCTTTTCTCTGATTCAATTGATATATTTTTATTCTCTTGAAAAATTCAATAGTGAATTTTAAACATTTGGAAGGTAGGATGTTGTAAACAGTATGTTGCATAATATATGTGGTAGCATAGATTATTGGCAACACCCTGTAATTCTGTGGGTCCAGTTTTTTTCCTATCACAGTTCTCATTTTGACTCATTTTAAGTTAAGTCAGTTGACAGCCAGATACAGGGTGAAACAGACATGTTTTAGCCGGCTGTCAGCTCTGCATGATGAGTTAGTTACAAAAGGCAAATAAAGCTTTGAAAAGCAACAAGTATTGTTGATTAATTAAGCATGCCTTAGTTAGCCAGAAGAAGCCCTTGGAAGAAAAAGATGAAACAGCTAGACTAAATGTAGACATCACGGCCGAGGAGAAGACTAGACAAAGTAGAATCCAACTAAGACGAAGAACAGCAAGTAAGTTACGTATCTGTCAATATCTCTCTGATGATTCTCTCTCTCTCTCTCTCTCTCTCTCTCTCTCTCTCTCTTTCACATAAGAACTCTGGTTATGTACCCAACGAGAAAGGGGTACATAACAAGTATTTTTGTCATGAATAAAGATTTATTTAATCTATCTAATAATGTTACAAATGCGGAATTGTGGGCTAAAGATAATGTTAGAATCACATTTTACATATAAATAGCATTATATTATGGAAACTCCTGAAGTAGCCTAACACTAACACTAACCCTAATCATAGTGTCTAAAAGGTTTTGGGTATTTCTGCAAAATGTAATGAGATATAATGCTTTTTATGCATAGTCTAATGATATCTCTTGCACGCTATTTGCATTAGTCCCCTCAAAATGTATGATAAGAAATATGTGATTTTGCACACCATTTTTCTGAGATTTTTATCTATCTAAACATTATTACTAATGATTGTTTTTTTTCCTTTACAGTAGATTTTAAAGAAAAATGAGGTTTACCCCATTTTATGAGCCAGACAGTGAGGGAGTCTATCCTCTTTTCATTAGTGCTAGACCAAGGAGATTGTTTTTAGGTTTGAGGTGGAGCGCCACACCTACCATCAGCTCCTCACTTTACTGCACAGATCCATGGGCTACTGTAATGCTGAGTTGGTGAGGGCCAGTATCAAACCAGGAACCTTAGACTCCTTTGCTGTCTGGTTGATACCAAAATTAGACTGCCTCGCCGAAACTTTACTATGGGCTGGTTTAGCTCAATCAGTAGAGCATCTGCCTCAGAACCACAAGTTTTTGGGTTTCATAACAGCCATGTGTAGCACAGCTTCTGTGGGGTAATGTGTGGAGCTGATGGTAGCTCCACCTCAGATGCAAAAAAAAAAAATCTCCCTGGTCTAGCACTAGCAAAAAGCAGATAGACTCCCTCACTGTTCAGCTAATACCAACGATAGGTCACTCTGTTTTAGCTGATTAGATTTCCATCAAATCTTTTTAAAATGATCTTATTATGAATAATGATTTAAGCAAATAGATTCAAAACAAAATTACCCATTCAAAATATTTATGTGTGTAAAACTACTGTTACTGTTATTGGTGCTGTATGCATCCTGAGTCAGTTGAGCCGACCTCACCTAACAAATTCGGCATATCCCAAATAAATACAGACCATGCTCAGTGACCCAACCAATGCAATTGAGGTTATGAGTGTCAGTCATTCGCAGTTCCATTGATGCACTCCATAAAGACCTTGGCCCAGGATCTGCTTGGTATCTTTTTTGGCTGTTGTGAACCATTTTATTCAGTTCACCCGCTTGGAATTTCTTCCATCCTTCAGGTTGTACTGGGTCAATGGATTCAAGGATGATGTCACCGGATTGTCATTGAATGCATGTAAAAGTCCTTATTTTATGGCTTTGTGCTATAATCTTTTAATTAAAACCAATATTAAAATGATTAAGAAGATATTGAAATAAATTTAAGTACTTTTATTGTTTCTGGGCAGAAATAGCCTTTTTAAGTAAAGATAAGTTATTGCAGATTTTATTATTTTTTGCTAATATATACAGAGAAGGAATAGAAAGATTGGTATAGGTTTATTAATTAGTTGGTCATTTTTCTAAATTGGACAGAGAAAATAATTTTGTTTTTTTTGGGTTTTTTTTTTTCGTTTATTTCGTTATTGTGAATATTTTTTTTAACATTAAATACATTCAGATTGTTCCTTTGTTATCTAGGAATTAAGAAGTCATTAAAATGTGTTTTTTTTTTAACGTTAAGTTACCATCCATTTTATTTTAATTTCATAACTCTTGAAAAAATAACATCAAATACTTTCTAAAGTTTTTTCTTTCGTAAATGGGAGGGTTTTATTTTTATTTTTTTATTTTTTTTTTCAAAGAGTTATTGAGTTTTACAAACAGTAAATATGCTTTAGTTTTTCTCAATGCAGAGTTTCATAAAGGTTGTAGATTAATGATCTCTTTAGATTTCGACTGAGGAAAAAGGTGGGAGGGGGTGTATAAATTTTTGGGGGGTTATTTCTTTTCGATTTAATATAGCGACTAAAAGATTAAAAAAAAACAAAAAAGGAAAGTAATTTGTTGGAGGGTGGTTTAATGTATAAATAAAAACCTTTTTCTAGTTTTACTAGTGTAAATAAATAGTTATAATTTGAAATGGTACAAATAAGTTGGTAGGTAAACAAAAAATTCTAATTGAATATTTTATATTTTATTGGTAGATAGAACATGTATCATTTTATTTTTAATTTTAATTTTAGTTATCATCGACATGTAATTTGGGAGGTAAACGTAAAACTCTAATTTTATATTTTATTGGTAAATATAACATATATTATCTTAAATTTTAGCAATAAACCATTGAAACTATGTAATTGATGTAGTATTTCTTAACTTCTTCCGTTAATAATAATTTTAATCTGAAGTAGTTTCCGAGATAAGATGAGCGAAATCTAAACAGACATGACTGTTACGTTTGGGTTTTTTTTTTGTTTTTTCTTATACAGTGTTACAACCATGTAAATATATAAAATAAAAATAAAAATAAAATAAAAATGGGGGGGGAGCAAAATACAAAAAAAAAAATTTGTACAAAATGATATATATATATAAAATCTTTAAAAAATTGGAAATTTAAAACATTGTTAGAATTAGTCTTCTCTTATTATCATTAATGAAGGGTTAACTTACCTGTTCCTCTAAAGCTTGTAATCCATTCTAAGAAAAGTGTTACTGTCCATGTATTCTGTTTAAATAGAATTTGCCGTGCATTTGATTGATTGTTAGCGCCAGCCAATCAGATGCACGGGATTCAAATTTTACAATCGCCCAAAAGAATAAAAAGTCAAACTAATAAATTCTACTTTTTTAATAATACTTTGATTTTTATTCGTTCACAGATAATACTGGTGGAGAAGAATTTTGGAATTTAAAAAGACCTATTCAACAACATACCCAAAGAAAAATATGATCTTGCTAAGTATGGGAATCTGGATATAAACAGGTCCCCACAAAATTACATTTTTTAGACAATTTAGTAGATTTTCCCTACATTCATATTTCAAAGAACAACTGGGAAAAGAGACTACAGTTAAATATTTCTCCTCTGCATTTTTATATAGTTAAGAAAGCAGATATGGAAACACACACTGAAGAGGAAGCATTTTCTTGGAAAGTCTGTGGATCAGGATTTTCAGACACTTCCAATTTTAAAAGACATACTGAAGAGACAAACTTTTCACAGAGTTCCAGTTGGAAATACCACATGCAAACAGACAATGGAGATAAACCACTTTCGTGTGAAAACTATTGCTCTGAATTTTCTAAGAATGATATTTTGAAAAGCCACGGGAGAACACATACTGGAAAGAAAACATTTTCTTGTGAAGTCTGTGGAATAGCCTTTTCTACAAGTTCCATTTTGAAAAACCACATCCGAACACACACTGGAGAAAAACCATTTTCTTGTGAAGTCTGTGGATCTGCATTTTCTGTAAGTTCCAGTTTGAAAAAACACATTCAAATACACACTGGAGAGAAACCATTTTCTTGTGAAGTCTGTGGATCAGCATTTTCAAGGAGTTTTGGTTTGAAAAAACACATGCGAAGCCACACTGGAGAGAAACCATTTTCTTGTGAAATATGTGGATCAGCATTTTCACACAGTTCCAGTTTTAAATCCCACATGCAGAAACACACTGGAGAGAAACAATTTTCTTGCAAATTCTGTAGATCTATATTTATAAACAATTCCAGTTTAAAAAACCACATGAAAACACATGCTGAGGCAAAACCATTTTCTTGTGAAATCTGTGGATCAAGATTTTCTACATGTACTATTTTGAAATACCACATGCAAGCACATACTGGAGAGAAACCATTTTCTTGTGAATTCTGTGGGTCCGCATTTCCTAATAGTTCCAGTTTGAAACGACACTTGCAAAGACATACAGGAGAAAAACCATTTTCTTGCGAAGTCTGTGGATCAGCATTTCCTGATAAGTCTAGTTTGAAAATCCACATGCGAACACACACTGGAGAGAAACCATTTCCTTGTGAAATCTGTGGATCAGCATTTTCTATGAGTTCCAGTTTGAAAAACCACATGCGAACACACACTGGAGAGAAACCATTTTCTTGTAAAGTCTGTGGATCTGTATTTACAAGCAATTCCAGTTTAAGATACCACATGCAAAGACATACTGGTGAGAAACCATTTTGTTGTGATATCTGTGGATCAGGATTTTCATTGAATACCAATTTGAAAAATCACATGCGAACACACACTGGAGAGAAACCATTTTTGTGTAAGGTCTGTGGATCTACATTTTCACAGGCATCTGGTTTGAAATACCACATGCAAACTCATAATGGAGTGAAACCATTTTCTTGTGAAATCTGTGGATCAGCATTTTTGGCGAATACCAATTTGAAAAACCACATGCGAACACACACTGGAGAGAAACCATTTTTGTGTGAGGTCTGTGGGTCTGCATTTTCACAGGCTTCCAGTTTTAAAAACCACAAGCTAACACACTCTAGAGAAAAACAATTTTCCTGTGATGTTTGTGGATTAGCATTTTCACTGAATGCTAATTTGAAAAGACACATGCTAAACACACACATTAAGAAATCAAGTGTTAGCTCCTTGGTCTCAAAAAAATTATTAAAGGAAAACTGAAAAAACAAAAGAGAAATAATTCTCTTGTGAAGACTGCAAATCAGCTTTTTCTATGAGTTCCAGTTTGAGCAAACACATGTGAATACACACTAGAGAGGATAATGACTACCCGGCAACCCTAATTGCAAGAAAAATGAGGGAGGAATATTCAAAGCGGGAAATGGAGACCAGGAAAGAAGGATGGTAACAAAATAAGAAAGCAGGAAATTCATGGAAGAACTTAACCAGAAATATATTGACAAGGAGGCTTCACTACAATGGCTCAAAGCATGGCAAGCTACCATTTGATGAGGAACGAATCATCACAGCTGGACAAAACCAGGGCCTACTCACAAATGGATTCAAGAAAATGATTGGAATACAAAAAAATGATCAATGCAGATTCTCCCACTCAGCATTGAAAGTTCAAGTCATCTAATGTCTGGTTGCCAGATCCTTTTGGCAGATGGCCACTACACTGCCCGCCATAACAAAGTATGCAAATACCTCCACTGGAAAATCTGTGGAGAAATGCAGCTTGAGAGAACACAGTACATCTGGGAACATGAGCCTCCACCAATAACATCAAATGGAAAGGTGACTGTGTTCTATGACAAAATAATCCAGACAGGCAGATATATAAAAGACAAAGCCATTAAACCAGTTATTGTCATCTGGGATAAACAAAAAAAACTGCTCTTATTATTGATGTAGCTGTCCCAAATGACTATGGCCTAAATAGAGCTGAGCGAGAAAAGATCACAAAATATCAAGACCTCAAGAATGACCTAAAAACAACTTGGTCATTGAAAGAAATAGACATCATACCCGTTGTGATAGGGGCAACTGGGCTAGTGAAACAAAATCTAAAAATATACCTTGAAACAATATCAGGGAAGCCAAATTGCTATGAAGTACAAATAACAGCTATCAAATGAACATGCTTCATCCTAAAATGATCCTTAGGATAAAAATACTATTTATAAAGGAATCAAATGTTAGCCCTAGGACAGGGGCCACTTGACTTCTAAAAATTCTAATAAGAAAATGAAACAAAAAGAGAGTAACCCTTGTGAAGAGTACAAAAGTGCATTTTCTTAAAGCTATCATTTGAAGTATCATTTACACACTATATCACATCTGGTAATACATGACCACCAATTGTAACTGTT
Organism: Doryteuthis pealeii; assembly: GCA_023376005.1. NCBI lineage: Eukaryota > Metazoa > Mollusca > Cephalopoda > Myopsida > Loliginidae > Doryteuthis > Doryteuthis pealeii. The sequence goes on from CM042151.1 coordinate 101,015,549, forward strand.
TACCCTTACTAAAGCCCCAAAAATGGTAACTATAGGTTTTTGTTTGTGAAAATATACTTAAGTGATCACTTTTTATCTAATACCTCTGGAAAATTTATGAATCCAACTATTTTTGGGGGGTAAATAGTAGGGCAGACTGGTTCATATAACCTTGGTATGGCAACTGATGTAGAAGAGGAAAAATTCCAAATTCAAACCTCTTAAAACCATTTCTACAAAAGGAGAGAGAAAAGGTTTCTAATGAATTTGATGAACATGTTTTTTCACTTTCCCAGTACATTTTTCATCGCTTCTCTTTGGGGCATATGAACTGTTGAAAACTTTTTCTTCTGATAGTGACCTAATGTTGAAACTAGTTGAAAACAATAAAAAAAGAAATATTTCTATTTGTGCAATCCCTTTTATTCATCGATATGTTGTTTACTCATTTTCATTTTGTGTTGGAATAAATCATTTTATAATTATTTCAACTTAGTTGTCTTCTTGATTTATCTCATGTTTTATACTTGTTGAAATTGAACTTTTTTTTAATTATACCTTTCTGTAGCATCCCACCCAAAGAACACATCACCATCAGCACAACAAGCATGACCTTCTCTCTCTAAGCCCAACAGTCCCAAAAATGCATCTATTGTGTTCCTTCATTCTCTGATTCCTTGCTCCCACTAAAAATAGCATCAAGCTGATCAGTTCCTGCAACACCTTTAACAGACCTTCGTGAATACCCCCCCCCAAAAAAAAATCCTTTAAACCCTATTTCCTCAAGGAGAATAGTGAATTGCAGCAACCCCCACAGTAAATATTGTTCCAAAAATAATTTCAAAAGTATTCTATATTCAATACTAATAAATCATTCTCAATTGGTTTAGTATTCTTACTTAATAATAGTCATTTTCATGTACAGCTATATGTTATTAAATATTCCTATTTAATAATAATTCTTTTTTTGCACAGTTATATGCTATCAAGTATTCATATTCAATACTAATAAGTTGATCACCCATATATGGTTTAAAGTAACTATTCCTATTTAATAATAATCCTTTTTTGCACAGTTATATGCTATCAAATATTCATATTCAATACCAATAAGTTGTTCACAGTTATATGGTTTAAATTAACTATGCCTATTTAGTAATTAGCCCTGTTGGCTGGGGCTTTAGAATACACTGAATGCACCTCTTCTGAGTGATAAAACCCTATCAACGAGGCCACCTGTTGGCCATGGGTAGTGACTCAGGATGCTTAAGGATGGAATCCTGGTGAATGAGCAGTCCATGATATGCAACATTCCACTTAGGCCCTCTCCAATCAATTGGCTAGTCATATCAAGCCCTAGCCCCGATATAATTGCCCCAACCCTATTGCCCTTATGGCAAACCACAACCCTTTTTGTCATATATATGCTAGAATATGATGGCTAAGGGTCTTTATGTCCTGGGGATGATGATAAACTCTATCTGATGGTGAAGTTACAATTCTAGGGGTCTGGGGAATGTGGTGCACCTTTTCATCACCATTGCTCGTAAGTCCACTTTAACCCAGAGTGGTAGTACATGTTAAGGTCCCACTTATGGGTCAAATAGAAAAATGTGTTCATGAAAAAAAATGAGTATCTATTAAGACTGAATTTATTTCAAAACTTTTTTGGCATTAGATGACCCACCAAGGTTGATATGCCATAAAACAAATCAAACCTATTTGGTAATAATCCTTTTTTGCACAGTTATATGCTATCATGTATTCTTATTTAATACTAATAAGTTGTTCAGAATTTTATGGTTCAAAGTAAGTATTCCTATTTAATGATAACCTTTTTTTCAGATATATATCCTATTAAGTATTCCTATTTAATACTAATAAGTTGTTCACAATTTTATAGTTTGAATTAACTATTCCTATTTATTGATAACCAACTATTCCTAATTATGAGCAGTCCAATTATTTTATGTTATTGCGATTGAATCCCATCACCCTGAAATTTGACAATTAAAAAAAACCTGAGTAGAAGGATTTCTACAAAGTGAACTTATGAGCAATGGCATTGATGGGGTATTCTGCACTCCAATAATTCCTATCTAATATTAATAATACATAGTTATATTCAATCACGTATTTGTATTTAATATTAATATGATATTCACAATTACATGGTTTAAAGTAACTATCTTTAATTAGTAATAATTCTGTATACAACCCTCTGGGATTAAGAATTTCTATCAATAATTTCAGAAAGATCAATGAAATGGTAGCACAACAGGTAAAATTGATTACACAAGGACTTGACTGATGAATAAATTGTTTTATTTATAAATTAACACTCATGCCTTCTTCAATGTAAAATATTTTTTTTGCTCCAAATTTGCCTGGGGTTCTTCCAGTCGAGGCCCCATGGGAGTTTTTTTTAAATTTATTTTAATTTTTATTTTTATTTTCATGTTTTTTTTAATCTTTAAAAAAAAAAAATTTACCAAAAATCGGGGAATTATCTGATTTTAATGAAATTTTCAGTGTTGATTTATCAAGGAATGAATTTTATAATACATCAGTTATTTTATTTCAAAACCTTTAATTAGGTATTTTTGCAATGGGGAATTAATAGATAAGATTCATTTAAAATATGAAACACCTAATTTTAAGTTTCAAACTTCCTATCTTTAGATTTTAAAAACAATGTTATCTAATAATTTTTGTAGAAAAACTCTATTGAAAATTTACTCCTCCCTCTTTTAAACAGAACAAATATTGATGTATATTTTTCTTTTATAAGATAATAGCTAATTAAATAATTATTGAAAAGAGTAAAAAAAAATCTCCAAAAATTATTTTTTAGTTTTCATTTTCCATTTCATTTTCCAATTTTTGGTATTTATTTTCTACCAGGATATCTCCCTTAACTTTTTTTCTTCTATTCAAAATAAAAAATTAAGTGACCTGAAAACAATCCATAAATTTTGAAATAAAATAACTGATGTATTATCAAATTCATTCATTAATAAATCAACACTAAAAATTTCATTAAAAATGGATAATTCCCTGATTTTGGGGTAAATTTATTTTCTAAAATACGGATTATACGTCATCTTTGGCAGTGCCTATTGCAACTGTTCAGCTACAGAGAGCACAAAAGCACCAAACAGGGTTTAAATCATGTGAGTCTGCCACCACTACTTGCAACCTCCCTGCTACTATGGAAGCAGCAAGAGCGACATCTACTGACTCATAAAGGGTAAATTTTATTCAAAATTAGAAATAAATTCATTCCATTTATCAAAGAAAAATAAGGACATGAAAAAAAAAAAACCTTTGAAAATGAATAACTTTAAAATCAATTAAGAATATTCTGTATTCTCAGAAACCCAAAATTAATTTTTTGTGTAAAAAAGTTCAATTTTTTTTCCATTGCATGGAACAAAAAAAAAAAGAAAAAATAACATTATCATAGTAAATTTTATTATTATAATAATAACATTATGATAGTAAATTTATGAAAAAACAAAAATTATTATAATAAATTTTAAGGATTACTACATTGAATGAATCTAATGTTTTTTCTAAAACATGAGAATTATCTCCCTTGCGTAACTACCTTCAGGAAACCTTTCTGTATAGATTAAAAATAAACTTTTTTATTTATTTCATTTATTTTATTTAAAATATTACATTTTTCCGATGTCTTCAACGTTGTAGAGCCTTGAGGAAAAAAATCAGACGAAAGAAAAGAGAATGAAGTAAGTATAACGTTTTTTAAACTACTTTACTGTAAACAATAATTTTATTAAATAAATACTCAATTTATTAAATTTTATTAAATAAATTGTGTAAATTCTTAATCCTAACGAGTAAACTTATTCATTAAACGGAAAAAGCTAGACTAATATTGTTTTTGTTTTATAGACTACCACCCAATAGATTATTAAAAATCTGGATTTCAATAGAAATCAGTTTTTTCTTCGAATTAAAATTTTAAATCGTTTGTGAAAGATTTTTAAAATGAAGAGAAATTAATTTGTCTGTGTCAAGTCCATCAGATGGAACAATTGAAAATAAATATGATGTCTGTAATTAATTGTAATTTTTTTCTACTTTTACAACTAACTTTGTCTTGTCCGTAAATATTAAAAGGTTGAAAATTAGAGGTTCAGTTTACAACGATTGTATAAATGTCAAACTGGACTTCGTCTGTGTGTGTGTGTGTGTGTCTTTCTTTCTTTCTTTTTATTCAATTTAATTTTACTTTATCTTGACAAATATTATGTTGAACTGGTCCCTCATTTTGTGTTCACAAGATATTTTTCAAGCCCATATTTGTAAGGGTTATTCTGTAATTAATGATTCAAGCTTTGAATTAAGCAACAGGACGCAGCTGCCTTTTTTTTCTGAAATTTATTAAGTGAATTCAAACGTATTTTTCATTTCAATTCTTCTTATTTAGGAAATGAACGCTACTAACAACTCCCTTTTTTTTCTTTTTTTTTTTTTATAAATTTAAACTTGTTATTTCAAAGATTTGATTCACGTTTTTTTTTCAACATAAATGAATCTAATTAATTTTAATTTAATTTTCAATTTTTTTTCAAGCCATTTAAATTTTTTTTTCAAGCCATTTAAATTTGTTTCTAACAGTTAGCCTTACTAACTTTAAATAGATTTAGTACTTTTTAGATGGTTAGAACGTTGTGGACCTCTAAGTTGACCTGTCAAATGCCCACCCCCTATATTCAACACAATGAAACTTGCATAAAATCTTCCAGACAATATAAAGTTTATATTGTCTTGAAAAATGTTGAACCATTCAAAAAAATCACTAAGAAAAACTTCTTTTTTTAAAATTTTTATTTTAAAAAATTTAAGCTTAATTTAATTTTAATGAAAATTATGAACGAATATTATGTTTACATGTTAAATCAATTGACGTAACCAAAAAGTTATAACTACCAGCTTTTTAAAAATATTCTAAGAAAACCAGCTATCAAATTTTTACGAAAATTTCGGTAATTATTTACCTGTTGATGAAATTATGTTTAAAATGAGTTTTTTCCTAAGATATATTAGAGAAATATTTTTTACAAAGTATCACTCAAAATTTATTTTATGAAATCTGAAAAAAAAATGAACCCATTTTTAATTTTTTTTTTTTTTCTATATAGGTATACCCAAAATTGGCATAAAATGCGTTTTTGACAAAATGAATTTAGCCCCCCCCTCTACAGAAAATAATTTACTAAAAATCAGGGAATAATCGGATTTTAATGAAATTTTCAGTATTCATTTATCAATGAATGATCTTTATAATGCATTATTCATTTTATTTCAAAACTTTCTCATTTTATTCACGTCACTTAATTTAACCCCCCCCCTTAGTTTGGGGGTGTAAGATATTGGTGAGTTGTTCCTTGTTTGATACTGATTACAGTAAAAATAAAAAGATAAAAGACCGAAGTTGTAAATAGAAAAAAAAATTAATTAAATTAACTTAAAATTGGAATATTTTATAAGAAAATAAGTACCAAAAATCAGAAAATAAAATGTAAAAAAAATAATAAATAATTAATTTTTTGGATATTTTGGCTATTATCTTATAAAAGAAAAAATTATACATTGGTATTTTTTCTGCTTAAAGGGGAGGGGGGCTACATTTTCAATAGAGTTTTTCTTCAAAACTTATACTTTGTTTGATTAAAATAAGTTTTGCATTAAATAGATATTTATTTCTAGAGTAAAAAAATATAACATTTTAAACTTAACATCTGAATATTTTTATTTTAAATGAATTTTATATATTAATTTTTCGTTGCAAAAATATCTAATTAAAGTTTTGAAATGAAATAACTGATGCATTATAAAATACATTAATTGATAAATCAATACTGAAAATTTCATTAAAATCGGATAATTCCCTGATTTTTGGTAAATTTTTTCGCAATCGGGAATGTTACATTAAATTTGTAAACAAGCCCTTTATACCTTTTAAAAAGAGCCAAAATGGCAAACGCGAACGAAATTGACCAAAACAAATCGTTTTAAAAGTATTAAAAATAAACTGCATATGTAATGATATTTTTCTTTTTTTAATGATGGTCATTATGTTACTACTTATCATTTTAGACAAAAGTTTGACCTTAAATAATATATTTAATTAATTTTAATTCGTTTTTAACATTTTTAGCAGACGAAAAATTATATATACCTATTCTATAAAGATCAGAGTCAGAATAATTATATCAGAAGATTTTTATACATTCCTACATAGGATTGTTTTTAGTAAAAGAACGATGAATACAGAATTCTGCTACAAATTATAAATAAAGAAACTGACCCTGTTGTAAACCCTCCACCCCCCCCCCCCAAAAAAAAAACGTGCTGTCTTACTTATTTTTCACGATAAAGGAAAGTATATATATATGTTTTTCCCCATTTGGAAAAATTGGGGGTAACTCTTTTTTTCTTTGTAACAACTCTTTATGTTCATTTTTTTTTTTTTGCGAGATTAAAAAAAAAAAAAAGTTCAAAATATTTACGTTTTTCCTCCAATATTACCTAAAGTGATCATGTGATATATTTTGGTGTTACCTATAGAACGTCATGGCCTAAATCGCCATTAAAAAATTTTTTTTTTATCATTTAAAAATTCAAATGAAAAACAAGTTTAGATTTATCTTTAAAAAGATGATTAGGTTTGTTCAAATAACTAAAGGTATTTATTAAAAGAAAATTTTTTTTAATTTCATATCAATTACCAAAAATCAGAGAATTGTCCTATTTAGCTGAAATTTTCAGCATTTTATTCTTTAAGGATTTCATTTTTTGATAAATAATTTTTTTGTTTTTTTTTAATTGTAAAAGAAAAAAAGAATTTTTGATCAATTACCAATGTAGGTGAGGGTTTTCAACCTTTGGTCATTTAAATAAAAAAAATTCTAGTCCCTAATTTTAAATGACATTTCTAAAAATAATAATATAATAAATAGTTTTTTTTTTAAATTGAACAAAAAAAAATTGAAATTTAAACTTTATGGTATAGACTAGAAGTAACCATTGATTTTTTAAAATTACTAATTTCATCACCATAAATCAAGAGTCTACATATACATGAGTAATGATTTTGTAAGGTTGAAATGTAAACATTATAGGAAAGACTAGGATTAACCATTGGCTTCAAAAATTAATGATTTCATCATTATAAATCAAGGGTTTACATAGAAATAAGTAATGTTTCTGTAGTCTCTCAAGGACAAAGTAGAATTTCTTTGTTATACCTGAATTATTCCTTAGGATTATTATTATTATCATTATTATTATTAATAATACTAGTATTAAATAACTATTTTAATTGTACAAACTTTTTAAAAGCACAGAGAAGATGAATAACTTTCACTTCAATTTGTTCTTGTTTTGTGGGGTTTTTTTTTTCAATTCTATTAATTTTTACAGAAATAAGGTTTTAAAAACTATTTCTTTAATTCTCTTGCTCAAATAATTGCTTGGTATAATCTATGAGATTAACAATAGAAAATAAAACTTTTACTTGAATTAGATTTTAATTTTTTTGTTTGCTTTTAATAACAACAGTTTAAATTTTCTTCTAGTTATTTTTTTAATCCGATAGCTCAAATAACTGGTTGGGATAATTTCTATGAGATTAATAAAAGCAAAGAAAACTTTTACTTGAATTAGTTTTTGTTTTTATCCTTTTCATAATAAACACTGTAAATTTTCTTCTCATTTTTTAAATTCTTTTGCTGTGATAAAAGTTTGGAATAAATTCTCTTTATAAATTCTAATAAATTTAACCTTTCAATAATACTTAAAAAAATTTTTTATTCATTCACAGATAATATTGGTGGAGAATTATTTTAGAATTTCAAAAGACATTCATCCGAATACTAAAAGAAAAAATATATTCCTGTTAAATGTGTTTTCTGCATATAGACAGATCACAGGACAATTATTTTTATTAGACAATTCAGTAGATGAGTATTTTCCCTACATTCATATTTCAAAGAACAACTGGGAAAGAGATTCCAATGAAATATTTATCCACTATGCAGATCAGTATTTTTACATTGTAAAGAAAAGAAAACAGATATGGAAACACACACTGAAGAGGAAGCATTTTCTTGGAAAGTCTGTGGATCAGGATTTTCAGACCATTCCAATTTTAAAAGACATACTGAAGAGACAGAGTTTTCACAGAGTTCCAGTTGGAAATACCACATGCAAACAGACACTGGAGATAAACCATTTTCTGGTGAAATCTATTGTTCTGAATTTTCTACGAATAACATTTTGAAAACCCACATGAGAACACACACTGGAGAGAAAACATTTTCTTGTGAAGTCTGTGGTACAGCCTTTTCTACAAGTTCCACTTTGAAAAGCCACATCCGAACACATACTGGGGAGAGACCATTTTCTTGTGAAGTCTGTGGATCTGCATTTTCTGTAAGTTCCAGTTTAAAAAAACACATTCAAACACACACTGGAGAGAAACCATTTCCTTGTGAAGTCTGCGGATCAGCATTTACTAGGAATTCCTATTTGAAAATTCACCTACAAACCCACACTGGAGAGAAACCATTTTCTTGTGAAATCTGTGGATCAACATTTTCACAAAGTTCCAGTTTGAAAAAACACTTGCGAAGACACAGAGAGAAACCATTTTCTTGCCAAGTCTGTGGATTAGCATTTTCACAGAGATCTAGTTTGAAAATCCACATACAAATGCACACTGGAGAGAAATATTTTTCTTGTGAAGCCTGTGGATCCTCATTTCCTAATAGTTCCAGTTTAAAAAAACACTTGCAAACACATAGGGGAGTGAAACCATTTTCTTGTGAAGTCTGTGGATCAGCATTTCCTAATCGTTCCGATTTAAAAAAACACTTACGAACACATAGGGAAGAGAAACCATTTTCTTGCGAAGTCTGTGGATCAGCATTTCCTAAAAATTCCTATTTGAAAATCCATATGCGAACACACACTGGAGAGAAACCATTTACCTGTGAAATCTGTGGATCTGCATTTTCTATGAGTTGTAGTTTGAAAAACCACATGCGAACACACACCGGAGAGAAGCCATTTTCTTGCAAAGTCTGTGGTTCTGTATTTACAAACAATTCCAGTTTAAGATACCACGTTCAAACACATACTGGAGAGAAACCATTTTCTTGTGAAATCTGTGGATCTGCATTTTCTACGAGTTCCAGTTGGGAAAAGCCATATGCGAACACACACTGGAGAGAGACCATTTTTGTGTAAGGTCTGTGGATCTACATTTTCATGGCATATGCAAACACACACTGGCGAAAAACCATTTTTGTGTGAGGTCTGTGGGTCTGTATTTTCATGGACTTCCAGTTTTAAAAACCACATGCAAACTCACATTAGAGAGTAAACCCTGAGAAAATATTCCCCTTGTCATATCTAAGCACTGGACTTTTCTCTTAGTGCTGCTATCACAAGTAACAACACTAAGCTTGATAACCCACTAGACCAACCTAATACTGGTGCTGAAATCTAACAAGAACAAGCAAGGACTGCCAGAAAGATTAACTATAATATAGCTAAATGGTTTATTGAGGAGAAGAAAATTATTCTCTGCTGTTTCACTTACTCAAGCTTTGAAAAGTGGGGCAGAGGGAAGAAAATAGTATTTGAGGATCAAATAGCATCCTCCGTCATTGGATGAGCTTTAGGATGCAAATAAGTAAAAGTAAGTCGTCGGGGCTGCCTAAAGTCGGTATCAGCCAGGGAGTCTATCCCCTTTTCACTAGCACTAGACCAAGGAGATTGTTTTTTTAGCATCTGAGGTGGAGTGCCACACCTACCATCAGCTCCTTAGGATGCAAATACTATACATAAAGAAATCAAATGTTGGGCCCAGGAAGGATCCCCTTTGTCTTTAAAGACATGTTAAAAGAAAATTGAAAAACAAAAAGAGAGAGAGAAACCATTTTCTTGTGATGTTTGTGGATTAGCATTTTTATTGAATGCTAATTTGAAGAAAAAAACACCTGCTAAACACATACTGCATAACAAAATAAAGTGTTAGCCTCTTTGTCTCTAAAAAAAACTGTTAAAGGAATATTGAAACAAACAAGAGAGAAATAATTTTCTTGTGAAGACTGTGAATCAGCATTTTTTATGAGTTCCAGTGTGAGCAGACACAGTTGTAGTAGAGGCAATTGGGTTGAAGCAAAACTTGAAAAAATACCTTGAAACAATACCAGGTAAACCAAGCTGCTATGAAGTACAAATAGCAGCTATCAAAGGAACATGTTCCATCTTAAAATGATCCTTAGAGTACAAATACTATTTGATTTGCTGCTTGGTTTCTATGATGTTATGAGGCTTCATAAATAACCTGGCATTTTGCAGTAGTATTTGCAGCAAGACAGATACGTATTAAGTTATGATTACTTGCTGCCTTGTCTTACCAATTCGACAGTAATTGGAACTAGTATGATTATTCTACAATAAAGGAATCAAGTGTTAACCCCAGGACAGGGGCCCCTTGGTTTTTAGAAATTGTTAAATAAATAACCAAAAATATAAAGAAATCAAGTATTAGCCCCTTGGTCTCTAAAAAAAATAGTTAATGGAAAACTGAAAAAAATAAACAAGGGAGAAATAATTTTCTTGTGAAGACTGCAGATCAGCATTTTCTATGAGTTCCAGTTTGAGCAAACATGTGTGAATAAACACTAAAGAGTAATCCTTGTGAAGAGTGCAAAAGTGCATTTTCTTAGAGCTATCATTTGAAGTATCATTTACACTTATCACTACATCTGGTAATGTATGACTACAAGTCATAACAGTTTATTCTTACTTAAGCTCCAAAAAGTGTTACTATAGGTTTTTGGTTGAGAAAATATACTTCAGTGATCACTTTTTATCTAATACCTTTGGAAAATTTATAAATCCAAATATTTTCTTTGGGTAAATAGTAGGGCAGACTGGTTCCTATAAACATATAAAAATTCTAAATTCAGACCTCTTAAACTCTTGTATAATTATTGACCTATTTTTATATCCTTCTTGTGTGGAGGTGTTGAATAAATAAATATATTTCTGCAGAAAAAGAGAGAAATGTTTTTTTTTGTATATATATATATATATATATATATATATATATAGAGAGAGAGAGAGAGAGAGAGATGATTTTTGATGAATTTGATGAAGATGGTTTTCACTCAACAAATGAATGTGCCACTTCACCAGTACATTTTTCATCGCTTCTCTCTTAGACAGACAGACAGACAGACAGACATTGTTTTTGATGAATTTGATGAACATATTTTTCACTTCACCAGTACATTTTAATTGCTTCTCTTTGGGGCATATGAACTGTTGAAACCTTTTTCTTCTGATTTCTGATAGTGACTTAATGTTGAAACTAGTTGAGAACAACCAAAAAAGAAATATTCCTATTTGTGTAATCACTTTTGTTCATTGTTATGTTTTTTATCTTTTTGTTTTCCTTTTGTGGTGGAATAAATCAGTTTATGAAATAATTGTTTCAACATGTTTTCTTCTTAATTTTTTTAGGTTTTATACTTGTTGAAACTGAACTTTTTTTTTTTTTAATAATTTTTTCAGTATTTTTCTGGATATTCTTGAAATGGGAATTATTTTGCCAAAGAAATAGGAATCTATGTCTTCTCTCCCCTGAATAATAAAAAAAAATTCTCTGAAGTTTAATGTTTATTATTTTGTTGTGCCTTGTGTATGAGTTTAAAAATGCAGTTGTCTGTTGTAAAGAAGTTGATCACTAAGATTTTCCTCTCTCGAGAATTCTGAAAACTCTTTTAAACTGATATGTTGTTTATTTTCACATTTTTCCTATGTAAAAATAAATTATTTAATGAAATAATTATTTTAACTTATGCTGTCTTCTTAATTTTCTCAAGTTTTATAATTGTTGAATTTTAACTTTTTTTAAACTACACCTTTCCATAGAATCCCACCCAAGGAGACCTCTCACCCTCAGTTCAGCAAGGCACAACCTCCACTCTCCACGTCCACCAGTCTAAAATAGGTAATTTTTCTGTTCCTTCATCTGCTTCCGTGCCACCACTAAAAATACCAGCAGTGAAACCCATGGCTTCTAACCAACCAGCATCAAGCTGACCAGTTCCGGCATCACCTCCAAACAGACCTTCAAGATCCCCTCCTCATAAAAACATCTTACAAATCATATTCCCTAAAGGTGAATAGTGAATTGTAGCACCTCCCATCAGTAAATGTTCCTCAAAAAAAATTTTAAAAAGTATTCCTATGTAATACTATTAAGTTGTTCAAGATTATATCACTAATTTCAATGTCCTGGGAATGACGTTAAACTCTATCTGATGGTGAGGTTCCAGTTTTGGAGGTTTGGGGAATGTGGAGCACCCCTTCATCACCATTGCTCTCTGGTCCACTCTGACCCGGAGTGGTAGTACCTGTTAGGGTCCCATCTATGGGTTAAATAGAAAAATGTATTTATAAAAAAAATTGTATTATCCATTAAGAATTGATTTATTTCAAAACTTTATTGGCATTAAATGACCCACTGAGGTTGATATGCCATAAAACAAAACAAACCAAACACTAATTTCAGATTGATCAATGTAACGGCAGCACAACAGGCAAAATTGATGATATGAGAGTTTGACTGATGAATAAATTGTTTTATTTGTAAAATAACACTTCAGCTTTCTTCAATATAATTGAAGGAAGGCAAAAGAGACAAGGTTTACTTTCAAAGTTCAATTTTTATTTTGAGGTTCACACTATTTTTTGGGGAGAGGAATTTTCTTCCCGAACCAGTAATAGCATAGGGCCCCAGTAACAGTCTTCATCCAACTTCTCCTTTTGGTACAAGGGAGCCCTAGTTTTTTCAGTGCATGCTCAAAATGTTCTTTCTGCCTGAGGCCTCCTGAGAGATTGTTATTTTTTTATATTTATATATTTAATTTTTTTTTTGTATTTATTTATTTAATGTTTTTTTTTGTATTTATTTATTTTTTAAATTTTATTTAATTTCATTCATTATTTTTATCTTATTTGGTTTTATTTATTTTAATTTTAATCGGTTTTATTCATATTTCAATCCCCACAGATCATAATAGGTACTCAAGGCAAAATTGGACCTGAGTGTATTGGCAATAGTGAGGCACTCCACACTCCCCAGAGCTCTTGAATTGGAGCCTCGAAACTGGATGCAGCTTAGTGTCATACTTGGGACACTTCCTTTTTATGTGGGTGGCAGGTTACATTGTCACATGGGATCAAGTGACAACCTTGTGAGTTTCCCTGCAATATTACAAGTATTTAATTAGGGTAAGCTCATTAAACATTATATAAAATTGAAGTGAATTACTGAAGTGAATACATAGAATTTAAATTTTATTCAAAAATAGAAATAAGTTCATTCTATTTGTAAAAGAAAAATAAGGACATCAAATTATCTTTAATGAAAAAACCTTTGAAAATAAATAACTGTAACTGAGAGCACGGGACAAGTGTTGGAGGTGGAGACCATGGAGTTGAGAATTCCCTGCTCCCAAGGACTAAGTGCATCTGTGTGTGTGTGGCCTATGCAAGAGGGGGTTATAGCGAGTGACTTGAAATTGAATTCGCATCCTCCTGATTATGATTGCTGTCACCTCTGTTAGCTGAAGTGGTTTGGCCACTGAGAGAAATAAACGCCAAGGCAAATTCTCTCAAAAAGAACGTCTTTTCCAGTGGGGAGCCTGGTGTGTCATGTTTTGATCTTAAAGTTAAGTGAACTCTTGACAGATTGTGTAAGAACTACTGGGAGTGTTGCCAGCATAATACTTTTTTCGGTTGAAGAAACCGATTATTGTGGTCATCACTTGAAATTAACATCTAGAATAACTTAAATATCAATTAAGAATACAAGCAAGTATATGCACCCTACGAGTGTAAGTATTTAAGTTTTAATGTAATGAAATATATTAAATTACAAAGACTAACCAAATTAAATAAGAACGCATATAAAAAGATTACACTTACCTTAATTATATCTTAATTGGTTTCTATATAAAATCATTCACAGGATTGCTTTTAATAAGTTGGAGAATAAAACAATAATATTAGAAATCAGTAACACCAAGTAATGATTTATTCTTTGTTAAAACCATTAATCACACCATATATTCTTAGTGATATGTAAGACATATTGCAGGATTTTAAACTCACTAATAACATGGGCTGTTTTAAGGAAAATCTAACTGATTTTCATAGAGAAATCATTAATAAATTGGATTTGTTCTATGTATTAATGATTTTGACTATAGATTAAATACTCATTGATAAACTTATGCAATTCTTGGTTACAGACAGACACTGAATCTCCATTATAAGATTCTGTATTCTCAGAAAACCCAAAGATTAATTTTTGTATCAGAAAAAATTCAATTTTTGTGATAAAAAAACAAAATTAGCTTGGAAAATGAAGAACCTTTTTTTTATAATTGCAAAAGAAAAAAAGATTTTAACGATGAGGAATTTCATGGAACTAAAAAAAAATTTTTTTTTTTAATTATTATAGTAAATTTTAAGGATTACTACATTGAATGAATCTGATTTTTTTGCTGAGAAAAACATCAGAATTATCTCCCTTGCGTAACTATCTTCAGGAAATCTTTCTATATTGATTAATGAAGTTTTTTTTTTATTTCATTAATTTTATTTAAAATATTATATTTTTCCTATTTCTTCAACGTTATTGTAATGAGTTGTCCCCCCTTACATCATCTTTGTTCTTGCCTCGTTCTGATCTCGTGCACAGACACGTGGTTCGCTGTCCTCGCTCTGTCTCTTTGTAATGTTACTTAAATAAAAGAAGTCGTGGTGTATCGTTCTATACCTGTTACTACAGAGTGGTAAAAGACATCAGATTTCAGTTGTATAACCTATAACCACAAGGAAAAGAAATCAGACGAAAGAAAAGAGAAAGAAGTAAGTATCAGTTTTTTAAAGCTATTTTATTATCAAATATTAAATACACAATTTAAATTTGATTAAATAAAATGTGTAAATTGAATTTACGTTAAAATTAACCAGAATGAAAACATATTCATTAAACGAAAAAGTCAAGTGGACTAATTTTTTATTTTATTTTGACTATCACTGAGTTATTTTTGGAGTTGATTTCAAAAGAGACATTCTTTGAAATTTTTCTTGGAATTAAATTTGTAAAATCGTTTACTGTAATTTGAAAGATTTTTAAGAAGAAGAGAAATTAATTTGCCTATGTCGAGTCTTATCTATCTGATCGGAATTTAAGTAGAATCATTGACAGAAATGTCAGCAATATTTAAAACAATTCAAAATAATTATGATGTCAGTAATTAATTGTAAGGTTTGTTTTTTTCTACTTTTACAGCTTCCGAAATTTTCTGCCTTTTTTTTATTTTTTATTTTTATTTATTTTATTTTATTTCATTTTTATTTTTTAACGAATATTTCCTTTGAATTAAGCAGCTGCCTTCTTTTCATAAATTTATGTATTCTTCTTATTTATAGAACGAACGCCACTAACAACTCGCTTAAAAAAACATTTTTTTAACATGAATAAATTTAATCAATTTTGATTCAATTTTTTTAAGTGATTTAAATTTGTTTTTATACAGTTAGGTTTACTAACTTTAAATTGAGGTGTCACTTATCAAATGTTTTAAATCGCCATTTAAACAAGATTTTAAAAAAATGTTATTTATAGGGACTGTCATTTTTTTCATCTGCTAGGAATTTTAAAAGCGAATTAAAAATAATCAAATCTATTATTTAAGGTCAAACTTTGTCTAAATCGATAATTAGTAATATAATAACCATCATTAAAAAAAAAGAAAAATATCATTACATATGCAGTTTATTTTTTATATAGATTTAAAACTATTTGTTTTGGTCAATTTCGACGCGATCCGCCATTCAGCCTCTTTTTCAAAGGTTTTAGGCGCTTGTTTACAATGTTAAAATAACATTTGGGATGGGAAAAAAAATTACCAAAGATCAAGTAATTATCCGATTTTAATGAAATTTTCAGTATTGATTTAACAATTAATGAATTTTATAATGCATCAGCTATTTTATTTCAAAACTTTAATTTAGTAATTTTGCTATGAAAAATTAATATATAAAATTCATTTAAAATAAAAAATATTTGGATTTTAAGTTTAAAATATTATATTTTCAGATTCTAGAAATAAATATCTGCTTAATGCAAACCTTATTTTTTCGAAAAAAGTATACGTTTTGAAGAAAAACTCTATTGAAAATGTACCCCCTCCCCCTTTTAAGCAGAAAAAAAACATCGATATATAATTTTTTTCTTTTATAAAATAATTACCAATTGAAATGAGTAAAAAAGAAATCTCCAAAAAATAAATTATTTATTATTTTTTTTACATTTTATTTTTCGTCATTTTGTCAAAAACGCATTTTAGGCTCATTTTGCCAGTAGCTAGTTATTTAAGAATTCAAATGAAAAACAAGTTGAAAAATATTTACATTTCTTTCTTCAATATTACCTAAAGTGATCATATGACGTATTTTGGTGTTACCTATAGAACGCCATGGCCTAATTCGCCATTTAAAAAAAAGATTTTTTTTAATATTTAAGAATTCAGATGAAAAACAAGTTTAGATTTATAGGGACCACCAATTCGGTTACGTGATTAGTTTAGGTCATCTTGAATAAAACTGAAATAAATATTTGTTTATCAAAAATCTCGTAAAAAACAAAGATCGTACAGGGTTGTTACAAAGAAAAACAGTTAATTCAAGGATCAAATTATCCGATTGGAAAAAATTACATAGTTATCTTAAAAAATAAATAAACCTGTCCGTATTACATGCGAAAGGGTAATTTTCAGGCCGGAATTTAGACAGAAAAGTTACATTTTATTTCCCTTTTATGTAGGGATGCGAAATTTATCACTGGCTCTAAAAAAGGGTGATCACAGGAAATTCTTCTAAAAATCATATAAAATAAAATAAACTATCTGATTTTAATAAAACTTTTGGTATATGAAGTAATAAAAGACGAACTTTTATTGTAAATATATGTTACTAAATTGAAAAGGCTAATAATTTTTTTCGTTAGTTTTTGTTTCACGCATTGATCCCCGTACAAAGATTTTTTATTTTCTTTTTTTTTTTTTTTTTTTTTTTTTTTTTTTTGTTGATATAAATGATTTTTTACATTTTTGGAAAGATGATTTAATGATGGAACATATTTAAAAACACAAAACTAAATTGCTACTAATTCGGTTTTGGTAATAGAGCATCTTTAACATTGAAACTTAAATCTCGTAAATAAGAAAAAAAATTTTTTTTAATTTTTTTTTCCCTAAATTGTTAGGTTATTTTCTAAAGAATTCAATATTAAATGTTCCTATTGTCTACTTGTTTTTTTTTTTGTTTTTTTTCAGGGATTTTTTAAAAATTTATAAAATGTAGAATAAATACTTTTCTGTCTTCGGTTTTAGTATTAATTTTTAAAATCGAAAAATAAAATGAAAATTTGAATATTTTTTCTAAGAGAAAAACTGTTAAAATAATCAATATATACTTACTTTTTATTCTAATTGGTCGAAAAAGTTAAATAAGATAATTTTTACGCTAAAGAAAACAAACTTTGGTTATTGAGAAGCGTCTTGTCTCTTTGTATAAAAACAAAGCAAATTGGTCAGTTTTGCTCTTCTGTATATTCTAAGAATCACACATTACTATTCAACAATAAAAATTACAAATTCTTTTTAGAATATTAATATAGCGCGGATCAGACCAATTTTTAGTTCACCTGATTTTTAAAATTCATATATTTAAATATCCGTGAAAAATTCGATTTTTTTTCACGCAGAAAAAAATTTTTTAATTTATTTTACACAGAAAAAAATTTAAGCACACAAAAGATTGAAAATCTCTTAAAAATTAATTTCTTAAAAAGAATTTTTTTTTTTTTTTTTACAATTTAATAGAATATAGTACATACCAATTACAAAAGCAAAAAAGAGTTTTCAAATATTAATATTATAACATTTTTTTTGCACTTTTTATTTCCGATTTCATAAAATTTTCCTAAAATAACTACAATGTTTTAGGTTATAAAATTTAATTGATATAGTTATTCAGACTCTTATCTTTATAGAAAAAAGTACAAAATTTTTTTGACGCGTAATTTTTTTTATCTCATAAAATGAAATAGGGGGGAGGTGATAGACATCGTAAAAAAATATTTCAGATATATTTACATCCAAAGGTAAACATTTATGGAAATTTTCGTGAAAATCAGACTATTAATTGATTTTTCTTAGAATTTTTTTTTTTTTAAACTTGTTATTAGCTACATTAAATTTCAATTGATTTAACAGTGCAAAAATGAAAACATTGTTTTTCAACCACAATTTTCATTATTTTCGTTAGCTGAAAAATTTTTTGAAAAATCATCAGGAGTTTGTTTCATGTTTCTTCTTTCGAATGGAAAAAAATTTTCAAGAAAATATTAATTTTTCTGCAAGTTTCATCGTGTTAAATATGGGGTGGGGTGGGGGTTAAATTTCACAGGGTAAAATTGGTGGTACCTATGGATTTATCTTTTAAAAAGATGGGTTAGGTATGTTCAAATAACTAAAGGGATGTAAAAAATTTAAAAAAATCTTAATTTTTAAATTTCATAACAATTACCAAAAATCAGAGAATTGTCCAATTTAGCTGAAATTTTCAGCATTTTATTCTTTAAGGATTTAATTTTGTAATAAATAGGTTTTTTTTTTTTAAATAGAAAAAAGAAAAGAACGTTTCTTATCAATTACCAATGTAGGCAGAGAAGTTCAACCTTTGGTCATTTAAATAAAAAAATTTTAAAGTCCTTAATTTTTACATTCAAAAAGCTCCAAACCAGAAAACCACATTAAAAAAATTGAAAAAAAAAACAAAATGTCTTGTTATTTAAAAATTTAAAAGTTATTTTTTTTAACTAAAAAAAATAATCTTGTGTTTCTTAAAAACAGTATTTTTCTTTCAATTTCATTTTTCTGATTCAATTGATCTATTTTTATTCTCTTGAAAAATGTAATAGTGAATTTTAAACATCTAGAACGTAAGATGCTGTAAACAAAATTTTTGTGATGAACAAGGATTTATTTAATATATCTAAAAATGGTACAAATGCAGATGTTAGAATTGCATTTTTACATATAAATAACATTAGATTATGGAAACTTCTGAAGTAGCCTAACACTAACACTAACCCTTACCCTAACCCTAATCTTAGGTATTTCTGTGAAAGGTAATGCTTTTTTTTCATAATCTAATGATATCTCTTGCACGCTATTTGGCATTAGTACCCTAAAAATGTATGCTTAGAAATGTGTGATTTTGCACACCGTTTGTCTGAGATTTTTATCTATCTAAACATTATTACTAATGATTGTTATTTTTCATTTACAGTAAATTTTAAAGAAAAACGAGGTTTACCCCATTTTCACTAGTGCTAGACCAGGGAGATTATTTTTATGTCTGGAGTGGAGCACCACATTTACCATCAGCTCCTCATTTTACTACTCATACACTGTTGGCAAGGGCTGGTATGAAACTAGGAACCTTGTGGTTTCTAGATGGATGCTCTACTGACCCTGTATAGATATTAAAATATATTAGAACTTTTGAAAACTGATTTAATTTTTTAAATTTATTTCATTTCAACATTTGATTTTATATTTTCACTACTAATCAATGGGGTGTCACAGACAAATTTAGCAAATTTCTAGGTTCGATATCAGCCATCAGTAACACAGGTTCCGTGCGGTAATTTGGGGAGCTGATGTTAGGTGTGGCGCTCCACCTCAAATGCATAAAAAATAATTTCCCTGGTCTAGCGCTAGCAAAAAGCAGATAGATTCCCTCACTGTTGAGCTAAAACCAACAATAGGCCACTCTGTGTTAGTCAATTAGATTTCCATCAAATCTTTTTAAAACTATTTTATTATGAATAATGATTTTATCAAAACAAATTTATCTATTCAAAATATTTATGTGTAAAACTACTGTTACTATTGCTGTACTCATCCTGAGTTGGTTGAGCTGGCCCCACCTAACAAATTCAGCCTATCCCAAATGAATGCAGACCATGTGCAATGATCCAATGCAATTGAGGTTATGAATGTCAGCCATTCACTGTTCCATTGATGCACTCCATAAAGACCTTGGCCCAGGATCCGCTTGGTATCTTTTGGGGCTGTTTTGAGCCATGTTTTCACTTGATCTCCTTGGCATTTTTTCTATCCTTCATGTTGTACTGGGTCAATGGATTCAAGGATGATGTCAACAAATTGTTATCGTTTGCGTGTAAAAGTCCTTATTTTATGGCTTTGTGCTATAATGTTTAATTTAAAACCAATATTAAAATGACAAAGAAGATATTTAAAATATTGAAATAAATTTAAGTACTTTTATTGTTTCTGGACAGAAATAGACTTTTTAAGATAAGTTATTGCAGTTTTTATTATTTTTTGCTACTATGTACAAAGAAGGAATAGAAAGATTAGTATAGGTTTATTAATTAGTTGGTCATTTTTCTAAATTGGATATTGGGGTCAACCTGTAGATGTGTAATAATTTTGTAAAGTTAAAAAATAAACAGGCTAAAAGTCATATTGGAAAGTTACAGATTGTACTATGTTACATATCCAAGCAATTTCAGCCCACACCATCACAACCACGCAGTGTACTACTCGGACCAACGTGGTCTTTCAAAGACTAGGAGTGACCATTAAGAAATGTCCCAGATAGTATTGATGATAACTGGAGTAAGTTTTTAAAAAGAGTATTTACTTAATTCTCTTGCTCAAATAACTGCTCCAGATAATTTCTATGAGATTAACAAAAGCAACTTTTTACTTGAATTAGATTCTGTTTTTATTCTTTTCATAATAACAGCTGTAAATTTTCTAACGGGAATAATAAAGTCAGTGAAATGTCTGGTGGCCGAATCGGTGGAGAAGTGGGCAGATGAACCAGTGGTAGTGGTTAGGTGTTGATTAGGTGGGCAGAGTCTTGTGTTTTTAGTAGCCGATAGCGGGTTGGTATCGTGTATCAGTTGGCGTAGTCTTGTTGCTGTATGAGGTTGCTCCTTTAAGAGTCGGTCGGCAGTAAGGGTCATGAGGTTAGGGGGTAGGTGAGAAGATATGGGTCAGTCGACCTGAGTTGTAGAATTTCGTGCCGCCGGCTTCCTTTGTGATGTGGACTGGTCAGCCGCCCGGGTATCTCTGACTTGTCGACTTTTTAAAGCCGACTTTAAATAGAATGTTGCGACCCAAAATCGGATCAACTGAAGTCATTTTCATTTCACCCGTGAATCATTCGGATTGGATGAAAATGCAAATTTTATTTACAAATTTATTTTCTTTAATGTTTAGGAATTCTTGTTTTCCAAACAGAAGTTCATCTGGAGCCTATGCATAGAATCGTGTTAATTTGGTCACTTTGTTTTTGGCTCCCATTGAGTAAACTTCCATTTGGTGTCAGCAACTAATATTTTGTTTTGTTGTCGAGTGTATGTATCTTTTTATTGCGGTGTGTGCGTGAATTGAACTGCTGGATTAGTGAATTGAGAGATATCTATTTTTTTGTATATATAACAATTATTATTATCATTAATAATACTAGTATTAAATAACTATTTTGATTGTTCAAACATTTTAAAAGCACAGAGAAAAGAAACAACTTTTCCTTAAATTTGTTTTTGTTTATTTTAATTCTATTAATGATAACAGAAATAACATTTTAAAAAGGGTATTTACTTAATTCTCTTGTTCAAAGAACTGCATGGGATAATTTCTCTGAGATTCATAAAAGAAGACTTTTACTTGAATTAGTTTTTTTTTTTCTTTTAATAACAACAATTTTAAATTTTCTTGTTATTTTTTTTAATTCTCTAGCTCAAATAACTGGTTGGGATAATTTCTATGAGGTTAATAAAAGCAAAGAAAACTTCTACTTTAATTACTTTAATTCACAGCTGTAAATTTTCTTATTATTTCTTTAATTCTCTTGCTCAAATAACCAGTTGGGATAATTTCTATGAGATTAATAAAAGAAAACTTTTACTTAAATTAGTTTTTGTTTTTATCCTTTTCATAATAAACACTGTAAATTTTCTTCTCATTTTTTAAATTCTTTTGCTGTGATAACAGTTTGGAATAAATTCTCTATATAAATTCTAATAAATTTAACCTTTCAATAATACTTTAAAAAAATTTTTTTTATTCATTCACAGATAATATTGGTGGAGAATTATTTTGGAATTTAAAAAGACATTCAACCAAAAGAAAAATATATTCTTGCTAATTGTGGAAATCTGCATATAGACAGGTTCCAAATTAAAATTAATTTTTTTTAGACAATTCAGCAGATGAATATTTTCCCTACATTGATATTTCAAAGAACAACTGGGAAAAGAGACTCCAGTGAAATATTTCTCCACTTTGCCAATCAGCATAAAAGAAAATAGATATGGAAACACGCATTGAAGAGGAACTTTCTTGGAAAGTTTGGCGATTAGCATTTTCAGACCATTGCAATTTTAAAAGATGCAAGGAAATACACACTGAAAAGATACAATTTTCACAGAGTTCAAATTGGAAATACCACATGCAAACAGACACTGGAGATACACTGCTTTCTTGTGAAATCTATTGCTCTGAATTTTTTAAGAATGATATTTCAAAAAGCCACATAAGAACACACACTGGAGAGAAGCCATTTTCTTGTGAAGTCTGTGGATCAGCATTTACTTGGAATTCCAATCTGTAGATCAACATTTTCACACAGTTCTATTTTGAAAAAAACACTTTCGAACACATAGAGAGAAACCATTTTCTTGCCAAGTCTGTGGATTAGCCTTTTCACAGAAATCTAATTTAAAAAGCCACTTGCAAATGCACACTGGAGAAAAATACCTTGAAACAATATCAGGGAAACCAAGCTGCTATGAAGTACAAATAGCAGCTATCAAAGGAACATGCTCCATCCTAAAACAATCCTCAGGATACAAATATTTTTTATAAACAAATCAAATGTTAACCATGGGTCATGGGCCCCTTGACTTCTAGAAATTGTTAAAAGAAAAAAAAAAACAAGAGAGAAACCTTTTCATTGTGAAGTCTGTGGATCTGTATTTACAAACAATTTCAGTTTAAGATACCACATGCAAACACATACTGGAGTGAATCCATTTTGTTGTTAAAACTGCGGATCAATATTTTTTACAAGTACCATTTTAAAATACCATATGCAAACATATTCTGGAAAGAAATCATTTTCTTGTGAAGTCTGTGGATCCACATTTTCTACGAGTTCCAGTTGGAAAAGCCACATGTGAACACACAAACAAAAAAAAACTGCTTTCATTATTGATGTAGCTGTCCCAAATGACTATGGCCTAAATAGAGCGGAACGAGAAAAGATAACAAAATACCAGGACCTCAAGAATGACCTAAAAACAACTTGGTCATTGAAAGAAATTGACATCATACCCATTGTAGTTGGGGCAACTGGACTGGTGAAACAAAATCTAAAAAAATACCTCGAAATAATACCTGGGAAGCCAAGCAGCTATCAAATACAAATAGCAGCTATCAAAGGAACATGCTCCATTCTAAAAAGATCATTAGGATATAAATATTATTTAAAAATAAATCAAGTGTTAGCCCCAGGACAGGGGCCCCTTGACTTCTAAAAAAATCTAATAAGAAAATGAAACAAAAAGAGAGAAACCATTTTTGTATAAGTTCTGTGGGTCTGCATTTTCATGGGCATTTTTTTTGTATTCCAACCATTTTCTTGAATCCATTTGTGAGTTAGGCCTTGGTGCTGTCCAGCTATAATGACTTGTTCCTCATCAAATGGTAGCTGTCCAGCTGTGATGATTCGTTCCTCATCAATTGGTAGCTTTCCATGCTTAAGACATTGCAGTGAAGCCTCCTTGTCAATGTATTTCAGGTTAAGTTCTTCCATAAACTTCCCTGCTCTCTTATTTTGTCACCATTCTTCTTTCTTTGTCTTTCTTTGAATAGTCTTCCCTCTGCAATCAGGATTGCTGGGTTGTTGTTGTCCACTGTAATGTTCTTTAATGTGTCTTCATTGAAGTTTTTCTACAAGTTTATTAGTTGAGGTCTGTTGTGATAGATATTTATTTTGATGGTCGTTTACCATTTTCATAGTTCTATCTATCGAGCTTTTAATATCCTGTCTCATGCTTAATATTTTTGCTCGATATGCGTGGTTGATTTCAATGAAACCTAAACCGCCCTCTCTTCTTGGTAGGTATGTCCTGTCCATGCACTGATGTCGGTAGGTAACCTTATATAGCATTTTCCTAGTTTTGATATCAAGCCTATTGATGTAGCATTGTGGCCAGCCAATAATACCAAAACCATAGGAAATGACAGGTATTGCAAGTTGGTTGATGGCAGTTATTTTGTTTTTATGGTGTTAATCCCGATTTGAGGATCTTTTTAAGGGGGCTAATATATTCATTTTCTGCCTTTTCTCTCATTTGTCCATGTTCAACCATTACATTTTCTTCAATGCCAAGGTATTTGTATGCAACATCCTCTCCCAAGTCTTTGATATAGCCATTGTCCAGCTTAAGATGTTCTGCTGTCACTTTTTTACCTTTTTTTTATAGTGCATTTAGCACATTTTTCATATCCAAATTCCTGTCGTGTTGAAGATCTTACTTTGATTTAATCTCTAATGAGATTTCGGTAAACCATCCTCGGTTCCTATTAAAAAGTTTTTTTGTTTTTTTTAATCTATTTTCTTTTCTTTTCTTTTCTCTATTCCTTATTTGAGCAGCTAAGGCTTTGATTTCAGCTTGGTTTTCTGCTATCCTACTTCTTAGCTGCTCTGATGTTTTTAAGGAATATCTTTTTTTGTTCTGGGACTTTGATTTAATAAGAAGCCAGATATCTGGGATATTTCTGCTCTGCACTTTTCTATTTTTTGTTGGAGTTTTCTTTTCCAAACTGGCTCAATTGGATTTCCCTTACATATTCCTTTTCTCCTTTCTTGGTGGCATGGAAGGAGTTTGCTGCCCCAATGGCATTTTGGGGGCACCTTTGAAGCCCCATATCTCTCCTAATTCTCAACAGAACGCAAGTTTGGCACTGTATTTGTACATGAAAATGGCCATTTTTGCCCACTCTTATCTGTTTTTTTTTATTTGTTTCCCCTTACATATTCCTTTTCTCCATTCTTGGTGGCATGGAAGGAGTTTTGTTTGTATATACCATGTTCCCCCATTTTCCTTCTAAAGAGGCATCAACAGGGACCAGTTGTGAGAGGGCATCATTCACCTTCATAATAAGAGTTGTGAAGGCTTTGTTCATTACTATGTGAACCAGTTTGAGTCGATCTCATAAGCCATACTTCACGTTTTCTCTATCGTATTGGCCAGTTGTTCCTCTATTTCCATCTGGTCCATCTATTTCCATATGACTAGCTGAAGGTACATTTAGTTTGAAATTGATGTAATCGCATCCTTTTGTTTGAAAGGTAGTGCTGGAGGTGACTGTCATCCATCTCTTTCATTGCTTCTTTGAGTTTTTTTGGAAGACTCGGAATGGTTCATTAGAGTTCCAGATATTCCATTAACAAGTCCCACAGGATTTTCTTCCTTTTCTGTGTTCGTCCATTTTTGTGGTCTAATGTCCCCATGAAAGGATGTAGGTTGTAACCTAGAGCAAACCTTACATTTTTTCCTTTGCCTGCATTTTCACGAAACGTGTCCATAATGTAGACAGCCAAAGCAAAGTCTCTTTTACATCACAAATTGCCTCCTGTCTGCGAGATTTTTGTCCTTGAACCTCGTTCAGGTATCCAGCTCGTGACTTCCTTGGCAAAGAATGCACCGGTTATTCCTGATTAAGGTGTCTTTACCTTGTCCTTCACTCATTGTGACAAACGTGTGATGAGGTTGCTTCCACTTATTCACTTCAGGCCTATCCTTCACCATCCCCATTTGTTCCAACCTAATAGATTGAAATGAGGTAACAGGATCAGTGGCTGTCCGAGCCTGTTTGCTGACGAATTCCATAAAGTCCTTAAAGGGGAGAAATTCTCCTTTATCTTGTCTGTGTTGATCCACAACACCTGCCCATTTCGCAATGACCCACTCAGGTAGTTTGGCCAGCATTTTCCGGTTTTCCCTTTCATTACTAAGGACTTCCTATGCTCTGCATTGCAGCATGACGTTGCCTCAGGAAGTCTGCATACTTCAGCAATGCCACGCCATCCCTGGAATTTATCCTTTGCCACCTCTCAAGTCTGTCTCTAAATGCATTGACCACCACAAAATGATTTCTGTAGCGTTCTTCCAACATCCCTGGAATTTATCCTTTGCCACCTCTCAAGTCTGTCTCTAAATGCATTGACCACCACAAAATGATTTCTGTAGCGTTCTTCCAACATCCCTGGAATTTATCCTTTGCCACCTCTCAAGTCTGTCTCTAAATGCATTGACCACCACAAAATGATTTCTGTAGCGTTCTTCCAACATCCCTGGAATTTATCCTTTGCCACCTCTCAAGTCTGTCTCTAAATGCATTGACCACCACAAAATGATTTCTGTAGCGTTCTTCCAACATCCCTGGAATTTATCCTTTGCCACCTCTCAAGTCTGTCTCTAAATGCATTGACCACCACAAAATGATTTCTGTAGCGTTCTTCCAACATCCCTGGAATTTATCCTTTGCCACCTCTCAAGTCTGTCTCTAAATGCATTGACCACCACAAAATGATTTCTGTAGCGTTCTTCCAACATCCCTGGAATTTATCCTTTGCCACCTCTCAAGTCTGTCTCTAAATGCATTGACCACCACAAAATGATTTCTGTAGCGTTCTTCCAACATCCCTGGAATTTATCCTTTGCCACCTCTCAAGTCTGTCTCTAAATGCATTGACCACCACAAAATGATTTCTGTAGCGTTCTTCCAACATCCCTGGAATTTATCCTTTGCCACCTCTCAAGTCTGTCTCTAAATGCATTGACCACCACAAAATGATTTCTGTAGCGTTCTTCCAACATCCCTGGAATTTATCCTTTGCCACCTCTCAAGTCTGTCTCTAAATGCATTGACCACCACAAAATGATTTCTGTAGCGTTCTTCCAACATCCCTGGAATTTATCCTTTGCCACCTCTCAAGTCTGTCTCTAAATGCATTGACCACCACAAAATGATTTCTGTAGCGTTCTTCCAACATCCCTGGAATTTATCCTTTGCCACCTCTCAAGTCTGTCTCTAAATGCATTGACCACCACAAAATGATTTCTGTAGCGTTCTTCCAACAGTTTCTTAGCCTCATCGAAGGCATCTTCTGGTGGAAGCAGAAAATAACCTTTTACAGTGTCCTTAACCTGACCACCGAGATACTTTTTTAAATAGTGGGTCCTCTCTGTGGCTGGGATTCTTCTGTATTCAATCAAGGTTTGAAACACTGCCTTCCAACCTCGATATCGCATTAGATCTCCATAAAAAATGCTAGGTTCAGGTGATCATAGTGTCAATGCCATTTTTCATTTTTGTATTCTCATCCTGGAAAATCCGTTGCCATTCTTTACAACTCTCTTTCTGGCTTTGGTATTTCGTTTTGGCATATTCCATTGCCCATATCAGCATTCATTTTTCCCTTCTGCTCCAGTGTGTTTCTTTATATTTTCCCTGTTCATGGTGTTTGTTGAAGTCTATGCTTGCTTTTTCCAGGGCTCTTTCTTTTATTACATTTATTTCAGGGGTAGGTATATATTTATCTATTTGGGAAGCAATTGATAATAATTTGTTGGCTGTGGTGGAGTTAACCTTTTCTTTTTGGAGGTTTGATAATTGTATTTGCTCTTCAAATACTTTTTTCTTCTTCTGCCCCACTTCTCAAATCTTGAGTAAGTGAAGCAGTGGAGTATCATTTTCTTCTCCTGAATGGACCACTTAGTTACGTTATAATTTCTTTTCCTAGTGGTCCTTCTTTGATCTTGTTGGATTCCAGGACCAGTATTGTTCTGGTCTGGTGGAGTATCCAGCTGAATGATGCTACTTGTGGTATCATCTATAGGAGAAGGTACACTGTTGCTTTCCTTGCTTAGCCCAGTGCGTAGCCATAACGAGGGGACCTGATTATCCTGGGCGACGTCCAGCCAGTATGAATTTGTTGTATTCATTTCAATGTTCATATTTTTGGAATATTTGGTCAGGGTAACAGAAATAAAAATATACAAGGTATTAACGATACTAATATGACTGTAGTTATGAAGGAAAGGCACAAGGCAATTATAGAGTATATAATTGGGTTAATAGTTTATTGGTGTAATGTTAAATGTGAGTATACAAATGGTGTTTAAATGTCTGTAAGAGGTACAACATGTGTTTAAAGTATATGCAAGTGTTCATTAAAGGTTGACAGAGACTTTCGCTTGGCAGAAATATTAAGTATGTATAGAGGACGAAGAAACTTAGCTCGTGTTGAATTGTCTCTGCAGTTGGTTCTGTTGTTGTTTAGTTCATCTGGTCTTACCCTTTAGGTGCCAAGACAGTGTTTGTTGACCTTATTCGGCCACTACTTGAAATGTTCTTCTCCCACTGCCAGCAGGATCTGTTCTCTATGCCTGTCGGAACTGTTCTATCGAATTTTAGGTGTCTGCCTCTGGCGTCTGATTCCAGGAACAAATAGGGGCAGATAACCCAATTTCTGATATTCTCCTAACTGGCGGAGAAACATGCAATGTTTGTTCCTTGCATGTTTGATGGTTTATTTTATTGTTCATCTTATGTTTATTTTAATTTTACAAATTTTATTTTACAAATAATGTGACTTGTCTCATACATAAATTGTAACCATGTAATTAGTGGTTACCAAAATATTCCCTATTTGATTGTGACTCCACTAAGTGTGGAGGTTGTTAGGACAATGTCCTTTCAGAAATACACACTGTTTCTGGCCCTTAACTGGCATTTTTCTATGCCTTGGTGTGCCTCATGGATTCTCTCCAGGACTGTGTTTTGCATGCTTTTGGGTATTATTATGCATTTGCCCTTAGTCACTAGTCCATCTTGTACCGATAAACAATCTTTCAGTGACCAGTAATCTCTTATGATTTTAGGGGCTTGTTTTATGTCCTCTGGCCATTTGTTAATTATGACGAGCTTTAGTATTCTAAGTTCATTGTCATTTTCCATGGCTTCTTGCAAGTCTGCGCTGATATTCGAACTGTGTGTATGTTTAGGTCCAGTTCTATTTCTTTGCCTTGTGTTGGCTGTATCCTCGACAAGTAGTCTGGGATTTTCATTTCGGTCCCTGGTCGGTATGAGATTTTTGCATCATAAGGTTGCAGTCTTAGCAACATTCTCTGTAACCATGGAGGTGCTTGTGCGATATTTTTACTCTGTATATTTTCCAGAGGTTTGTGGTCAGATTCAATTTGAAATTCTTTTCCATATATGTACGTGTGAAATCTTTCACAACCAAATAGCACCGCCAAAAGTTCCCTTTCAATATTTGCATATCTTGATTCCGTGTCGGTTAATCTTTTGCTAGCAAATGCAACAATTTTTTTGTCATTTATCAGCGTCGCACCAAGCCCTAGCATGCTGGAGTCTACCTGTATTGTTGTTTTGGCATTTGGATTAAAAGACGCTAAACATAGATTCTCATGAATACAATTTTTTAGGTTTTGAAATACCTTTTCATGTGTCTCGTTCCAGTTGTAATCCATGTCCTTTTTTAGTAGTGCTCTTAGTGGTGCTGTTCTTGTGCTGAGTTCTAGTATGAAGGGGCTCAGGTATTGTACCATACCTAGAAATTGCTGGAGCTCTTCTCGGCTAGTTGGGGTCGGTTTTGCTTTTATCCTTCACATTTTTCTGGGTCAGGGTGGGAACCGTCTTCATCCAAAATAAGACCATAAAATTTGATTTGTTTCTGTCTTATTTTACTTTTTTCTTTGTTGAAGACTAGCCCATACCTCCGAGCTGTCTCCATTGTCTCCCTTAGATTTTCGTGATGCTCCTTAGTAGTTTTTCCGAACATGTATATATCGTCCGATATTCCTATGGCTCCTTTGCAGTTTTCCAATACTTGGTCCATTTTTTGTTGGAATAGGTCTTGGGATACTTTTAGTCCGTAGGTATTTATACCTTCCAAACGGGGTATTAAAGCACGTGAGCAGGCTGGATTCTTCGTCTAGGTGTATTGCCCAGTAACCATGTTTTGCATCCAGTTTAGAGAAGTGTTTTGCTCCAGTTAACTTGTGGGAGATTTCTTCCAGGGTTGGAGTTTTATAATAAGTTCGTTTGATGAACTTATTAAGTGGTTTTGGGTCTAAGTATATTCTTAGTTCCCCACTTCTCTTCCTGCTGCACGCTATTGCGTTCACCCAGTCTGTCGGTTCGGTCACTTTCTCTATTACTCCCAATTTTTCCATTTTTTGCAGTTCTTTTTTTAATTTATTTTAGATGAACGGTGTATTTCTCTGTGGTTGGACAACTGGCATAGTATTTTCTTCTACGTAATTTTTTGTTTTCCTGGAAAGTTTCCAATACCTTGGAATCTGTCAGGATATTCATTTTCCAGGTCCTCAATATTTTCTAGTGTTTTTTCTGTTGTCACACTGAAATTTATTTTCACCAAACCTTGCTGAATGCACAGTCTCAGACCCAAAATTGTTGTGTCATTTTCACATATGTAGAATTTAGCTAGGATGGCTGGTGAGTCCTTTTTATTTTTAATCTTATGGACCCATACTGGGGTATTTTAGTGCCATTCATGGAGAGAGGTTTTGTCCGTCTTTATGGTGTCCATTTCGTCAGTGACGCCTCATGGATACTTTTTTTAAAAAATTCTAGCTGGAATTATATTTCTGTTAGCTCCAGTGTCCACTTTCATCTTTAGTTTGTGTTCTTTTCCACTTGTATCTACACAGTCTATATTTGCGAAGACTTCTTCTCTGTCATTTTGTTCACAACATATAGATATAAGTCTTCATGTTCGGACTCTGTGTTAGTTACGTGAGCAACGTTTATTTTTTTGTTTTTGTTGTATTGCTTTTTGTGGAATTTCTGCTGGCTATTTTTCCCAGTCTTGTATGTGTTGGGGGTATTTTTTTTATTTGTGTGTGTGTTTTTGTGAGGCAATATTCCTCAAAGTGATGTAGACAGTGACATTTTTTACACTCCTTGTTAAAAGCATAACAGTCCTCTTTCTTTTTGCCGTGGTTATATCCACATCTCGTACATGACTCCCTGTTTATTTTTGACACTGCATGGTATACTCCGGGTCGTACTTCGTTGGCGTCTTTGTAGCGTGTGCTGTCTTTTATAGTCGTCTCATAGGCTCTGATACTTTCAATTGCCAATTTTAGTGTGAGGTCGGGTTTACTTATTAAGCTCCACCTTTCTTCTGTGCTCTTTAGTCCTTTTATTACTTGTTCGAGGATTCTTTCCTCTTTACTGGCATTGAACTCGCATCTCTCAGCTTTGGTCTGTAGTTTAACCAGATATTCGTCGATAGAGTCTTCGTTCTGCTTCATTGCCGAAAATTCCAGTCGCTCAACCCATTTGTTAGGTCTTTGTATTAACTGTGATGCAGTCTGGATGTGTAATGTTGCATGGCATTATTGAAAAGAATGATGATGTTAAAAGTAATCATAATATACGTATCTTCTTATTATATTTTACTTCTCAAGGCTGGATCACAGTTGCTGTTATCTGGTTGTTGGGCTGGATGGTATTCTTGCTGTTTAGAGTCTGGAACAATTTGCAATTTGCTTGAGGATATCTTGCCTTGTGCCGTTCATAGTTTTTAAATCACAACACAAGACAATCTTGTTTTTCTTATTTTCTCATGAGTTCCTTATATCCCCAAGTCAAAATGCCTTGGGAGACAGACACGCATCTTGCATCTCTATCCCATCACAGCTTAGTCCCAACTGATCTTTCATACTCTCCTCTCACTACCTCTCTTCCACACTTTGCCACGTGACGTCTATCAACCAGTAAGAAACCGACAGGTGGTGTTGTGCTGACTCATACAAAAGTCTTTCCACTATTAACTACACACAATTTCTTGGATTTTGGGTTGTTTTTTTCCCCACCTCATTAGATTTTTATTAGATGGTTAAAATTCTTCCTCTGATCTCTAGTTATCCCAGTTTCTTTTCCAGGTTCTTGGGAACGGTTCCAAGACTTCCAACTATGGTATCACCGTCATTTTATTGTCCCGTATGAAATTTTACTGTTTGCAAGACTCATTTAAAATATTTTATTCAAGATAATCTTTTATATAAGTTGGTCTTTGTTTGATAAGTGAAGAACAGCGTACAACCAGAAAAGTAGTTTGGAGTACATCTCTGCTTTGTTCAGGTATAGGACTTTCTTGAACTTCTGGAATTTCAACTGTTGGAAACCTTTGGTTAGCACCAGCATTCTGCTTGTCTTTTTCAGGAACTGGATTGAAACTATTAGTAGAAATTTTATCAGTTGCATTAGATTTAACTAAATCAGTTCTTTCAAATAGGAGTTCAGTTAATCAGTTACAGGTTGGGGGGGGGCTCAATCTTTTGGTGAAACTGTAATTTCATGTCCATCTTGCAAGCGTATGTGTGCATAATAAGGATTAGCCTTGAGTAGCCCAACTTTGTGATATATCCTGGTAAGGGATATATTCTGAAGTTCATAGTTGGTATATTATCGCAGTATTAATTAGTACATCCGTTGGTCAAGGTGTCGTCTAGCGAGTAAAGTTAGCTTGTCAGCATAAGGTCTGGTCAATCGAGTAAATGTGGGTCGTAGGTTTAGAACCACACAGTGTCGACTATTTATACATGAACTGTCCAATGAGATTATAGCAAGGGGGTACCAAGATATTTACATATTCATTATATCACTTTGTCTACCAGTAGTTTAAACTTACTTTATCAAACATGCCATCTCATTAACATGGTACTGGGTTGAGATGACCAGGCAGGAAGTGAATGCCCATCTGCAGTCTTCCATTGGTGACAAAACATTCTGTCATGCAAGTTTTCATAAGTGGTTGTACATTACATGCTCCTGATGCAATGAAGCACATGTGGGAATACTGTCTCCCACATGAGATGATCAATTCAAAGAAAATTTTTTTAAAGTTACTCAAAATAAAAGATGTTACAAAAATTCTTTTTTATCAATTCAAAGAAAAATCTTGTTTTTAGGGCTACGAAAAAAAAAAAAAAAAAACACGCTATAAAGATTATTTTTTTAGTTTTAAATTTCCAAATAACTTTTTTTTTGTGTGTATTGAATTTTTATTTATTTAAAAAAATTTTAATATGTTATTAAGGATTTGATCTTTCTAGAAATATAAAAATTAGGGCCTGGAAATTTTTTTTCTTCAAATGGTCAAAGTTCCCCCCCCCCCCTATATTCTGAATTGATAAAAAAAACTTTTTTTTTTTAATAGAATATGGTATATATTATAAAATTACCTAATTTTTGGTAATTGTTTTGAAATTAGAAAATTTAAAAAAGTTTTTTCCCTTTATTACTGTTGCCAATGGCAATCTTTATCAACTTATTTTTTTCTTTTCCTTTTTTGATTAATAAAAGTCTCTGTTAAAAATCAAACCTTGGTTTATTTTTTTTTTCATTTCTTTTTTGATATAATTAAAAAAAAAAAAGGATTCTGTACTTTTTAAAAAGCTTAGTCTTTCATTCTCAGCTGCCTCACATGTACAACATGTTTTGATGTCACGTTCAATCGAACAGAACTTTATTTTAGATGGACACTAGAAGTGGCTACCTAGCGTTGCCTGGGTAGAGAGGATGCAAAAAGAGGTTAGTCCAACTGATCCATTACTATTGAATCGCGAGTTGGATCCTGGTAGTATGTCCCATTAAAATCCCCATGTAAAAAAGACCTTGCGTTGATCCAGTCACTCTGAAAAGAAAAATCTACTACTTAAAATATTAAAGGTAAAAAAAATCTAGGCTGTTATCATCTAAATTTAATTTTTCAAATTATCTTCACAAATATAAATCAAACCTTCATTATTTTTGCTCAAAAACCAAGCCCAGGTGATATTTAATGTGTATATTAGGTACCACCAATTTTCCCTGTGAAATTTAACCCCCCCCCCCCTATATTTAACACAATGAAACTTGCATAAAAATTAATATTATCATGAAATTTTTTTCCATTCGAAAGAAGAAACATTAAACAAACACCTGATGATTTTTTTAAAAAAATTTCAGCTTACAGAAATAATGAAAATTGTGATTGAAAAACAATGTTTTCATTTTTGCACCGTTTAATCAACTGAAATTTAACAAGTTATGATAAGAGGATTTTTAAAAAATTCTATGAAAAATCAATTAATAGTCCAATTTTCATGAAAATTTCCATAACCATTTACCTTTGGATGTAAAAATGCCTGAAATATTTTTTTTTAAAAATATATTGGGGAAATATATTTTTTTTTTATGAGGTCTACCCACCCCTATTTTATTTTATGAGATATATAAAAAAATGAACCGTCAAAAAACGTTTTTACTTTTTTTTCTATAAAGATAATAGTCTGAATAACTATATCAAAAAATTTGTATAATATTCAACGCTGTAGTTTTTGTAGTAAAAATTCATGAATTTTGAAATAAAAAAAATGTCATAATATTATTATTCGAAAACATTTTTTTTTTTCTTTTTTAATGGATTTGTACTATATTTTATTGAATTGTAAAGAAATTTTTAGAAAAATTAATTAAGAGATTTTCAATCTTTTGAGTGCTTAAATGATTTTTTTTTTTTTTTTTAAATGTTTAAAATCTTTTTTTGTGAGTAAAAATCGAATTTTTCACGGATATTTAAATATATGAATTTTAGAATTCAGGTGAACTAAAAATTAGTCCGATCCACGATATATTGATATTTTTAATTTTATAATGCATCAGTTAATTTATTTCAAAACTTTAATTAAGTATTTTGCTATGAAAAATTAATATATAAAATTCATTAAAAAT
Organism: Doryteuthis pealeii; assembly: GCA_023376005.1. NCBI lineage: Eukaryota > Metazoa > Mollusca > Cephalopoda > Myopsida > Loliginidae > Doryteuthis > Doryteuthis pealeii. The sequence goes on from CM042151.1 coordinate 101,050,606, forward strand.
ATGAAAATCCCGATATTAAGTTTAAAATGTTATATTTTTAGATTCTAGAAATAAAGATATATTTAATGCAAACCTTATTTTATATGCAAAAAGTAATAAGTTTTGAAGAAAAACTCTATTGAAAATTTAGCCCCTCCCCCTTTTTAAGCAGAAAAAATATTGATGAATATTTTTTTCTTTTAGCCAATTAAATAATTATCGAAATGAGTAAATAAGAAATCTCCAAAAAATTGAAAAAAAAAAAAAATTTTACATTTTATTTTTCGATTTTCGGTACTTATTTTTTCCTAGAAAATCCCCCTTAAACATTTTTTTCTGTTTATAACTTCGGTTTTTTAATCTTTTTATTCATACTGTATTTAGTATCGAACACTGACCAACGCGCCGAGATTTTACACCCCCCAAAATAAGGGGTGTCAAAATTAAGTGACCTGAAAAAAATTAGAAAGTTTTGAAATGAAATAAATTAGGGATTTGTCATCTGCTAGGAGTTTTAAAAATAATTAAATCTATTATTTAAGGTCAAACTTTGTCTAAATCGATAAGTAATAACATACTGACCATCATTAAAAAAGAAAAATATCATTTCATATGCAGTTTATTTTTAAAAGATTTAAAACCATTTGTTTTGGTCAATTTCTCCTCGATCCGCCATTTAGCCTAGTTTTCGATGATTTTAAGTGCTTGTTTACAATTTTGCCGTAACATTCGCGATTGCAAAAAAATTTACCAAAAATCAGGTAATTATCCGATTTTAATAAAATTTTTAGTATTGATTTAACAATTAATGAATTTTATAATGCATCAGTTATTTTGTTTCAAAACTTTAATTTAGTATTTTTGCTATGAAAAATGAATATATAAAATTCATTTAAAATATGAAAATCCTGATGTTAAGTTTAAAATATTATATTTTCAGATTCTAAAAATAAATATATACTTAATGCAAACCTTATTTTAGGCGCCAAAAGTAATAAGTTTTGAAGAAAAACTCGTATGAAAATGTACCCCCCCAGAAAAAACATCGATGTATATTTTTTTCTTTTATAAAATAATAGCCAATTAAATAATTATCGAAATGAGTAAAAAAGAAATCTCCAAAAAATTTATTATTTATTATTTTTTACATTTTATTTTTCGATTTTCGGTACTTATTTTCTCATAGAAAAGGCACCGTAAATTTTTTTTGTTGTTTCTATTCATAACTTCGGTCTTTTATCTCTTTATTTATACTGTAATTAGTAGGTACCACCAGACCGTTTATGCCATCTTGAATAAAACGGAAATAGATATTTCCGAACTTTGTTTATCAAAAATCTCGTAAAAAAAAGATCGTACAGAGTTGTTACAAAGAAAAATAGTTAATTCAAAGATCAAATTATCCGATTGGGAAAAATTATATCGTTATCTTAAAAAATAAACAAACCTGCCCGTATTACATGCGAAAGGGTAATTTTCAGACCGTAATATAGACAGAGAAGTTACTAATTATTTCCCTTTTACGATAACCCGTAAAAGTATGGAATGAAAATTTGAATATTTTTTCTAAGAGAAAAACTGATAAAATAATCTATTATACTTACTTTTTATTTTAATTATTGAAAAAAGTTAAATAAAATAATTTTTTTCACGCTAACACTGTCAGCCTAACAGGAACAAACTTTGGTTACTTAGAAGCGTCTCGTCTCTTTGTAAAACAAATGTCAGCAATGCTCTTCCGTACATTCTAAGGATCACACATTACTATTCAACAACAAAAATTACAAATTCTTTTAAAAATATTAATCGAGCTCGTATCGGACCAATGTTTAGTGCACCTGAATTATAAAATTCATATTTTTAAATATCCGTGAAAAATTCGATTTTTTGACGCAGGAAAAAAAAATTTAATTTATTTCACGCAGAAAATAAAATATTTAATCACACAAAAGATTGAAAATCTCTTAAAAATTAATTTCTTTAAAAAATTTTTTTTTTTGTTGACAATTTAATAGAATATAGTACATACCAATTATAAAAGCAAAAAAAAGTTTTCAAATATTAATATTATGACATTTTTTTGCACTTTTTATTTCCGATTTCATTAATTTTTCCTCAAAAAACTAGACGTCGTACATTCATACAATTTCATTAATATAGTTATTCAGACTCTTATCTTTATAGAAAAAAGAAAAAAATTTTTCTGACGCGTCATTTTTTTTTATCTCATAAAATAAAATAGGGGGGGGGGATAGAAAAATATTTCCCCTAATATATTTTAGAAAAAAAAATATTTCAGATGTATTTACATCCAATGGTAAACATTTATGGAAATTTTCGGGAAAATCAGATTATTAATTGATTTTTCATAGAATTTTTAAAAAATCCTCTTATCGTAACTTGTTATTAGCTACGTTAAATTTCAGTTGATTTAACAGTGCAAAAATGAAAACATTGTTTTTCAATCATAATTTTCATTATTTTCGTAAGCTGATAAAAAATTTAAAAAATCATCAGGAGTTTGTTTAATGTTTTTTCTTTCGAATGGAAAAAATCTTTTCAAGAAAATATTATTTTTTCTGCAAATTTCATTGTGTTAAATGTAGGCGGGGGGGTAAATTGCACAGGGTCAAATTGGTGGTACCTAGTAATTAGTATCAGGTAAGGACCAACTAAAATGTTACGCCCCCAACATAAGGGGGGTCAAAATTAAGTGATCTGAAAAAAATGAGAACGTTTTGAAATAAAATAAATAATGCATTATAAAGATCATTCATTGATACATAAACACTGAAAATTTCATTAAAATCCGATAATTTCCTAATTTTTGGTAAATTATTTTCTGTAGGGGGGCTAAAGTCATTTTGTCAAAAACGAATTTTAGGCTCCGTTTGCCAGTCCCTAGTATATAATATTTACGTTGTCGTTAATTGTTTTATTTTCGAAGTTTCCTCCGGACATACACGTTCACAAAACTGCCCTTTATATATGTAGAGATAGATAGATAAATTATTTAAATGGTCATCTATTTATCATAAATAGATGACCATTTGCACATTCCGTAAAGCTTGTGTAATCTCGGCATATTATATAAATATTGCTTTAGCAGAAGATCAGAATTATCTCCCTTTTTAAAGCTCTTTAGAAAATCTTTCTGTATTGATTGCAAGTGAAAGACAAATTTTAATTTAATTGAACCAGAAAACATGAGTTTTACTTAAAATATTACTGTTTATATTTTTTCTCCGGCGTTGTATAGCCCCCAGGAAAAAAAATTAAACGTAAGAAAAGAGAAAAAAGTAAGTATAACGATATGTTTTTTCTTTCTTTTTACAAATAAAATGTAATTTGCTGGAAAACTGACGAAGAAGTGAAATATTTTCTTAATTTCTGACAATACTTCATGGATATAAACATATCTGGAATCTTTTGAAAACTGATTTTATAATTTTTAAAAATCTAATTAATTTCAACATTTAATTCCAATTTTATTCCCGCTACTATCCATGTTAATCAGTAGGGGGGGGGTGACATATACAAATGGTAGACTGTGAATTCCATACCGGGAGGGTTTTGAATATAAGGTGAAAAAAGCTAACATTCGTAGTTTAAACCCGTTTTTTGTTTTTTTCAGTCAACCCATATATGAATATTATTTCGATCTTTTTTTTTAAGGGGGGGGGGGTATTTTTAATGCTTACCCAAACTGAAGTACGTCTTATAAGATGCAAAATATGGCATTTAATTATTTTAATGGTGTCTGGCAGGGACCTTCAATTTGCCCCATGAAATCCCTCTTTTAGCACAATGAAAGGTTAATATTATCTTGAAAATTTTTGGTCCATTCAAAAAAAGAAATATTAAAAAAAAATTTCAGCCTACAGAAATAATGAAAATTATGAACGAAAACAATGTTTACAACGTTAAATCAATTGAAATCTAACGTAACCAGAAACAAGTTATGACTACCGGCTTTTAAAAAAAATTATATGAAAAATCAACAGTCAATTTTTTACGAAAATTTCGGTAATTATTTACCTGTTGATGAAATTATGTTTAAAATAAGTTTTTCCTTAAATATATTAGGGGAATTTTTTTTTTTTTACGGGAAAACCTTTTTACGGGAAAAATCTTTTTACGGGGACCCCATTTCCATTGAATCAGTTTGATTGAAATAATTGAGAAATTGAAAAGAAAGGTTACGTCATTTCTTTATTATTTTTAATTAAAACATTCATTGTAATTCAAAAGGAGTTAATTAGCCTCAGTGTTATCAGTCCTCAAAAGGTGACGTGCACGTAACCTGAAAGAAATCTGTAATTTTTAAAATAACATGCATTATAAAATACTTGATTAATAAGTCAACACTGTAAATTCTATTAAAATCAGATAATTCCCTGATTTAAAAAAAATCTATCTGTCCCTCCGTAGTTGTAACATTTCCCGGTCAATTCTTTTGTAAACAAAACCCACAATAATTTAAAAACTTTAGTTTTTCTGTGTGTTTGGAACAAAAGATCAAAACCAGAAGGCTGCATCAGAAAAAAAAAAAAAAACTTTTTCAGAAATGTCCACACCCAAAGAAAATTACTTAAATTTAAAAATTGTTTTTTTTGTTTTTTTTTATAAGCTCAAAAAATAATTTTAATGGCATGTTTTCTCTTTTCATAGATTAGAAAGAATATTTTTCTTTGAATTGATGCAAAAAAATGTCTTTTCTCTGATTCAATTGGCCTATTTTTATTCACTATAAAATCTTATAGGGAATTTTAAGTGTACAAGGTAGTAAATACTATTTTTGTCTATATATGATTAAAAATGCACAATTTTGTGCAAGACATTTTCCAAGATTTTTGTATATCTAAAAAATATGACTAACAAGTGTTATTTAGCTCAGTCATTAAATCACCCGTATTGGGATTGCAAGGTTCTGAGTTTGATTCCCTGCTCCCACTAATTCTGCATATGAGTAGCATAAATTGGGTAGATCTGTGCAGTAAAGTAGGGAGCTGATGGTAGGTGTTGTGCTCCACCTCAACAAAAACAAGCTCTTTGGTTTAGTGTGTAGGGACTAGAACTCTCCTGTGCCTTCGGGGACAGGAAGTAGAAAAGGTAACGTCCCTTGTCAGGTTGAGTGAAGAATTCTCTTCACGGTTTTGGTACCAACGTGTAAACCTCATAGAACCAAGCTCTCATCTCAGTCCCTTGTGACTGAAGGAATTTTCCCCTCCGTGAGGGAGTAACAACTGAAGACTTAACCTGAGCACCCACCCCCCAATGAGGGTGATATATGAACTGTAAGTACTGCCTCTAAGTACTTGTATATTGTCTGTTGTTGAGTTTGCATGTTAATAAATAAGGTTAAAAGTACATGTGCTTTCCTTTTCGTCATTACATTCTGTGAACCTATATTTTGTTTCTTATAGACCGTAGACAGCTATTCCAATAAGTGTTTGTAAAAAGAGGATAGACTCCTTCACTGTATGGCTGATAATAACAGACCACTCCAGCAACTTTATTTAACTTGAGTTGTTTAAATGAACATTTTTTTTTTCCCCCTTTTAACATCAAAATACGTAGATATTGAAATATGGGGACAGCAGCAACTGTTTCAGTGTGTGTGTCTTTGTTGTGTTGTTATTTTTTCTCACTGCAAAGTGTAACTGTGCTGTATGAAATTGGCATTTATGCACTCCCATAGATTTTTTTCCATTTTTTCTGTTTTCTTTTTTTTTCTTACATTTTAATACATCACTTATCTCCATTTAGGTGGGGTTTTTGAACATACCTAGCTCAGTATATACAAATATCTGGAATCTTTTGATAACTGGTTCAATTATTTTTTGAAATCTATTTAATTCATATTTTATTTTTGCTACTATCCATGTTAATTGATGACATAAACAAAGTCTCCCAGTGAAATCTTAGACTGGTGTTATCTGATTGAATTTCAGTCAAATCTTTTTAAAACTATTTGGTGTAAATTTTTTTATCATAGTCCTACAGACAGATGTTAGTGGATTATGAAATGAAAATTTTAAATAAAAATGAAACTCTAAAGAAAACATAACTTAATACTTTCATTCATTTATAAATTTAAAAAAACAATTAAACGACACTATTAATTGATGTTGTATGGATTTAAAGAAAGTACCCCAGGAAATTTCAAAAATATTTTATTATAAACAATGATTTCATTGAATAAATACAAAACAAATTTTAACCCTAATGAGAAAATACTCATTCATTAAATGAAAAACCTATTTAATTTGACAACAGTTTTTGTTTTGTTTTAGACTATCACTATGTTATTATTGGATTTTATTGTAAAAGGGACATTCTTTCAGTTGAATTTGTAAAATTGTTTTAAAGATTTTTAAAAAGAAGAGAAATTAATTTGTCTATGTCAAGTATATCAGATTGGAATTTAAGTAGAATTATTGACAGAAATGCTAACAGTATTTCTCAAGCATTCAAAATATTTATGTTTGTAATTAATTGTAAAGGTTTTTCTACTTTTACAACTAACTTTGTCTTGTCCGTAAATATTAAAAGGCTGAAAATTGGGGGTAAAAGGCTGAAAATTGGGGGTTAACTGGACTTTGTCCGTGTGTGTATCTTTTTATTCAATTTAATTTTGCTTTATCTCTTTATTTTTTTTTTTTCTGAATTAATCTTTGAAGAGTGTTCACTCTAATTTTTTTTTAAATTTTCAAAATTAAAATTAATGAAGTAAATCATTTTCAGAAATATTTCAAAAACATTCTTTGATTAAAAAAAAAAATTAAAACTTCAGATAATGGAATAAATTTAAAGTATTTTCTTTAGAAAACATAACAAAAACACATTAAAGAACTACAAATTCAACCAGAATTTTGTGAATCTCTGTAAGTTTTCTGCTGACAGTACAATAATTTTTTGACTTAAAACAAATAATTTTGTGCTATTATCTTTTAACTCAGGGTTTCTAAACCGGGGTTCCCTGGAACCCTAAAGATTCTACAAGAACAAGTGAGATAAGCTACTGCACTTTTGACTTAAAGCTACTGTTGGTTGACTGAGTGCATAGTAGAGCACATTTAACTATGGCATCAGCTGAATTTCTCTTGGGACTCTTAAAAAAAAAAATAAGTTAATACTTGAAATTTTTTCAGGGGGGGATTTTCTTTTGCATTTTTTCTTTTTTTGTATATTATAATTCTTTTGCTACCTATATTCCACTTTTATTGTATATGAAACATGTTATTTTTCCTGTGTTTCATTCAGTTTAAGATGTTTGCCAGAAGTACACTTGTTTTATTTGCTAAATGATTTAGTGGAAAAAATATTCTCATATATTTATCATTAATGGAATGTCCTTTTAATTTAGACAAATCTTTGGCTGAATTTTTAAAAAATGTTTAATTTTTGTTAAGTTTCATTAAATCTCATTCATGATTTATATAGGTTACATGGCAGTTTATGAAGATGTATTTTTGTAATATAATTTCAAATAAAGTATAAGTATACTCTTTTTATTTTGTTAATAGTACTTTGATTTTTTTTTTACTTACAGATAGCAATATTAGGGAAGAAGAATTTTGGAATTCAAAAGGATAGATTCAACCACATACCAGAAAAAAATATTCTTGCTAAGTGTGTGGACAACTTACAAGACAATTTATTTTTCTTAGACAGTTAAGTACATGAGTATTTTCCCTAAATTCCTAATTCAAAGAACAACTGGGGAAATAGATTCCAGTGAAACCTAATCTTCTCCACTGTATGTATCTGCATTTTCATGTAGTTCAAGATTGAAAACAGACATGGAAACACACATTAAAAAGGAAGCATTTTCATGTAAAGTTTGCGGATCAGAATTTTCTAGAGAAACCCATTTAAAAAGCCACATGCAAACACACACGAGAGAGAAACCATTTTCTTGTGAAATCTGTGGATCAGCATTTTCACAGAATTCCCATTTAAAAAGACACATTCAAACACACACTGGAGTGAAACCGTTTTCTTGTGAAGTCTGTGGATCCGCATTTTCTAGGAATTCCCATTTGAAAAGACACATGCGAATACACACGGGAGAGAAACTATTTTCTTGTGAAGTCTGTGAATCAGTATTTTCAGACAGCTGTGGTTTGAAGAGACATATGCGAACACACACTGGAGAAAAACCATATCCTTGTGAAATCTGTGGATCAGTATTCTCAGAATGCTGCAGTTTGAAAAGACATATGCGAACACACACGGGTGAGAAACCATTTTCTTGTGAAATCTGTGGCGCAGCATATTCAGACTTATCTACTTTAAAAAACCACATGCAAAAACACACTGGAGTGAAACCATTTCCTTGTGAGGTCTGTGAATCATCATTTTCTAGGAATGCCCATTTAAAAAACCACATGCGAACACACACAGAAGAGAAAACATTTTTGAAAAACCACATGCAAACAACCGCTAGATTAAAATCCTTCTCTTGTGAAGTCTGTGGATCAGCATTTTCTAGGAATTCCCATTTGGAAAGACACATTCGAACACACACTGGAGAGAAACCATTTTCTTGTGAAGTCTGCGGATCAGCATTTTCACAAGCTTCCAGTTTGAAAAAGCACCTGCAAACACACAATATGAGAGAAACCATTTTCTTATGAAGTGTGCAAAACTGCATTTTTATTGAGGTGAATTTTGAAAAGACATTTACAATAATTACATGACAATCAATCAGCATTTTCAGACTGTTTCAAAAACACGACTCAAAAAATATCTAAGTTGGGCTGGAAATTTGCCTGATGCCAGCACACTAAGACATAGTGTAAATTGGGACAGGAGGCCAGGACAACAAAAGATAAAAATTACCTTGATAACAATTATCCAAGGCACTTAGGAACTTAATTTATTCACTTTCATTTAAGATATTAAATTTAGTAAAAAATTATTTATGAAACCTGTCTCTACTTTTTGATCACAAAACCTATGCAAAACTGTATTTTCACTAAGCTCAAACTTTAAAAGCAATTTACAAACACACTTTTGTGAAGTGTGCAAAATCACTGAACTCAAATTTGAAAAGACATTTATGAACATACCATGTCACCGCACCTGTTTAATTCAATCCAGTTAGTTACATCATTTGTGAGGCTGGGTTTTTGAAATGAGACGATGATTACTGAATGTGGTGGAAGCTGAGATCAGAAGGATTAGAATTGGTGTGCACACAAGAAAAATTCAACAAAATCTGCTTTATTATTATTTATTATTTTTGTTTCTGTGTATTATAAAGTATAATGGTTGCATACAAAGTGTTCTTTGATTATTTTATTTCCAGGGAAGGTCTATGTATGACAAATTTTTTCTCAATAGGATTTTTAAAACATTGGATATAGAAAATTCAAAGACATTTGTTTTACTATAAAAAAGATTGTTTTGTTTCAGTATGTTATAAAGTGTAATGGTTGAGTACCATGTGAAAAAGGATATTTTCAATTTTGTTTTCCCTTTTAATACATAGATCCCAAATTTCTATGAAAAATTTAAAAAAAAACGTTTTTCATGTTAAAGAACTTTCTAAAATGGAATACCCACTTTTGAAAGAAATATGTTTGACAAAGAAATGTAGAGAACACAAAAGAAACACACACACACACACACACACACATATATATATATATGTATATATATAATCCTGATGATCCATTTTTGGTAAAATTGAAGTAAGTTATCTATACCTTTCTAACCTATATATATATATTTTATATACATGAAATACACAATTCCTAATTAAAATTGAACATTTGTTTTTGTTTCCTCATTTATTTTCTTTTTCTGTTGTCAACTCTTACCAAATATGAATTTCCATTTTAGAATATTGAAAAATTAAAAAAAAATTTTCTGTGGTTTGATATTGATTTCTGAGGCCCTTTCACCAATCAACAATTTTTAAAATTATAACAAGCAAACATCAAATTAAGACATTACATGAATGACACATAAGTAAATTTTAGTCTTATCTCTAAAAAAAAAAAAAAGGATCAATTTAGTAAAAAAAGAATAGATTGATGTAACATTTATTTCTTCCACCTTTAATAATGTTTTCATTTTCTCAGCAAAAAATTACTCCAGTCTTCCAGGGAATTTTTATGGTTTTATTAAGACTTTTCTATACAGATCTAATGACATCCCACCTAGGAGATGGAAAACCAGCTGTACTCTGCTTTACATAAACGGACCTTTCTCACATCCTACTTGCATTGGAGAGATTGAGTAAATCCAGTTTTCAAACAGCTGTATATGTACATGTATGCTTTGTTCATGGCTGTCTTATTATGAGGTTACATTCACCGTTTTTACACACCGCTGCTTATTGTCACATGTATATGTGTGTGTGTATGTATATATATATATATATATATATATATATATATATATAAAATGTTGTTCTGGTTCCAACGGGAGAAAATTCAATATTTTATAAAAAAAAGGAATCGTGTATTTCATATATATATATATATATATATATGAAATAGACGATTCCTAATTGAAATTGAACATTTGTTTTTGTTTTCTCAACGATTTTCTTTTCCTGTTGTCAAGTCTTACCAAATATGACTTTCCGTTTTAGAATATTGAAAAATTTTAAATATTTGTTTTTCTGTGGTTTAATATTGTTTTTGTGGGCGGACCTTTCACCAATCAATAGTTTTAGAAATATAAATAATTTGGGAGATTGACTGAAAAATTATAACAAACAAACATCAAATTAAGACATCACATGAAAGACATGTAAGTAAATATTAGTCTTATCTCTTAACAGATTTTTATAAACATTTTTAAAAAGCAAGAATGATTAATTTAGTAAAAAAAAAAGAATAATTTGATTTCTTAATTATCTTTTACCTTTATTAATGTTTTAATTTTTCTCAGCAAAGAGTTGCAATAGTTTTCCAGGGAATTTAGTAGTTTTATTAAGATTTTTCTATACAGACATCCAGCTTAGGAGATGGAAAACTCTGAATTCAAACCAGCTGTACTCTGCTTTACAAAAGTTACCTTTCTCACATCCTGCTGTATTTGAGAGATTAGGTAAATCCAAACTTCAAACAGTTGTATATGTAAATAAATGCAAGTTATCTCCCTGCTTTGTTCAAGAGTGTCTTTTTATGAGGGTATTCATTGTTTTTACACTGCCTGCAGACTGTTATGTGTTTTAATAGGGCGGCAACTTTGTGTTAAAGCAGAGTATCAGGGCTGTGTTTTGAGAATTCAGAGTTTTCCGATCTTGCCTACGCATGGATGTCTGTATAAGAATAATCTAATAATAGACTACATCACATTCCTGACTATTGGCATACTTCTTTGCTGAGAAAATTTAAACATTGAATAAGGTAAAGTAATATAGAATGCAATTTTCTTTTTTTTTACTAATTAACTCATCCTTGCTTTTAAAATGTTTTTAAAAAGATCTTGTTAACGAGATAGGAGCCTAATGATGTTTACTTACTATGTCTTTCATGTGATGATCTTAATTTGCTGTTTTGTTGTTATAATTTCTTCAGTCAATCTCCCAAATTATTTAATATTTCTAGGAAACTATTGATTGTGAAAGGTCCCGCCCACGGACAATATTAACGCACAGATAAAAAAATTTTAAATTTTTCATTACTAAAACGGAAAGTCATATTTGGTGACTTGACAACAGGAAAGAAATCCGTTGAGAAAAAAAAACAAATGGTGTCAATTTCAAAATTAGGAATCGTCTATTTCCATATATATAACGATACATGTAATATAGTAATACTATGACATACACCGATTCCTTTTTTTTATAAATATGAATTTTCTCGCGTTGGGAACCAGACACATTTTATATATACTATATATTATATATATATATAATATTATACACGTACACCAGCACATATACATGTGACAATAAGCAGCCGGTGGTAAAAAACGGTGAATGTAACTTAATAAGGACAGCAACATGAAACAAAGCATACATGTTACAGTATCAGCTGTTTGAAACGGATTTACTCCAATCTCCTCAATGCAAGTAGGATGTGAGAGGTCGCGGTTTATGTAGCAGAGTACAAGCGTTTTCCATCTGCCTAGGTGGGATGTGTCATTAGATCTGTATATGAACAGTCTAATAAACCCGATACAAAATAGTCCCGTGGAAGACTGGGAGTAATTTTTTGCTGAGAAATGAAACATTATTAAAGGTGGGAATAGAAATAATGTTACACTTCAATTATTCTTGTTTTTACTAAATTGACTCACTTTTTTTTTTTTTTAGAGATA
>CM042151.1:101062882-101125044 GCA_023376005.1 Doryteuthis pealeii
TTTCATTATTTTCGTATGCTGATAAAAAATTTAAAAAATCATCAGGAGTTTATTTAATGTTTTTTTCTTTCGAAGGAAAAAAAATTTTCAAGAAAATATTAATTTTTCTGCAAAGTTTCATTGTGTTAAATGTAGGGGGTAAATTGCACAGGGTCAAATTGGTGGTACGTAGATTTCATAAAATAAATTTGGGTGATACTTTGTAAAAAATATTTCTCTAATATATCTTAGGAAAAAACTCATTTTAAACTAAATTTCATCAACAGGTAAATAATTACCGAATTTTCGTAAAATTTGATAACTGGTTTTCTTAGAATATTTTTAAAAAGCTGGTAGTTATAACTTTTTGGTCACGTCAATTGATTTAACGTTGCAACAATGTAAACAATAATATTCGTTCATAATTTTTCAATAAAATTAAATGAGCTTAAATTTTAAATTAACAGTATTTAAAAAAAGAAGTTTTCTTAGGAATACTTTTTTGAATGTTCAAAATTTTTCAAGGACAATATAAACTTTACTATGTTGCGGAAGAGTTTTATACAAGTTTCATTGTGTTGAATATAGGGGGTGGGCTGTTTTGACAGGTCACTTAGAGGTCCAAACGTTAAGTACCATCTATATAAGTTTTTTATGATTGAAAAAACAATGTTTTCATTTTTGCACTGTTAAATCAACTGAAATTTAACGTAGCTAAAAACAAGTTACGATAAGAGGATTTTTAAAAAAATTCTATGAAAAATCAATTAATGGTCCGATTTTCACGAAAATTTCCATAAATGTTTACCATTGGATGTAAATACATCTGAAATAGATTTTTTCTAAAATATATTAGGGAAATATTTTTTTACGATGTCTATCATCCCCCCTATTTTATTTTATGAGATAAAAAAAAATGATGTGGAAAAAAAATTTGGTACTTTTTTTCTATAAAGATAAGAGTCTGAACTATATCAATGAAATTGTATAACGTACCGAATTATAGTCTTTTTAGGAAAAAAATAATGAAATCGGAAATAAAAAGTGCAAAAAAATGTCATAATATTAATATTTGAAACTTTTTTTTCTTATGTAATTGGTATGTACTATATTCTATTAAATTGTCAAAAAAAAAAAAATTTTTTTAAGAAATTAATTTTTACGAGATTTTCAATCTTTTGTGTGATAAATATTTTTATTTTCTGCGTGAAATAAATTAAATTTTTTTTTTTTCCTGTGGAAAAAAAATCAAAATTTTCACGGATATTTAAAAACATGAATTTTAGAATTCAGGTGAACTAAAAGTTGGTCCGATCCGTGCTCGATTAATATTTTTTAAAAGAATTTGTAATTTTTAGTGTGAATAGTAATGTGTGATTCTTAGAATGTACGGAAGAGCAAAACTGACATATGACGAGACGCTTCTCGCTAACTAAAGTTTGTTTTTCTGAGCGTAAAAAAAAATATTTTATTTAACTTTTACGACCAATTAGAATAAAAATAATATATTGAATGATTGTTTAATCAGTTTTTCTCTTAGAAAAAAATATTCAAATTTTCATTTTATTTTCGATTTTAAGAATTAGTACTAAAACCGAAGACATTTTTTAACGTCAATTTCACTGCGAAATTTTAAGATTAAAGTTTTTCAAGTTTTATTCATAGTAAATTGTAATATTAAAGTTTTTAAAGATTTTATTCATTTTAAATTGTAATATTAAAGTTTTTAAAGATTTTATTCATTTTAATAGAAAACATTTGGCTAAAAAGTTTGTCCGTTACACCCATCCGTACTTAGATGCATAACTGTAAGAGGGTAATAATATGTATTTCTTTCTCTCTAAATCGCGGCCTGAAAATTACCCTTTCGCACGTAATATGGATAGGTTTGTTTATTTTTTAAGATAACGATGTAATTTTTCCCAATCGGATAATTTGATCTTTGAATTAACTATTTTTCTTTGTAACAACCGTGTACGATCTTTTTTTAACGAGATTTTTGATAAACAAGGTTCGGAAATATCTATTTCCGTTTTATTCAAGATGACCTAAACGGTCTGGTGGTACCTAGAAATCTGAAAAAAAAAATGAACCCATTTTTAATTTTTATTTTTTTCTATATAGGTATACCCAAAATTGGCATAAAATGCGTTTTTGACAAAATGAATTTAGCCCCCCCCCCTCTACAGAAAATAATTTACCAAAAATCAGGGAATAATCGGATTTTAATGAAATGTTCAGTATTCATTTATCAATGAATGATCTTTATAATGTATTATTCATTTATTTCAAAACTTTCTCATTTTATTCACGTCACTTAATTTACCCCCCCCCCCTTAGTTTGGGGTGTAAGATATTGGTGAGTTGTTCCTTGTTGATACTGATTACAGTAAAAATAAAAAGATAAAAGACCGAAGTTGTAAATAGAAAAAAAATTAATTAAATTAACTTAAAATTGGAATATTTATAAGAAAATAAGTACCGAAAATCAGAAAATAAAATGTAAAAAAAATAATAAATGATTAATTTTTGGATATTTTGGCTATTATCTTATAAAAGAAAAAATTATACATTGGTATTTTTCTGCTTAAATGGGGGGGGGGGGGGGGGGGCTACATTTTCAATAGAGTTTTTCAAAACTTATACTTTGTTTGATTAAAATAAGTTTTGCATTAAATAGATATTTATTTTTAGAATCTAAAAATATAACATTTGAAAATTAACATCTGAATATTTTTATTTTAAATGAATTTTATATATTAATTTTTCATAGCAAAAATACTAAATTAAAGTTTTGAAATAAAATAACTGATGCATTATAAAATTCATTAATTGATAAATCAATACTGAAAATTTCATTAAAATCGGATAATTCCCTGATTTTTGGTAAATTTTTTCGCAATCGGGAATGTTACATTAAATTTGTAAACAAGCCCTTTATACCTTTTAAAAAGAGCCAAAATGGCAAACGCGAACGAAATTGACCAAAACAAATCGTTTTAAAAGTATTAAAAATAAACTGCATATGTAATGATATTTTTCTTTTTTTAATGATGGTCATTATGTTACTACTTATCATTTTAGACAAAAGTGTGACCTTAAATAATATTTTTAATTAATTTTAATTCGTTTTTAACATTTTTAGCAGACGAAAAATTATATATACCTATTCTATAAAGATCAGAGTCTGAATAATTATATCAGAAGATTTTTATACATTCCTACATAGGATTGTTTTTAGTAAAAGAACGATGAATACAGAATTCTGCTACAAATTATAAATAAAGAAACTGACCCTGTTGTAAACCCTCCACCCCCCCCCAAAAAAAAACGAGCTGTCTTACTTATTTTTCACGATAAAGGAAAGTATATATATATGTTTTTTCCCCATTTGGAAAAATTGGGGTTAACTCTTTTTCTTTGTAACAACTCTTTATGTTCATTTTTTTTTTTTTTTGCGAAATTAAAAAGAAGAAAAAAAGTTCAAAATATTTACGTTTCTTCCTCCAATATTACCTAAAGTGATCATGTGATATATTTTGGTGTTACCTATAGAACGTCATGGCCTAAATCACCATTAAAAAAGATTTTTTTTTATCATTTAAGAATTCAAATGAAAAACAAGTTTAGATTTATCTTTAAAAAGATGATTAAGTATGTTCAAATAACTAAAGGTATGTAATAAAAGAAAATTTTTTTTAATTTCATATCAATTACCAAAAATCAGAGAATTGTCCTATTTAGCTGAAATTTTCAGCATTTTATTCTTTAAGGATTTCATTTTTTAATAAATAGTTTTTTGGGTTTTTTTAATTGTAAAAAAAAAAAAAAAGAATTTTTGATCAATTACCAATGTAGGTGAGGGTTTTCAACCTTTGGTCATTTAAATAAAAAAAATTCTAGTCCCTAATTTTAAATGACATTTCTAAAAATAATAATATAATAAATAGTTTTTTTTTAAAAATTGAACAAAAAAAATTGAAATTTAAACTTTATGTTATAGACTAGAAGTAACCATTGATTTTTTAAAATTACTAATTTCATCACCATAAATCAAGAGTCTACATATACATGAGTAATGATTTTGTAAGGTTGAAATGTAAACATTATAGGAAAGACTAGGATTAACCATTGGCTTCAAAAATTAATGATTTCATTATAAATCAAGGGTTTACATATAAATAAGTAATGTTTCTGTAGTCTCTCAAGGACAAAGTAGAGTTTCTTTGTTATACCTGAATTATTCCTTAGGATTATTATTATTATCATTATTATTATTTTTTTGTGGGTTTTTTTTTCAATTCTATTAATTTTTACAGAAATAAGGTTTTAAAGACTATTTCTTTAATTCTCTTGCTCAAATAATTGCTTGGTATAATCTATGAGATTAACAATAGAAAATAAAACTTTTACTTGAATTAGATTTTAATTTTTTTGTTTGCTTTTAATAACAACAGTTTAAATTTTCTTCTAGTTATTTTTTTAATCCGATAGCTCAAATAACTGGTTGGGATAATTTCTATGAGATTAATAAAAGCAAAGAAAACTTTTACTTGAATTAGTTTTTGTTTTTATCCTTTTCATAATAAACACTGTAAATTTTCTTCTCATTTTTTTAATTCTTTTGCTGTGATAACAGTTTGGAATAAATTCTCTATATAAATTCTAATAAATTTAACCTTTCAATAATACTTAAAAAATTTTTTTTATTCATTCACAGATAATATTGGTGGAGAATTATTTTAGAATTTCAAAAGACATTCATCCGAATACCAAAAGAAAAATATATTCCTGTTAAATGTGTGTTTCTGCATATAGACAGATCACAGGACAATTTATTTTTATTAGACAATTCAGTAGATGAGTATTTTCCCTACATTCATATTTCAAAGAACAACTGGGAAAGAGAATCCAATGAAATATTTATCCACTATGCAGATCAGTATTTTTACATTGTAAAGAAAAGAAAACAGATATGGAAACACACACTGAAGAGGAAGCATTTTCTTGGAAAGTCTGTGGATCAGGATTTTCAGACCATTCCAATTTTAAAAGACATACTGAAGAGACAGAATTTTCACAGAGTTCCAGTTGGAAATACCACATGCAAACAGACACTGGAGATAAACCATTTTCTGGTGAAATCTATTGTTCTGAATTTTCTACGAATAACATTTTGAAAACCCACATGAGAACACACACTGGAGAGAAAACATTTTCTTGTGAAGTCTGTGGTACAGCCTTTTCTACAAGTTCCACTTTGAAAAGCCACATCCGAACACATACTGGGGAGAGACCATTTTCTTGTGAAGTCTGTGGATCTGCATTTTCTGTAAGTTCCAGTTTAAAAAAACACATTCAAACACACACTGGAGAGAAACCATTTCCTTGTGAAGTCTGCGGATCAGCATTTACTAGGAATTCCTATTTGAAAATTCACCTACAAACCCACACTGGAGAGAAACCATTTTCTTGTGAAATCTGTGGATCAACATTTTCACAAAGTTCCAGTTTGAAAAAACACTTGCGAAGACACAGAGAGAAACCATTTTCTTGCCAAGTCTGTGGATTAGCATTTTCACAGAGATCTAGTTTGAAAATCCACATACAAATGCACACTGGAGAGAAATATTTTTCTTGTGAAGCCTGTGGATCCTCATTTCCTAATAGTTCCAGTTTAAAAAAACACTTGCAAACACATAGGGGAGTGAAACCATTTTCTTGTGAAGTCTGTGGATCAGCATTTCCAAATCGTTCTGGTTTAAAAAAACACTTACGAACACATAGGGAAGAGAAACCATTTTCTTGTGAAGTCTGTGGATCAGCTTTTCCTAAAAATTCCTATTTGAAAATCCATATGCGAACACACACTGGAGAGAAACCATTTACCTGTGAAATCTGTGGATCTGCATTTTCTATGAGTTGTAGTTTGAAAAACCACATGCGAACACACACCGGAGAGAAGCCATTTTCTTGCAAAGTCTGTGGTTCTGTATTTACAAACAATTCCAGTTTAAGATATCACGTGCAAACACATACTGGAGAGAAACCATTTTCTTGTGAAATCTGTGGATCTGCATTTTCTACGAGTTCCAGTTGGAAAAGCCATATGCGAACACACACTGGAGAGAGACCATTTTTGTGTAAGGTCTGTGGATCTACATTTTCATGGGCTACCAGTTTGAAAAATCATATGCAAACACACACTGGCGAAAAACCATTTTTGTGTGAGGTCTGCGGGTCTGTATTTTCATGGACTTCCAGTTTTAAAAACCACATGCAAACACACATTAGAGAGTAAACCCTGAGAAAATATTCCCCTTGTCATATCTAACCACTGGACTTTCTCTTAGTGCTGCTATCACAAGTAACAACACTAAGCTTGATAACCCACTAGACCAACCTAATACTGGTGCTGGAATCTAGCAAGACCAAGCAAGGACTGCCAGAAAGATTAACTATAATATAGCTAAATGGTTTATTGAGGAGAAGAAAATTATTCTCTGCTGTTTCACTTACTCAAGCTTTGAAAAGTGGGGCAGAGGGAAGAAAATAGTATTTGAGGATCAAATAGCATCCTCCGTCATTGGATGAGCTTTAGGATGCAAATAAGTAAAAGTAAGTCGTCAGGGCTGCCTAAAGTTGGTATCAGCCAGGGAGTCTATCCCCTTTTCACTAGCACTAGACCAAGGAGATTGTTTTTTTAGCATCTGAGGTGGAGTGCCACACCTACCATCAGCTCCTTAGGATGCAAATACTATACATAAAGAAATCAAATGTTGGGCCCAGGAAGGATCCCCTTTGTCTTTAAAGACATGTTAAAAGAAAATTGAAAAACAAAAAGAGAGAGAGAAACCATTTTCTTGTGATGTTTGTGGATTAGCATTTTTATTGAATGCTAATTTGAAGAAAAAAACACCTGCTAAACACATACTGCATAACAAAATAAAGTGTTAGCCTCTTTGTCTCTAAAAAAAACTGTTAAAGGAATATTGAAACAAACAAGAGAGAAATAATTTTCTTGTGAAGACTGTGAATCAGCATTTTTTATGAGTTCCAGTGTGAGCAGACACAGTTGTAGTAGAGGCAATTGGGTTGAAGCAAAACTTGAAAAAATACCTTGAAACAATACCAGGTAAACCAAGCTGCTATGAAGTACAAATAGCAGCATCAAGGAACATGTTCCATCTTAAAATGATCCTTAGAGTACAAATACTATTTGATTTGCTGCTTGGTTTCTATGATGTTATGAGGCTTCATAAATAACCTGGCATTTTGCAGTAGTATTTGCAGCAAGACAGATACGTATTAAGTTATGATTACTTGCTGCCTTGTCTTACCAATTCAACAGTAATTGGAACTAGTATGATTATTCTACAATAAAGGAATCAAGTGTTAACCCCAGGACAGGGGCCCCTTGGTTTTTAGAAATTGTTAAATAAATAACCAAAAATATAAAGAAATCAAGTATTAGCCCCTTGGTCTCTAAAAAAATAGTTAATGGAAAACTGAAAAAAATAAACAAGGGAGAAATAATTTTCTTGTGAAGACTGCGGATCAGCATTTTCTATGAGTTCCAGTTTGAGCAAACATGTGTGAATAAACACTAAAGAGTAACCCTTGTGAAGAGTGCAAAAGTGCATTTTCTTAGAGCTATCATTTGAAGTATCATTTACACATATTACTACATCTGGTAATGTATGACTACAAGTCATAACAGTTTATTCTTACTTAAGCTCCAAAAAGTGTTACTATAGGTTTTTGGTTGAGAAAATATACTTCAGTGATCACTTTTTATCTAATACCTTTGGAAAATTTATAAATCCAACTATTTTCTTTGGGTAAATAGTAGGGCAGACTGGTTCCTATAAACATATAAAAATTCTAAATTCAGACCTCTTAAACTCTTGTATAATTATTGACCTATTTTTATATCCTTCTTGTGTGGAGGTGTTGAATAAATAAATATATTTCTGCAGAAAAAGAGAGAAATATTTTTTTTTGTATATATATATATATATATATATATATATATATATATATATATAGAGAGAGAGAGAGAGAGAGAGAGATGATTTTTGATGAATTTGATGAAGATGGTTTTCACTCAACAAATGAATGTGCCACTTCACCAGTACATTTTTCATTGCTTCTCTCTTAGAGAGACAGACAGACAGACATTGTTTTTGATGAATTTGATGAACATATTTTTCACTTCACCAGTACATTTTAATTGCTTCTCTTTGGGGCATATGAACTGTTGAAAACTTTTTCTTCTGATTTCTGATAGTGACTTAATGTTGAAACTAGTTGAGAACAACCAAAAAAGAAATATTCCTATTTGTGTAATCACTTTTGTTCATTGTTATGTTTTTTATCTTCTCATTTTCCCTTTGTGGTGGAATAAATCAGTTTATGAAATAATTGTTTCAACATGTTTTCTTCTTAATTTTCTTAGGTTTTATACTTGTTGAAACTGAACTTTTTATTTTTATAATTTTTTCAGTATTTTTCTGGATATTCTTGAAATGAGAATTATTTTGCCAAAGAAATAGGAATCTATGTCTTCTCTCCCCTGAATATAAAAAAAAATTCTCTGAAGTTTAATGTTTATTATTTTGTTGTGCCTTGTGTATGAGTTTAAAAATGCAGTTGTCTGTTGTAAAGAAGTTGATCACTAAGATTTTCCTCTCTCGAGAATTCTGAAAACTCTTTTAAACTGATATGTTGTTTATTTTCACATTTTTCCTATGTAAAAATAAATTATTTAATGAAATAATTATTTCAACTTATGCTGTCTTCTTAATTTTCTCAAGTTTTATAATTGTTGAATTTTAACTTTTTTTAAACTACACCTTTCCATAGAATCCCACCCAAAGAGACCTCTCACCCTCAGCTCAGCAAGGCACAATCTCCACTCTCCACGTCCAACAGTCTAAAATAGGTAATTTTTCTGTTCCTTCATCTGCTTCCGTGCCCCCACTAAAAATACCAGCAGTGAAACCCATGGCTTCTAACCAACCAGCATCAAGCTGACCAGTTCCGGCATCACCTTCAAACAGACCTTCAAGATCCCCTCCTCATAAAAACATCTTACAAATCATATTCCCTAAAGGTGAATAGTGAATTGTAGCACCTCCCATCAGTAAATGTTCCTAAAAAAAAAATTTTTAAAGTATTCCTATGTAATACTATTAAGTTGTTCAAGATTATATCACTAATTTCAATGTCCTGGGAATGACGTTAAACTCTATCTGATGGTGAGGTTCCAGTTTTGGAGGTTTGGGGAATGTGGAGCACCCCTTCATCACCATTGCTCTCTGGTCCACTCTGACCCGGAGTGGTAGTACCTGTTAGGGTCCCATCTATGGGTTAAATAGAAAAATGTATTTATAAAAAAATGTATTATCCATTAAGAATTGATTTATTTCAAAACTTTATTGGCATTAAATGACCCAGTGAGGTTGATATGCCATAAAACAAAACAAACCAAACACTAATTTCAGATTGATCAACGTAACGGCAGCACAACAGGCAAAATTGATGATACGAGAGTTTGACTGATGAATAAATTGTTTTATTTTCAAAATAACACTTCAACTTTCTTCAATATAAAATTCTCCAAATTTGCCTGCTAACACAAATCATAGTTGCCGCTATAATAACATGTGGCTGTCTGAAGATGGTCTAAAATCATGAATGTACCCTCACAATAAGACACTCATGAACAAAGTAAGGGAGATGACCTGCACTCATTTATAATCAATTTGATCCATAAACGGGATATATGTTAAGTGGGTGGTTACTTGTTTTTTCTTTAACTATCATTGTTTGTTATCAGGCTGAAAAGGAATGAAGGAAGGTGAAAGAGACAAGGGTTACTTTCAAAGTTCAAGTTTTATTTTGAGGTTCACACTATTTTTTGGGGAGAGGAATTTTCTTCCTGAGCCAGTAATAGCATAGGTCCCCAGTAACAGTCTTCATCCAACTCAAAATGTTCTTCTTGTGCCTCCTGGGAGATTATTATTTTTTTGTATTTATTTATTTAATTTTTTTTTTGTATTTATTCATTTTCTTAAATCTTATTTAATTTCATTCATTCTTTTTATCTTATTTAGTTTTATTTATTTTTATTTTAATCAGTTTTTTCATATTTCAATCCCCACAGACCATAATAGTTACTCCAGGTAAAATTGGACCTGAGAGTATTGGCAATAGTGAGGTACTCCACACTCCCCAGAGCTCTTGAATTGGAGCCTCGGAACTGGATGCAGCTTAGTGTCATACCTGGGACACTTCCTTTTTATGTGGGTGGCAGGTTACATTGTCACATGGGATCAAGTGACAACCTGCAATATTACAACTGTTTAATTAGGGTAAGCTCATTAAACATTATATAAAATTGAAGTGAATTACTGAAGTGAATACATAGAATTTAAATTTTATTCAAAAATTGAAATAAGTTCATTCTATTAATAAGGACATCAAATTATCTTTAATGAAAAAACCTTTGAAAATAAATAACTCATATATAACTCATATAATAATTCATTCTAAAAATAAGGACATCAAATAATTCATTCTAAAAATAAGGACATCAAATTATCTTTAATGAAAAAACCTTTGAAAATAAATAACTGTAACTGAGAGCATGGGACGAGTGTTGGAGGTGGGGACCATGGAGTTGAGAATTCCCTGCTCCCAAGGACTAAGTGCATCTGTGTGTGTCTGGCCTATGCAAGAGGGGGTTATAGCGAGTGACTTGAGATTGAATTCGCATCCTCCTGATCATGATTGCTGTCACCTCTGTTAGCTGAAGTGGTTTGGGAGAAATAAATGCCAAGGCAAATTCTCTCAAAAAGAACGTCTTTTCCAGTGGGGAGACTGGTGTGTCATGTTTTGATCTTAAATTAAAGGGAACTCTTGACAGATTGTGTAAGAACTACTGGGAGTGTTGCCGGAATAATACTTTTTTTGGTTGAAGAAACCGATTATTGTGGTCATCACTTGAAATTAACATCTAGAATAACTTAAATATCAATTAAGAATACTAGCAAGTATATGCACCCTACAGGTGTAAGTATTTAAGTTTTAATGTAATGAAATATATTAAATTACAAAGACTAACCAAATTAAATAAGAACGCATATAAAAAGATTACAATTATCTTAATTATATCTTAATTGGTTTCTATATAAAATCATTCACAGGATTGCTTTTAATAAGTTGGAGAATAAAACAATAATATTAGAAATCAGTAACACCAAGTAATGATTTATTTTTTGTTAAAACCAGTATGCAAATTAATCACACCATATATTCTTAGTGATATGTAAGACATATTGCAGGATTTTAAACACACTAATAACATGGGCTGTTTTAAGGAAAATCTAACTGATTTTCATAGAGAAATCATTAATAAATTGGATTTGTTCTATGTATTAATGATTTTGACTATAGATTAAATACTCATTGATAAATTTATGCAATTCTTGGTTACAGACAGACACTGAATCTCCATTATAAGATTCTGTATTCTCAGAAAACCCAAAGATTAATTTTTGTATCAGAAAAAATTCAATTTTTGTGATAAAAAAACAAAATTAGCTTTGAAAATGAAGAACCTTTTTTTATGATTGCAAAAGAAAAAAAGATTTTAACGATGAGGAATTTCATGGAACTAAAAAAAAAATTTTTTTTAAAATTATTATAGTAAATTTTTAGGATTACTACATTTAATGAATCCGATTTTTTTGCTGAGAAAAACATCGGAATTATCTCCCTTGCGTAACTATCTTCAGGAAATCTTTCTATATTGATTAATGAAGTTTTTTTTTATTTCATTAATTTTATTAAAAATATTATATTTTTCCTATTTCTTCAACGTTGTTGTAATGAGTTGTCCCCCCTTACATCATCTTTGTTCTTGCCTCGTTCTGATCTCGTGCACAGACACGTGGTTCGCTGTCCTCGCTCTGTCTCTTTGTAATGTTACTTAAATAAAAGAAGTCGTGGTGTATCGTTCTATACCTGTTACTACAGAGTGGTAAAAGACATCAGATTTCAGTTGTATAACCACAAGGAAAAGAAATCAGACGAAAGAAAAGAGAAAGAAGTAAGTATCAGTTTTTTAAAGCTATTTTATTATCAAATATTAAATACACAATTTAAATTTGATTAAATAAAATGTGTAAATTGAATTTACGTTAAAGTTAACCAGAATGAAAACAAATTCATTAAACGAAAAAGTCAAGTTGACTATTTTTTTTTTTTATTTTAATTTTATTTTCACTGAGTTATTTTTGGAGTTGATTTCAAAAGAGACATTCTTTGAAATTTTTCTTGGAATTAAATTTGTAAAATCGTTTACTGAAAGAAATTTGTAAAATCGTTTACTGAAAGATTTTTAAGAAGAAGAGAAATTAATTTCTCTTCATGTCGAGTCCTATCTATCTGATCGGAATTTAAGTAGAATCGTTGACAGAAATGTCAGCAATATTTAAAACAATTCAAAATAATTATGATGTCAGTAATTAATTGTAAAGTTTTTTTTTTTCTACTTTTACAGCTTCCGAAATTTTCTGCCTTTTTTAATTTTTTATTTTTATTTATTTTATTTTATTTCATTTTTATTTTTTAACGAATATTTCCTTTGAATTAAGCAGCTGCCTTCTTTTCATAAATTTATGTATTCTTCTTATTTATAGAACGAACGCCACTAACAACTCGCTTAAAAAAACATTTTTTTAACATGAATAAATTTAATTAATTTTAATTCAATTTTTTTAAGTGATTTAAATTTGTTTTATACAGTTAAGTTTACTAACTTTAAATTGAGGTGTCACTTATCAGATGTTTTAAATCGCCATTTAAACAAGATTTTAAAAAAATGTTATTTATAGGGACTGTCATTTTTTTCATCTGCTAGGAATTTTAAAAGCGAATTAAAAATAATCAAATCTATTATTTAAGGTCAAACTTTGTCTAAATCGATAAGTAGTAATATAATAACCATCATTAAAAAAAAAAGAAAAATATCATTACATATGCAGTTTATTTTTTATATAGATTTAAAACTATTTGTTTTGGTCAATTTCGACGCGATCCGCCATTCAGCCTCTTTTTCAAAGGTTTTAGGCGCTTGTTTACAATGTTAAAATAACATTTGGGATGGGAAAAAAAATTACCAAAAATCAAGTAATTATCCGATTTTAATGAAATTTTCACTATTGATTTAACAATTAATGAATTTTATAATGCATCAGCTATTTTATTTCAAAACTTTAATTTAGTAATTTTGCTATGAAAAATTAATATATAAAATTCATTTAAAATAAAAATATTTGGATTTTAAGTTTAAAATGTTATATTTTCAGATTCTAAAAATAAATATCTACTTAATGCAAACCTTATTTTTTCGAAAAAAGTATACGTTTTGAAGAAAAACTCTATTGAAAATGTACCCCCTCCCCCTTTTAAGCAGAAAAAAAAAACAAAAACATCGATATATAATTTTTTTTCTTTTATAAAATAATAGCCAATTGAATAATTATCGAAATGAGTAAAAAAGAAATCTCCAAAAAATAAATTTATTATTTTTTTTACATTTTATTTTTCGTCATTTTGTCAAAAACGCATTTTAGGCTCATTTTGCCAGTAGCTAGTTATTTAAGAATTCAAATGAAAAACAAGTTCAAAAATATTTACATTTCTTTCTTCCATATTACCTAAAGTGATCATATGACGTATTTTGGTGTTACCTATAGAACGCCATGGCCTAATTCGCCATTAAAAAAAAAAAAAAGATTTTTTTTTAATATTTAAGAATTCAGATGAAAAACAAGTTTAGATTTATAGGGACCACCAATTTAGCAAATTTCTAGGTTCGATATCAGCCATCAGTAGCACAGGTTCCATGCGGTAATTTGGGGAGCTGATGTTAGGTGTGGCGCTCCACCTCAAATGCATAAAAAATAATTTCCCTGGTCTAGCGCTAGCAAAAAGCAGATAGATTCCCTCACTGTTGAGCTAAAACCAACAATAGGCCACTCTGTGTTAGTCAATTAGATTTCCATCAAATCTTTTTAAAACTATTTTATTATGAATAATGATTTTATCAAATAGATTCAAAACAAAATTATCTATTCAAAATATTTATGTGTAAAACTACTGTTACTATTGCTGTACTCATCCTGAGTTGGTTGAGCTGGCCCCACCTAACAAATTCAGCCTATCCCAAATGAATGCAGACCATGTGCAATGATCCAATACAATTGAGGTTATGAATATCAGCCATTCACTGTTCCATTGATGCACTCCATAAAGACCTTGGCCCAGGATCAGCTTGGTATCTTTTTTGGCTGTTTTGAGCCATGTTTTCACTTGATCTCCTTGGCATTTTTTCTATCATTCATGTTGTACTGGGTCAATGGATTCAAGGATGATGTCAACAGATTGTTATCGTTTGCGTGTAAAAGTCCTTATTTTATGGCTTTGTGCTATAATGTTTAATTTAAAACCAATATTAAAATGACAAAGAAGATATATAAAATATTGAAATAAATTTAAGTAGTTTTATTGTTTCTGGACAGAAATAGACTTTTTAAGATAAGTTATTGCAGTTTTTATTATTTTTTGCTACTATGTACAAAAAAGGAATAGAAAGATTAGTATAGGTTTATTAATTAGTTGGTCATTTTTCTAAATTGGACATTGGGGTCAACCTGTAGATGTGTAATAATTTTGTAAAGTTAAAAAATAAACAGGCTAAAAGTCATAGTGGAAAGTTACAGATTGTACTATGTTACATATCCAAGCAATTTCAGCCCACACCATCACAACCACACAATGTACTACTCGGACCAACGTGGTCTTTCAAAGACTAGGAGTGACCATTAAGAAATGTCCCAGATAGTATTAATGATAACTGGAGTAATTACTTAATTCTCTTGCTCAAATAACTGCTCTGGATAATTTCTATGAGATTAACAAAAGCAACTTTTTACTTGAATTAGATTTTGTTTTTATTCTTTTCATAATAACAGCTGTAAATTTTCTAATGGGAATAATAAAGTCAGTGAAATGTCTTGTGGCCGAATCAGTGGAGAAGTGGGCAGATGAACCAGTCGTAGTGGTTAGGTGTTGATTAGGTGGGCAGAGTCTTGTGTTTTTAGTAGCCGATAGCAGGTTGGTATCATGTATCAGTTGGCGTAGTCTTGTTGTATGAGGTTGCCCCTTTAAGAGTCGGTCGGCAGTACGGGTCATGAGGTTAGGGGGTAGATGAGAAGATATGGGTTGGTCAACCTGAGGTGTAGAATTTTGTGCCGCCGGCTTCCTTTGTGATGTGGACTGGTCAGCCGCCCAGGTATCTCTGACTTGTCGACTTTTCAAAGCCGACTTTAAATAGAATGTTGCGACCCAAAATCGGATCAACTGAAGTCATTTTCATTTCACCCGCGAATCATTTGGATTGGATGAAAATGCAAATTTTATTTACAAATTTATTTTCTTTAATGTTTAGGAATTCTTGTTTTCCAAACGGAAGTTCATCTGGAGCCTATGCATAGAATCGTGTTAATTTGGTCACTTCGTTTTAGGCTCCCATTGAGTAAACTTCCACTTGGTGTCAGCAACTAATATTTTGTTTTGTTGTTGAGTGTATGTATCTTTTTATTGTGGTGTGTGCGTGAATTGAACTGCTTGATTAGTGAATTGAGAGATATCTATTTTTTTGTATATATAACAATTATTATTATCATTATTATTATTATCATTGATAATACTAGTATTAAATAACTATTTTGATTGTTCAAACATTTTAAAAGCACAGAGGAAAGAAACAACTTTTCCTTAAATTTGTTTTTGTTTATTTTAATTCTATTAATGATGACAGAAATAACATTTTAAAAAGGGTATTTACTTAATTCTCTTGTTCAAAGAACTGCATGGGATAATTTCTCTGAGATTCATAAAAGAAGATTTTTACTTGAATTAGTTTTTCTTTTAATAACAACAATTTTAAATTTTCTTGTTATTTTTTTAAATTCTCTAGCTCAAATAACTGGTTGGGATAATTTCTATGAGGTTAATAAAAGCAAAGAAAACTTCTACTTTAATTACTTTAATTCACAGCTGTAAATTTTCTTATTTCTTTAATTCTCTTGCTCAAATAACCGGTTGGGATAATTTCTATGAGATTAATAAAAGAAAACTGTTACTTAAATTAGTTTTTGTTTTATTCTTTTCATAATAAACACTCTAAATTTTCTTCTAATTTTAAAAATTCTTTTGCTTTAATAAAAGTTTGGAATAAATTCTCTATATAAATTCTAATAAATTTAACCTTTCAATAATATTTTTAAAAATTTTTTTATTCATTCACAGATAATATTGGTGGAGAATTATTTTGGAATTTAAAAAGACATTCAACCAAAAGAAAAATATATTCTTGCTAATTGTGGAAATCTGCATATAGACAGGTTCCACAAAAATTAATTTTTTTTAGACAATTCAGCAGATGAATATTTTCCCTACATTGATATTTCAAAGAACAACTGGGAAAAGAGACTCCAGTGAAATATTTCTCCACTTTGCCAATCAGCATAAAAGAAAATAGATATGGAAACACGCATTGAAGAGGAACTTTCTTGGAAAGTTTGGCGATTAGCATTTTCAGACCATTGCAATTTTAAAAGATGCAAGGAAATACACACTGAAAAGATACAATTTTCACGGAGTTCAAATTGGAAATACCACATGCAAACAGACACTGGAGATACACTGCTTTCTTGTGAAATCTATTGCTCTGAATTTTTTAAGAATGATATTTCAAAAAGCCACATAAGAACACACACTGGAGAGAAGCCATTTTCTTGTGAAGTCTGTGGATCAGCATTTACTTGGAATTCCAATCTGTAGATCAACATTTTCACACAGTTCTATTTTGAAAAAAACACTTTCGAACACATAGAGAGAAACCATTTTCTTGCCAAGTCTGTGGATTAGCCTTTTCACAGAAATCTAATTTAAAAAGCCACTTGCAAATGCACACTGGAGAAAAAATACCTTGAAACAATATCAGGGAAACCAAGCTGCTATGAAGTACAAATAGCAGCTATCAAAGGAACATGCTCCATCCTAAAACAATCCTCAGGATACAAATATTTTTTTATAAACAAATCAAATGTTAACCATGGGTCATGGGCCCCTTGACTTCTAGAAATTGTTAAAAGAAAAAAAAAACAAAAAGAGAAACCTTTTCATTGTGAAGTCTGTGGATCTGTATTTACAAACAATTTCAGTTTAAGATACCACATGCAAACACATACTGGAGTGAATCCATTTTGTTGTTAAAACTGCGGATCAATATTTTTTACAAGTACCATTTTAAAATACCATATGCAAACATATTCTGGAAAGAAATTTTCTTGTGAAGTCTGTGGATCCACATTTTCTACGAGTTCCAGTTGGAAAAGCCACATGTGAACACACAAACAAAAAAAAACTGCTTTCATTATTGATGTAGCTGTCCCAAATGACTATGGCCTAAA
Organism: Doryteuthis pealeii; assembly: GCA_023376005.1. Taxonomy (NCBI): domain Eukaryota; kingdom Metazoa; phylum Mollusca; class Cephalopoda; order Myopsida; family Loliginidae; genus Doryteuthis; species Doryteuthis pealeii. Next base: position 101,080,411 of record CM042151.1, read on the forward strand.
TAGAGCGGAACGAGAAAAGATAACAAAATACCAGGACCTCAAGAATGACCTAAAAACAACTTGATCATTGAAAGAAATTGACATCATACCCGTTGTGATTGGGGCAACTGGACTGGTGAAACAAAATCTAAAAAAATACCTTGAAACAATACCAGGGAAGCCAAGCTGCTATGAAATACAAATAGCAGCTATCAAAGGAACATGCTCCATCCTAAAAAGATCATTAGGATATAAATACTATTTATAAAGAAATCAAGTGTTAGCCCCAGGACAGGGGCCCCTTGACTTCTAAAAAAATCTAATAAGAAAATGAAACAAAAATAGAGAAACCATTTTTGTATAAGTTCTGTGGGTCTGCATTTTCATGGGCATTTTTTTTTTGTATTCCAACCATTTTCTTGAATCCATTTGTGAGTTAGGCCTTGGTGCTGTCCAGCTATAATGACTTGTTCCTCATCAAATGGTAGCTGTCCAGCTGTGATGATTCGTTCCTCATCAAATGGTAGCTTTCCATGCTTAAGACATTGCAGTGAAGCCTCCTTGTCAATGTATTTCAGGTTAAGTTCTTCCATAAACTTCCCTGCTCTCTTATTTTGTCACCATTCTTCTTTCTTTGTCTTTCTTTGAATAGTCTTCCCTCTGCAATCAGGATTGCTGGGTTGTTGTTGTCCACTATAATGTTCTTTAATGTGTCTTCATTGAAGTTTTTCTACAAGTTTATTAGTTGAGGTCTGTTGTGATAGATATTTATTTTGATGGTCGTTTACCATTTTCATAGTTCTATCTATCGAGCTTTTAATATCCTGTCTCATGCTTAATATTGTGGCTCGATATGCGTGGTTGATTTCAATGAAACCTAAACCGCCCTCTCTTCTTGGTAGGTATGTCCTGTCCATGCACTGATGTCGGTAGGTAACCTTATATTGGGTTAGCATTTTCCTAGTTTTGATATCAAGCCTATTGATGTAGCATTGTGGCCAGCCAATAATACCAAAACCATAGGAAATGACAGGTATTGCAAGTTGGTTGATGGCAGTTATTTTGTTTTTATGGTGTTAATCCCGATTTGAGGATCTTTTTAAGGCGGCTAATATATTCCTTTTCTGCCTTTTCTCTCATTTGTCCATGTTCAACCATTACATTCTCTTCAATGCCAAGGTATTTGTATGCAACATCCATCCAGCTTAAGATGTTCTGCTGTCACTTTTTTACCTTTTTTTTATAGTGCATTTAGCACATTTTTCATATCCAAATTCCTGTTGTGTTGAAGATCTTACTTTGATTTAATCTCTAATGAGATTTCGGTAAACCATCCTCGGGTTCCTATTAAAAAGTTTTTTGTTTTTTTTAATCTATTTTCTTTTCTTTTCTTTATTCTTTATTTGAGCAGCCAAGGCTTTGATTTCAGCTTGGTTTTCTGCTATCCTACTTCTTAGCTGCTCTGATGTTTTTAAGGAATTCCTTTTTTTGTTCTGGGACTTTGATTTAATAAGAAGCCAAATATCTGGGATATTTCTGCTCTGCACTTTTCTATTTTCTGTTGGAGTTTTCTTTTCCAAACTGGCTCAATTGGTTTTCCCTTACATATTCCTTTTCTCCTTTCTTGGTGGCATGGAAGGAGTTTGTTGCCCCAATGGCATTTTGGGGGCACCTTTGAAGCCCCATATCTCTCCTAATTCTCAACAGAACGCAAGTTTGGCACTGTATTTGTACATGAAAATGGCCATTTTTGCCCACTCTTATCTGTTTTTTTTTATTTGTTTCCCCTTACATATTCCTTTTCTCCATTCTTGGTGGCATGGAAAGAGTTTTGTTTGTATATACCATGTTCCCCCATTTTCCTTCTAAAGAGGCATCAACAGGGACCAGTTGTGAGAGGGCATCATTCACCTTCATAATAAGAGTTGTGAAGGCTTTGTTCATTACTATGTGAACCAGTTTGAGTCGATCTCATAAGCCATACTTCACGTTTTCTCTATCGTATTGGCCAGTTGTTCTTCTATTTCCATCTGGTCCATGTCTAGTGGAATATTTTGAGGTGGGAGCTCATCTTGTTTCTTGTGCTCAGGTTGAACACATTAATGTTGGGGAGGACTTTTGGGAAGATATCTCATTTAATGGAGATTTCCCTTTGGGCAGTGCTGGGCATTTTAAGCCTGGGTTGAATGATACTGTGCAAGGTTGCAGGGATATAGGGGTTTGTATCTGGTTTTTAAGTGGGTGTTGACAAACCTTAAGCATAGGGAGAGGACGGCATAGATTTTCTTTGATCATAGTGTCAATGCCATTTTTCATTTTTGTATTCTCATCGTGTGAGAAAGAACCATTCTTAAGAAAATTAAACTACTTGTAGTATCATCACTAGGGGAGGGTACACTGTTACTTTCCTCATTTATCCCAGTGTGTAGCCATAACGAGGGGACCTGATTATCCTGGGCAACATCCCGCCAGTAATGTTTGTTTTGTATTTATGTTAATGTGACGGCAACACCCAGGCAAGGAATGAGTAATGACAGAGTCAACTGGTGAAGACACTTTTATTTACAAAAATACGGGAGTTGTCACTTGTCCTCCTGTTTCGCAACTGGTCTTCAACGTGAAACTACAATAGAATACAAAGGACTATGTAGTTTCTCTAATACACAACTAATAAAATAAAGAAAAGGAGGAAAAGCTCCATGCTGATACTAACCTTCTTGTTTCCTGCCTGCTAAAAGAATGGAAAAACTAGCGCCACACGCACATGTGACTTTTTACCAGTGTCGAACTGTGTTTTGTACCCACACGGTAGGATAGCCAGGCAAAGCAAGGGAGATAATTCTCTTGCATTTACATGGCTCCCCAAAATAAGGTTCACTTATTTTTACAAAATGAGTAAAGTTATGGCTCCTTGGTGGGGACTTCCCGATTCAAGTAACAGCACAATTTTGTGAATTGGCCGCTCCACAGTAGATAATGGCCTGTTTCTTTTGCCCTTTCCGTCCAATGTTCTAACTCCCACTGCGATCTTTACAGCACGAACCAAGCCATCCTTGCTAGTAACTGTCGATATTACCTCACCCAATTGCCATGCATTCCTGGGTAAGTTGTCATCTTTAATCAGGACAATATCCCCACGGGTGAAATTGCGTCTTGGAGTACACCACTTGCTTCTTGGCTATAGTGTTGGGAGATACTCCTTTTTCCAGCGATTCCAAAATTCGTTGGCCAAATGTTGTACATGCCTCCATCTCTTCTGACAATATATGTCTGTCTTTTGAAAATTTCCATGTGGAGGTAAGATAATTTTTGACTTCATCGTCAGCGGGTGGTTAGGAGTTAGTGGTTCTGTTGCAAGCGGACCATTTAGGCTATCTACTGTAAGTGGACAACTGTTCACAATGGCCATTGCCTCACAAAAAAAGGTTCTTAGCGCTTCATCGTCCAAGCTAGCACCAAAGTCATGCGTGAGGGAAGAGAGTACATTTCGGACTGTGCGAATCTGCCTTTCCCAAAAACCTCCCATATGACTAGCTGAAGGTACATTTAGTTTGAAATTGATGTAATCGCATCCTTTTGTTTGAAAGGTAGTGCTGGAGGTGACTGTCATCCATCTCTTTCATTGCTTCTCCGAGTTTTTTTGGAAGACTCGGAATGGTTCATTAGAGTTCCAGATATTCCATTAACAAGTCCCACAGGATTTTCTTCCTTTTCTGTGTTCATCCATTTTTGTGGTCTAATGTCCCCATGAAAGGATGTAGGGTGTAACCTAGAGCAAACCTTACATTTTTTCCTTTGCCTGCATTTTCACGAAACATGTCCATAATGTAGGCAGCCAAAGCAAAGTCTCTTTTACATCACAAATTGCCTCCTGTCTGCGAGATTCTTGTCCTTGAACTTTGCGCAGGTATCCAGCTCATGACTTCCCTGACAAAGAATACACCGGTTATTTCTGATTAAGGTGTCTTTACCTTGTCCTTCACCCATTGAGACAAACGTATGATGAGGTTGCTTCCACTTATTTACTTCAGGCCTATCCTTCACCATCCCCATTTGTTCCAACCTAATAGATTGAAATGAGGTAACAGGATCGGTGGCTATCCGAGCCTGTTTGCTGATGAATTCCATAAAGTCCTTAAAGGGGAGAAATTCTCCTTTATCTTGTCTGTGTTGATCCACAACACCTGCCCATTTTGCAATGACCCACTCAGGTAGTTTGGCCAGCATTTTCCGGTTTTCCCTTTCATCACTAAGGACTCCAAGATTTCCTATGCTCTGCATTGCAGCATGACGTTGCCTCAGGAAGTCTACATACTTCAGCAATGCCACGCCATCCCTGGAATTTATCCTTTGCCACCTCTCAAGTCTGTCTCTAAATGCATTGACCACCACAAAATGATTTCTGTAGTGTTCTTCCAACATCCCTGGAATTTATCCTTTGCCACCTCTCAAGTCTGTCTCTAAATGCATTGACCACCACAAAATGATTTCTGTAGCGTTCTTCCAACATCCCTGGAATTTATCCTTTGCCACCTCTCAAGTCTGTCTCTAAATGCATTGACCACCACAAAATGATTTCTGTAGCGTTCTTCCAACATCCCTGGAATTTATCCTTTGCCACCTCTCAAGTCTGTCTCTAAATGCATTGACCACCACAAAATGATTTCTGTAGCGTTCTTCCAACATCCCTGGAATTTATCCTTTGCCACCTCTCAAGTCTGTCTCTAAATGCATTGACCACCACAAAATGATTTCTGTAGCGTTCTTCCAACATCCCTGGAATTTATCCTTTGCCACCTCTCAAGTCTGTCTCTAAATGCATTGACCACCACAAAATGATTTCTGTAGCGTTCTTCAACATCCCTGGAATTTATCCTTTGCACCTCTCAAGTCTGTCTCTAAATGCATTGACCACCACAAAATGATTTCTGTAGCGTTCTTCCAACATCCCTGGAATTTATCCTTTGCCACCTCTCAAGTCTGTCTCTAAATGCATTGACCACCACAAAATGATTTCTGTAGCGTTCTTCCAACATCCCTGGAATTTATCCTTTGCCACCTCTCAAGTCTGTCTCTAAATGCATTGACCACCACAAAATGATTTCTGTAGCGTTCTTCCAACAGTTTCTTAGCCTCATCGAAGGCATCTTCTGGTGGAAGCAGAAAATAACCTTTTACAGTGTCCTTAACCTGACCACCGAGATACTTTTTTAAATAGTGGGTCCTCTCTGTGGCTGGGATTCTTCTGTATTCAATCAAGGTTTGAAACACTGCCTTCCAACCTCGATATCGCATTAGATCTCCATAAAAAATGCTAGGTTCAGGTGATCATAGTGTCAATGCCATTTTTCATTTTTGTATTCTCATCCTGTGTGAAAGATCCACTCTTAAGAAAAGGTCAATCTCTCCTTTGGGATGTCCTTCTTGGATGGGCAGTGCTGATGGAAAATCCGTTGCCATTCTTTACAACTCTCTTTCTGGTTTTGGTATTTCGTTTTGGCATATTCCATTGCCCATATCAGCATCCATTTTTCCTCTCTACTCCAGTGTGTTTCTTTATATTTTCCCTGTTCATGGTGTTTGTTGAAGTCTACGCTTGCTTTTTCCAGGGCTCTTTCTTTTATTACATTTATTTCAGGGGTAGGTATATATTTATCTAATTGGGAAGCAATCGATAATAATTTGTTGGTTGTGGTGGAGTTAATCTTTTCTTTTTGGAGGTTTGATAATTGTATTTGCTCTTCAAATACTATTTTTTTTCTTCTGCCCCACTTCTCAAATCTTGAGTAAGTGAAGCAGTGGAGTATCATTTTCTTCTCCCCTATGGACCACTTAATTACGTTATAATTTCTTTTCCAAGTGGTCCTTCTTTGATCTTGTTGGGTTCCAGGACCAGTATTGTCCTGGTCTGGTGGGGTATCCAACTGAGTGATGCTACTTGTGGTATCATCACTAGGGAAGGGTACACTGTTATTTTTCTCATTTATCCCAGTGTGTAGCCATAATGAGGGGACCTGATTATCCTGGGCAACATCCAGCCAGTAATTTTTCTTTTGTATTCATGTTAATGTCCATATTTTTGGAATATTTGGTCAGGGTAACAGAAATAAAAATATACAAGGTATTAACAATACTAATATGACTGTAGTTATGAAGGAAAGGTACAAGACAATTATAGAGTATATAATTGGGTTAATAGTTTATTGATTGTAGTATTAAATGTGTGAGTATACAAATGGTGTTTAAATGTCTATAAGAGGTACAACTTGTGTTTAATGTGTAATGCCTGTTGGAACTGTTCTGTCGAATTTTTGGGGACTGCCCCTGGTGTCTGATTCCAGGAACTAATAGGGGCAGATAACCCAATTTCTGATATTCTCCTAACTGGCGGAGAAACCTGCAATGTTTGTTCATTGCATGTTTGATGGTTTATTTTATTGTTCATCTTATGTTTATTTTAATTTTACAAATAATGTGACTTGTCTCATACATAAATTGTAACCATGTAATTAGTGGTTACCAAAATATTCCCTATTTGATTGTGACTCCACTAAGTGTGGAGGTTGTTAGGACAATGTCCTTTCAGAATTATTATGGCTGAATAGATGTTTTTATTTTTAGTGTGTAACTTCACTAAGTGTGGAGGTTGTTAGGACAGTGTTTTTTCTCTGATGCTCCCGGCATATGTCACATGATCGTACAAGGTTTTCTATATCTCTGCTTATTCCCTTCCAATACACACTGTTTCTGGCCCTTAACTGGCATTTTTCTATGCCTTGGTGTGCCTCATGGATTCTCTCCAGGACTGTGTTTTGCATGCTTTTGGGTATTATTATGCATTTGCCCTTAGTCACTAGTCCATCTTGTACCGATAAACAGTGACCAGTAATCTCTTATGATTTTAGGGGCTTGTTTTATGTCCTCTGGCCATCTGTTAATTATGACGAGCTTTAGTATTCTAAGTTCATTGTCATTTTCCATGGCTTCTGCAAGTCTGCGCTGATATTCGAACTGTGTGTATGTTTAGGTCCAGTTCTATTTCTTTGCCTTGTGTCTGTATCCTTGACAAGTAGACTGGGATTTTCATTTCGGTCCCTGGTCGGTATGAGATTTTTGCATCATAAGGTTGCAGTCTTAGCAACATTCTCTGTAACCATGGAGGTGCTTGTGCGATATTTTTACTCTGTATATTTTCCAGAGGTTTGTGGTCAGATTCAATTTGAAATTCTTTTCCATATATGTATGTGTGAAATCTTTCACAACCAAATACCACCGCCAAAAGTTCCCTTTCAATATTTGCATATCTTGATTCCGTGTCGGTTAATCTTTGCTAGCAAATGCAACAATTTTTTTGTCATTTATCAGCGTCGCACCAAGCCCTAGCATGCTGGAGTCTACCTGTATTGTTGTTTTGGCATTTGGATTAAAAGACGCTAAACATAGATTCTCATGAATACAATTTTTTAGGTTTTGAAATACCTTTTCATGTGTCTCGTTCCAGTTGTAATCCATGTCCTTTTTTAGTAGTGCTCTTAGTGGTGCTGTTCTTGTGCTGAGTTCTGGTATGAAGGGGCTCAGGTATTGTACCATACCTAGAAATTGCTGGAGCTCTTCTCGGCTAGTTGGGGTCGGTTTTGCTTTTATCCTTCACATTTTTCTGGGTCAGGGTGGGAACCGTCTTCATCCAAAATAAGACCATAAAATTTGATTTGTTTCTGTCTTATTTTACTTTTTTCTTTGTTGAAGACTAGCCCATACCTCCGAGCTGTCTCCATTGTCTCCCTTAGATTTTCATGATGCTCCTTAGTAGTTTTTCCGAACATGTATATATCGTCCGATATTCCTATGGCTCCTTTGCAGTTTTCCAATACTTGGTCCATTTTTTGTTGGAATAGGTCTTGGGATACTTTTAGTCCGAAGGGGCACCGTAGGTATTTATACCTTCCAAACGGGGTATTAAAGCATGTGAGCAGGCTGGATTCTTCGTCTAGGTGTATTGCCCAGTAACCATGTTTTGCATCCAGTTTAGAGAAGTGTTTTGCTCCAGTTAACTTGTGGGAGATTTCTTCCAGGGTTGGAGTTTTATAATAAGTTCGTTTGATGAACTTATTAAGTGGTTTTGGGTCTAAGTATATTCTTAGTTCCCCACTTCTCTTCCTGCTGCACGCTATTGCGTTCACCCAGTCTGTCGGTTCGGTCACTTTCTCTATTACTCCCAATTTTTCCATTTTTTGCAGTTCTTTTTTTAATTTATCTTTTAGATGAACGGTGTATTTTCTCTGTGGTTGGACAACTGGCGTAATATTTTCTTCTACGTATATTTTTTGTTTTCCTGGAAAGTTTCCAATACCTTGGAATCTGTCAGGATATTCATTTTCCAGGTCCTCAATATTTTCTAGTGTTCTTTTTTCTGTTGTCACACTGCAATTTATTTTCACCAAACCTTGCTGAATGCACAGTCTCAGACCCAAAATTGTTGTGTCATTTTCACATATGTAGAATTTAGCTAGGATGGCTGGTGAGTCCTTGTATTTTATTTTTAATCTTATGGACCCATACTGGGGTATTTTAGTGCCATTCATGGCCCATAGAGAGGTTTTGTCCGTCTTTATGGTGTCCATTTCGTCAGTGACGCCTCATGGGTACATTTTAAAAAAAATTCTAGCTGGAATTATATTTCTGTTAGCTCCGGTGTCCACTTTCATCTTTAGTTTGTGTTCTTTTCCACTTGTATCTACACAGTCTATATTTGCGAAGACTTCTTCTCTGTCATTTTGTTCACAACATATAGATATAAGTCTTCATGTTCGGACTCTGTGTTAGTTATGTGAGCAACGTTTATTTTTCTGTTTTTGTTGTATTGCTTTTTGTGGAATTTCTGCTGGCTATTTTTCCCAGTCTTGTATGTGTTGGGGGTATTTTTTTTTATTTGTGTGTGTGTTTTTGTGAGGCAATATTCCTCAAAGTGATGTAGACAGTGACATTTTTTACACCCCTTGTTAAAAGCATAACAGTCCTCTTTCTTTTTGCCGTGGTTATATCCACATCTCGTACATGACTCCCTGTTTATTTTTGACACCGCATGGTATACTCTGGGTCGTACTTCGTTGGCGTCTTTGTAGCGTGTGCTGTCTTTTATAGTCGTCTCATAGGCTCTGATACTTTCAATTGCCAATTTTAGTGTGAGGTCTGGTTTACTTATTAAGCTCCACCTTTCTTCTGTGCTCTTTAGTCCTTTTATTACTTGTTCGAGGATTCTTTCCTCTTTACTGGCATTGAACTCGCATCTCTCAGCTTTGGTCTGTAGTTTAACCTGATATTCGTCGATAGAGTCTTCGTTTTGCTTCATTGCCGAAAATTCCAGTAGCTCGACCCATGTTAGGTCTTTGTATTAACTGTGATGCAGTCTGGATGTGTAATGTTGCATGGCGTTATTGAAAAGAATGATGATGTTAAAAGTAATCATAATATACGTATCTTCTTGTTATATTTTACTTCTCAAGGCTGGATCACAGTTGCTGTTATCTGGTTGTTGGGCTGGATGGTATTCTTGCTGTTTAGAGTCTGGAACAATTTGCTTTTGCTTGAGGATATCTTGCCTTGTGCCGTTCATAGTTTTTAAATCACAACACAAGACAATCTTGTTTTTCTTATTTTCTCATGAGTTCCTTATATCCCCAAGTCAAAATGCCTTGGGAGACAGACACGCATCTTGCATCTCTATCCCATCACAGCTTAGTCCCAACTGATCTTTCATACTCTCCTCTCACTACCTCCCTTCCACACTTTTCCACGGGACATCTATCGACCAGTAAGAAATCGACAGGTGGTGTTGTGCTGACTCATACAAAAGTCTTTCCACTATTAACTACACACAATTTCTTGGATTTTGGGTTGTTTTTTTTCCCACTTCATTAGATTTTTATTAGATGGTTAAGATTCTTCCTTTGATCTCTAGTTTTCCCAGTTTCTTTTCCAGGTTCTTGGGAACTGTTCCAAGACTTCCAACTATGGTATCACCGTCATCTTATTGTCCCGTATGAAATTTTACTGTTTGCAAGACTCATTTAAAATATTTTATTCAAGATAATCTTTTATATAAGTTGGTCTTTGTTTGATAAGTGAAGAACAGCGTACAACCAGAAAAGTAGTTTGGGGTACATCTCTGCTTTGTTCAGGTATAGGACTTTCTTGAACTTCTGGAATTTCAACTGTTGGAAACCTTTGGTTAGCACCAGCATTCTGCTTGTCTTTTTCAGGAACTGGATTGAAACTATTAGTAGAAATTTTATCAGTTGCATTAGATTTAACTAAATCAGTTCTTTCAAACTGGAGTTCAGTTAATCAGTTACAGGTGGTGGTGGTGGTGGTGGGGGCTCAATCTTTTGGTGAAACTGTAATTTCATGTCCATCTTGCAAGCGTATGTGTGCATAATAAGGATTAGCCTTGAGTAGCCCAACTTTGTGATATATCCGGGTAAAGGGATATATTCTGAAGTTCGTATTTGGTATATTATCGCAGTATTAATTGGTACATCTGTTGGTCAAGGTGTCGTCTAGCGAGTAAAGTTAACTTGTCAGCATAAGGTCTGGTCAATCGAGTAAGTGTGGGTCGTAGGTTTAGAACCAACACAGTGTTGACTATTTATCCATGACACTGTCCAATGAGATTATAGCAAGGGTTTTTACATATTCATTATATCACTTTGTCTACCAGTAGTTTAAACTTACTTTATCAAACATGCCATCTCATTAACATGGTACTGGGTTGAGATGACCAGGCAGGAAGTGAATGCCCATCTGCAGTCTTCCATTGGTGACAAAACATTCTGTCATGCAAGTTTTCATAAGTGGTTGTACATTACATGCTCCTGATGCAATGAAGCACATGTGGGAATACTGTCTCCCACATAAGATGATCAATTCAAAGAAAATTTTTTTAAAGTTACTCAAAATAAAAGATGTTACAAAAATTCTTTTTTATCAATTCAAAGAAAAATCTTGTTTTTAGGGCTACGAAAAAAAAAAAAACACGCTATAAAGATTATTTTTTTAGTTTTAAATTTCCAAATAACTTTTTTTTGTGTGTATTGAATTTTTATTTATTTAAAAAAATTTTTAATATGTTATTAAGGATTTGATCTTTCTAGAAATATAAAATTAGGGCCTGGAAATTTTTTTTTCTTCAAATGGTCAAAGCTACCCCCTATATTCTGAATTGATAAAAAAAACTTTTTTTTTTTTAATAGAATATGGTATATATTATAAAATTCCCTAATTTTTGGTAATTGTTTGAAATTAGAAAATTTTAAAAAGTTTTTTCCCTTTATTACTGTTGCCCATGGCAATCTTTATCAACTTATTTTTTTTTCTTTTCCTTTTTTGATTAATAAAGTCTCTGTTAAAAATCGAACCTTGGTTTATTTCTTTTTCCATTTCTTTTTTGATATAATTAAAAAAAAAAAAGGATTCTGTACTTTTTAAAAAGCTTAGTCTTTCATTCTCAGCTGCCTCACATGTACAACATGTTTGATGTCACGTTCAATCGAACAGAACTTATTTTAGATGGACACTAGAAGTGGCTACCTAGCGTTGCCTGGGTAGAGAGGATGCAAAAAGAGGTTAGTCCAACTGATCCATTACTATTGAATCGCGAGTTGGATCCTGGTAGTATGTCCCATTAAAATCCCCATGTAAAAAAGACCTTGCGTTGATCCAGTCACTCTGAAAAGAAAAATCTACTACTTAAAATATTAAAGGTAAAAATAAATCTAGGCTGTTATCATCTAGATTTAATTTTTCAAATTATCTTCACAAATATAAATCAAACCTTCATTATTTTTGCTCAAAAACCAAGCCCAGGTGATATTTAATGTGTATATTAGGTACCACCAATTTCCCTGTGAAATTTAACCCCCCGCCCTATATTTAACACAATGAAACTTGCATAAAAATTAATATTATCATGAAATTTTTTCCATTCGAAAGAAGAAACATTAAACAAACACCTGATGATTTTTTTTTAAAATTTCAGCTTACAGAAATAATGAAAATTGTGATTGAAAAACAATGTTTTCATTTTTGCACCGTTAAATCAACTGAAATTTAACAAGTTATGATAAGAGGATTTTTAAAAATTCTATGAAAAATCAATTAATAGTCCAATTTTCATGAAAATTTCCATAACCATTTACCTTTGGATGTAAAAATGCCTGAAATATTTTTTTTTAAAAATATATTGGGGAAAATATATATATTTTTTTTTTATGAGGTCTACCCACCCCTATTTTATTTTATGAGATATATAAAAAAATGAACCGTCAAAAAACGTTTTTACTTTTTTTTCTATAAAGATAATAGCCTGAATAACTATATCAAAAAATTTGTATAATATTCAACGCTGTAGTTTTTGTAGTAAAAATTCATGAATTTTGAAATAAAAAAAATGTCATAATATTATTATTCAAAAACATTTTTTTTTTCTTTTTTAATGGATTTGTACTATATTCTATTGAATTGTAAAGAAAAAAATTTTTTTAGAAAAATTAATTAAGAGATTTTCAATTTTTGAGTATTAATGATTTTTTTTTTTTTTTTTTTTAATGTTTAAAATCTTTTTTTGTGAGTAAAAATCGAATTTTTCATGATATTTTAAATATATGAATTTTAGAATTCAGTGAACTAAAAATTAGTCCGCGATCCACGATATATTGATATTTTTAATTTTATAATGCATCAGTTAACTTATTTCAAAACTTTAATTAAGTATTTTGCTATGAAAATTAAATATATAAATTCATTAAAAATATGAAAAATCCCGATATTAAGTTTAAAATGTTATATTTTTTAGATTCTAGAAATAAAGATATATCTAATGCAAACCTTATTTTATATGCAGAAAGTAATAAGTTTTGAAGAAAAACTCTATTGAAAATTTAGCCCCTCCCCCTTTTTAAGCAGAAAAAATATTGATGAATATTTTTTTCTTTAGCCAATTAAATAATTATCGAAATGAGTAATAAGAAATCTCCAAAAAATTGAAAAAAAAAAAAATTTTTACATTTTATTTTCCGATTTTCGGTACTTATTTTTTTCCTAGAAAATCCCCCTTAAACATTTTTTTCTGTTTATAACTTCGGTTTTTTAATCTTTTTATTCATACTGTATTTAGTATCGAACACTGACCAACGCGCCGAGATTTTACACCCCCAAAATAAGGGGTGTCAAAATTAAGTGACCTGAAAAAAATTAGAAAGTTTTGAAATGAAATAAATTAGGGATTTGTCATCTGCTAGGAGTTTTAAAAATAATTAAATCTATTATTTAAGGTCAAACTTTGTCTAAATCGATAAGTAATAACATACTGACCATCATTAAAAAAGAAAAATATCATTACATATGCAGTTTATTTTTAAAAGATTTAAAACCATTTGTTTTGGTCAATTTCGACTCGATCCGCCATTTAGCCTAGTTTTCGATGATTTTAAGTGCTTGTTTACAATTTTGCCGTAACATTCGCGATTGCAAAAAAATTTACCAAAAATCAAGTAATTATCCGATTTTAATAAAATTTTCAGTATTGATTTAACAATTAATGAATTTTTATAATGCATCAGTTATTTTGTTTCAAAACTTTAATTTAGTATTTTTGCTATGAAAAATTAATATATAAAATTCATTTAAAATATGAAAATCCTGATGTTAAGTTTAAAATGTTATATTTTCAGATTCTAAAAATAAATATATACTTAATGCAAACCTTATTTTAGGCGCCAAAAGTAATAAGTTTTGAAGAAAAACTCGATTGAAAATGTACCCCCCCCCCCGAAAAAACATCGATGTATATTTTTTCTTTTATAAATAATAGCCAATTAAATAATTATCGAAACTAGCAAATATATGCACCCTCCGGTGCAAGTATTTAAGTTTTAATGTAAGAAATATCGTATTAAATTAGAAAGTCTAATAAGAAGGCAGATAAAAAGATATGTAACAGAGTGGGGGTATAATAGAAAAATAGAAATGAAACTTACTATTCCATCACTCCCGTCTTTCATTGCTGAATTTTACTTATTTAACTATTTAGTTAAATTAGGAAATAAAGAATAAAATGACAGTTATTTTTTTTGTTAATGGATTTCATTTAAGATTCATTGAAGAGATTTTTGCTTATATTCATTAAAATAAAACCAAACAGTTAGAAATCAATAATACTCAGCACATATTTAATAAAATCACATTTTTAATATCAATATGCAAATTAGCCTTCCCGTTCACACTGCAATCTGCTATTTTGTTGTATATATAAATACAATTGCATGTTATTTGTATGTAGATATGGTCAACAGTGGCTTCGGCCTCTGGACCATTGATATAATTAATAGCGTCGATCCCAGGGGCCATCCCCCAGGCAACACCTGCCCCTTGATTTAAAGGGACAGGGCTGGGTTATTGCCCAGTGCCTGAGGCGCCCCCTTGAGGGGGAATGCCGACGGGATCGACGCAATTTTTCACCTGCCACTCCATGAGCTTCGCTTGTGGTGGTCCCACGTTAATAGGGATTTTGTGCCTGACCCTACAAGTGGGGTACGCGGTAAATATCATGTAGATATGGGCAACACTAATAAAAAGGTGAAGCAATTTTATTAATAATTGAGGTTTAAATATAAATAAAATCATGGAGAATGTGATGTAAATAACGAAGGGAATTGTGACTTGAGTAGTAATATAGTTTCGGTTACAGACAGAAAAATACACAATCTCAATTATAATAAGATGAGTAAAAAAGAAATCTCCAAAAAATTTATTATTTATTATTTTTTACATTTTATTTTTCGATTTTCGGTACTTATTTTCTCATAGAAAAGGCACCGTAAATTTTTGTTGTTGTTTCTATTCATAACTTCGGTCTTTTATCTCTTTATTTATACTGTAATTAGTATCAGGTAAGGACCAACTAAAATGTTACGCCCCCAACATAAGGGGGGTCAAAATTAAGTGATCTGAAAAAATGAGAAAGTTTTGAAATAAAATAAATAATGCATTATAAAGATCATTCATTGATACATAAACACTGAAAATTTAATTAAAATCCGATAATTTCCTGATTTTTGGTAAATTATTTTCTGTAGGGGGGCTAAAGTCATTTTGTCAAAAACGAATTTTAGGCTCCGTTTGCCAGTCTCTAGTATATAATATTTACTTTGTCGTTAATTGTTTTATTTTCGAAGTTTCCTCCGGACATACACATTCACAAAAGTGCCCTTTATATATGTAGAGATAGATAGATAAATTATTTAAATGGTCATCTATTTATCATAAATAGATGACCATTTGCACATTCCGTAAAGCTTGTGTAATCTCGGCATATTATGTAAATATTGCTTTAGCAGAAGATCAGAATTATCTCCCTTTTTAAAGCTCTTTAGAAAATCTTTCTGTATTGATTGCAAGTGAAAGACAAATTTTAATTTAATTGAACCAGAAAACATTAGTTTTACTTAAAATATTACTGTTTTTATTTTTCTCCGACGTTGTATAGCCCCCAGGAAAAAAAATAAACATAAGAAAGAGAAAAAGTAAGTATAACGATATGTTTTTTCTTCTTTTTACAAATAAAATGTAATTTGCTGGAAACTGACGAAGAAGTGAAATATTTTCTTAATTTCTGACAATACTTCATGGATATAAATATCTGGGAATTTTGAAAACTGATTTTATAATTTTTAAAAAATCTAATTAATTTCAAACTTTAATTCCAATTTTATTCCGCTACTATCCATGTTAATCAGTAGGGGGGGGGGGACATAAACAAATGGTAGACTGTGAATTCCATACCGGGAGGGTTTTGAATATAAGATGAAAAAGCTAACATTTCGTAGTTTAAACCCGTTTTTTTTGTGTGTTTTTTTCAGTCAACCCATATATGAATATTATTTCGATCTTTTTTTTTTGAGGGGGGGGGGATTTTTAATGCTTACCCAAACTGAAGTGTGTCTTTATAGATGCAAAATATGGCATTTAATTCTTTTAATGGTGTCTGGCAGGGACCTTCAATTTGCCCCATGAAATCTCTCCTTTAGCACAATGAAAGGTTAATATTATCTTGAAAATTTTTGGTCCATTCAAAAAAAGAAACATTAACAAAAAAATTTCAGCCTACAGAAATAATGAAAATTATGAACGAAAACAATGTTTACAACGTTAAATCAATTGAAATCTAACGTAACCAGAAACAAGTTATGACTACCGGCTTTTAAAAAAAATATATGAAAAATCAACAGTCAATTTTTTACGAAAATTTCGGTAATTATTTACCTGTTGATGAAATTATGTTTAAAATGAGTTTTTCCTAAAATATATTAGGGGAATTTTTTTTTTTACGGGGTCACCCCCATTTCCATTGAATCAGTTTGATTGAAATAATTGAGAAATTGAAAAGAAAGGTTACGTCATTTCTTTATTATTTTTAATTAAAACATTCATTGTAATCCAAAAGGAGTTAATTAGCCTCAGTGTTATCAGTCTTCAATCGTAACCTGAAAGAAATCTGTAATTTTTAAGATAAAATAACATGCATTATAAAATACTTGATTAATAAGTCAACACTGAAAATTCTATTAAAATCAGATAATTCCCTGGTTTTTAAAAAATCTATCTGTCCCTCCGTAGTTATAACATTTCCCGGTCAATTCTTTTGTAAACAAAACCCACAATAATTTAAAAACTTTAGTTTTTCTGTGTGTTTGGAACAAAAGATCAAAACCAGAAGGAAAAAATGTCCACACCCAAAGAAAATTACTTAAATTTAAAAATTGTTTTTTGTTTTTTTTTATAAGCTCAAAAAATAATTTTAATGGCATGTTTTCTCTTTTCATAGATTAGAAAGAATATTTTTCTTTGAATTGATGCAAAAAAATGTCTTTTCTCTGATTCAATTGGCCTATTTTTATTCACTATAAAATCTTATAGGGAATTTTAAGTGTGTACAAGGTAGTAAATACTATTTTTGTCTATATATGATTAAAAATTCACAATTTTGTGCAAGACATTTTCCAAGATTTTTGTATATCTAAAAAATATGACTAACAAGTGTCATTAAAGCACCTGTTATTGGGATTGCAAGGTTCTGAGTTTGATTCCCTGCTCCCACTAATTCTGCATATGAGTAGCATAAATTGGGTAGATCTGTGCAGTAAAGTAGGGAGCTGATGGTAGGTGTTGTGCTCCACCTCAGCAAAAACAAGCTCTTTGGTTTAGTGTGTCGGGACTAGAACTCTCCTGTGCCTTTGGGGACAGGAAGTAGAAAAGGTAACGTCCCTTGTCAGGTTGAGTGAAGAATTCTCTTCACGGTTTTGGTACCAACGTGTAAACCTCATAGAACCAAGCTCTCGTCTCAGTCCCTTGTGACTGAAGGAATTTTCCCCTCCGTGAGGGAGTAACAACTGAAGACTTAACCTGAGCACCCACTCCCCAACGAGGGTGATATATGAACTGTAAGTACTGCCTCTAAGTACTTGTATATTGTCTGTTGTTGAGTTTGCATGTTAATAAATAAGTACATGTGCTTTCCTTTTCGTCATTACATTCTGTGAACCTATATTTTGTTTCTTATAGACCGTAGACAGCTATTCCAACAAGTGTTTGTAAAAAGAGGACAGACTCCTTCACTGTATGGCTGATAATAACAGACCACTCCACCAACTTTATTTAACTTGAGTTGTTTAAATGAACATTTTTTTTCCCCTTTTAACATCAAAATACGTAGATATTGAAATATGGGGACAGCAGCAACTGTTTCAGTGTGTGTGTCTTTGTTGTGTTGTTATTTTTTCTCACTGCAAAGTGTAACTGTGCTGTATGAAATTGGCATTTATGCACTCCCATAGATTTTTTCCATTTTTTCTGTTTTATTTTTTTTCTTTACATTTTAATACATCACTTATCTCCATTTAGGTGGGGTTTTTGAACATACCTAGCTCAGTATATACAAATATCTGGAATCTTTTGATAACTGGTTCAATTATTTTTTGAAATCTATTTAATTCATATTTTATTTTTGCTACTATCCATGTTAATTGATGACATAAACAAAGTCTCCCAGTGAAATCTTAGACTGGTGTTATCTGATTGAATTTCAGTCAAATCTTTTTAAAACTATTTGGTGTAAATTTTTTTATCATAGTCCTACAGACAGATGTTAGTGGATTATGAAATGAAAACTTTAAATAAAAATGAAACTCTAAAGAAAACATAACTTAATACTTTCATTCATTTATAAATTTAAAAACAAAACAAAACAATTAAACAACACTATTAATTGATGTTGTATGGATTTAAAGAAAGTACCCCAGGAAATTTCAAAACTATTTTATTATAAACAATGATTTCATTGAATAAATACAAAACAAATTTTAACCTTAGGGAGAAAATACTCATTCATTAAATGGAAAACCTATTTAATTTGACAACAGTTTTTGTTTTGTTTTGTTTTAGACTATCACTATGTTATTATTGGATTTTATTGTAAAAGGGACATTCTTTCAGTTGAATTTTTAAAATTGTTTTAAAGATTTTTAAAAAGAAGAGAAATTAATTTGTCTATGTCAAGTACATCAGATTGGAATTTAAGTAGAATTATTGACAGAAATGCTAACAGTATTTCTCAAGCATTCAAAATATTTATGTTTGTAATTAATTGTAAAGGTTTTTCTACTTTTACAACTAATTTTGTCTTGTCCGTAAATATTAAAAGGCTGAAAATTGGGGGTAAAAGGCTGAAAATTGGGTGTTAACTGGACTTTGTCCGTGTGTGTGTCTTTTTATTCAATTTAATTTTGCTTTATCTCTTTATTTTTTTTTTTTTCTGAATTAATTTTTGAAGAGTGTTCACTCTAATTTTTTTTTAAATTTTCAAAATTAAAATTAATGAAGTAAATCATTTTCAGAAATATTTCAAAAACATTCTTTGATTAAAAAAAAAAATTAAAACTTAAGATAATGGAATAAATTTAAAGTATTTTCTTTAGAAAACATAACAAAAACACATTAAAGAACTACAAATTCAACCAGAATTTTGTGAATCTCTGTAAGTTTTCAGCTGACAGTATAATAATTTTTTGATTTAAAACAAATAATTTTGTGCTATTATCTTTTAACTCAGGGTTTCTAAACTGGGGTTCCCTGGAACCCTAAAGATTCTACAAGAACAAGTGAGATAAGCTACTGCACTTTTGACTTAAAGCTACTGACGGTTGGCTGAGAGTGCATAGTAAAGCACATTTAACTATGGCATCAGCTGGATTTCTCTTGGGACTCTTAAAAAAAAATAAGTAAATACTTTTTTTCAGGGGGGATTTTCTTTTGAATTTTTTTTTTTTTTTGTATATTATAATTCTTTTGCTACCTATATTCCACTTTTATTGTATATGAAACATGTTATTTTTCCTGTGTTTCATTCAGTTTAAGATGTTTGCCAGAAGTACACTTGTTTTATTTGCTAAATGATTTCCTTTTAATTTAGACAAATCTTTGGCTGAATTTTTTAAAAATGTTTAATTTTTGTTAAGTTTCATTAAATCTCATTCATGACTTATATAGGTTACATGGCAGTTTTGAAGATGTATTTTTGTAATATAATTTCAAATAAAGTATAAGTCTACTCTTTTTATTTTGTTAATAGTACTTTGATTTTTTTTACTTACAGATAGCAATATTAGGGAAGAAGAATTTTGGAATTCAAAAGGATAGATTCAACCACATACCAGAAAAAAATATTCTTGCTAAGTGTGTGGACAACTTACAAGACAATTTATTTTTCTTAGACAGTTAAGTACATGAGTATTTTCCTTAAATTCCTAATTCAAAGAACAACTGGGGAAATAGATTCCAGTGAAACCTAATCTTCTCCTCTGTATGTATCTGCATTTTCATGTAGTTCAAGATTGAAAACAGACATGGAAACACACATTAAAAAGGAAGCATTTTCATGTAAAGTTTGCGGATCAGAATTTTCTAGAGAAACCCATTTAAAAAGCCACATGCAAACACACACGAGAGAGAAACCATTTTCTTGTGAAATCTGTGGATCAGCATTTTCACAGAATTCCCATTTAAAAAGACACATTCAAACACACACTGGAGTGAAACCGTTTTCTTGTGAAGTCTGTGGATCCGCATTTTCTAGGAATTCCCATTTGAAAAGACACATGCGAATACACACGGGAGAGAAACTGTTTTCTTGTGAAGTATGTGAATCAGTATTTTCAGACAGCTGTGGTTTGAAGAGACATATGCGAACACACACTGGAGAAAAACCATATCCTTGTGAAATCTGTGGATCAGTATTCTCAGAATGCTGCAGTTTGAAAAGACATATGCGAACACACACGGGTGAGAAACCATTTTCTTGTGAAATCTGTGGCGCAGCATATTCAGACTTATCTACTTTGAAAACCACATGCAAAAACACACTGGAGTGAAACCATTTCCTTGTGAGGTCTGTGAATCATCATTTTCTAGGAATGCCCATTTAAAAAACCACATGCAAACACACACAGAAGAGAAAACATTTTGAAAACCACATGCAAACAACCGCTAGATTAAAATCCTTCTCTTGTGAAGTCTGTGGATCAGCATTTCTAGGAATTCCCATTTGGAAAGACACATTCGAAACACACTGGAGAGAAACCATTTTCTTGTGAAGTCTGCGGATCAGCATTTTCACAAGCTTCCAGTTTGAAAAAGCACCTGCAAACACACACTATGAGAGAAACCATTTTCTTATGAAGTGTGCAAAACTGCATTTTATTGAGGTGAATTTTGAAAGACATTTACAATAATTACATGACAATCAATCAGCATTTTCAGACTGTTTCAAAAACACGACTCAAAAAATATCTAAGTTGGGCTGGAAATTTGCCTGATGCCAGCACACTAAGACATAGTGTAAATTGGGACAGGAGGCCAGGACAACAAAAGATCAAAATTACCTTGATAACAATTATCCAAGGCACTTAGGAACTTAATTTATTCACTTTCATTTAAGATATTAAATTTAGTAAAAAATGATTTATGAAACCTGTCTCTACTTTTTGATCACAAAACCTATGCAAAACTGTATTTTCACTAAGCTCAAACTTTAAAAGCAATTTACAAACACACTTTTGTGAAGTGTGCAAAATCACTGAATTCAAATTTGAAAAGACATTTATGAACACACCATATCACTGCACCTGTTTAATTCAATCCAGTTAGTTACATCATTTGTGAGGCTGGGTTTTTGAAATGAGACGATGATTGCTGAATTTAGTGGAAACTGAGATGAAAACATTCATCCCCATGGGAAGGATTAGAACTGGTGTGCACACAAGAAAAATTCAACAAAATCTGCTTTACTATAAAAATATTATTTTTGTTTCTGTGTATTATAAAGTATAATGGTTGCATACAAAGTGTTCTTTGATTATTTCATTTCCATAGAAGGTCTATGTATTACTAATTATTTCTCAATAGGAATTTCTTTGTAACTTGGATATAGAAAATTCAAAGACATTTGTTTATATAAAAAAGATTATTTTTTCAGTGGATTATAAAGTGTAATGGTTGATTAAAAAGTGTTCTTTCATTATTTATTTCCAGTGAAGGTCTATGTATGACAAATTGTTTCTCAATAGGATTTTTAAAACATTGGATATAGAAAATTCAAAGACATTTGTTAACTATAAAAAGATTATTTTTGTTTCAGTGATTATAAAGTGTAATGGTTGATTAAAAAGTGTTCTTTCATTATTTAATTTCCAGTGAAGTCTATGTATGACAAATTGTTTCTCAATAGGATTTTTAAAACATTGGATATAGAAAATTCAAAGACATTTTTTTACTATAAAAAGATTATTTTTGTTTCAGTGGATTATAAAGTGTAATGGTTGATTAAAAAGTGTTCTTTCATTATTTAATTTCCAGTGAAGGTCTATGTATGACAAATTGTTTCTCAATAGGATTTTTAAAACATTGGATATAGAAAATTCAAAGACATTTTTTACTATAAAAAGATTATTTTTGTTTCAGTGGATTATAAGTGTAATGGTTGATTAAAAAGTGTTCTTTCATTATTTAATTTCCAGTGAAGGTCTATGTATGACAAATTGTTTCTCAATAGGATTTTTAAAACATTGGATATAGAAAATTCAAAAGACATTTGTTTTACTATAAAAAGATTATTTTTGTTCAGTGGATTATAAAGTGTAATGGTTGATAAAAAGTGTTCTTTCATTATTTAATTTCCAGTGAAGGTCTATGTATGACAAATTGTTTCTCAATAGGATTTTTAAAACATTGGATATAGAAAATTCAAAGACATTTGTTTTACTATAAAAAACATTGTTTTGTTTCAGTGGATTATAAAGTGTAATGGTTGATTACCATGTGAAAAAGGATATTTTCAATTTGGTTTTCCCTTTTAATACATAGATCCCAAATTTCTATGAAAAACTTTAAAAAAAAGTTTTTCATGTTAAAGAACTTTCTAAAATGGAATACCCACTTTTGAAAGAAATATGTTTGACAAAGAAATGTAGAGAAAACAAAAGAAACAGACACACACACACACACATATATATGTATATATATATATATATATATATATTATATATATATATAAATCCTGATGATCCATTTTTGGTGAAAATTGAAGTAGGTTATCTATACCTTTCTAACCTATATATATATTTTATATACATGAAATACACAATTCCTAATTAAAATTGAACATTTGTTTTTGTTTCCTCATTTATTTTCTTTTTCTGTTGTCAACTCTTACCAAATATGACTTCCCATTTTAGAATATTGAAAAATTTAAAAAAAAATTTTCTGTGGTTTGATATTGATTTCTGAGGCCCTTTCACCAATCAACAATTTTTAAAATTAAATAATTTGGGAGACTGACTGAAAAATTATAACAAGCAAACATCAAATTAAGACATTACATGAAAGACACATAAGTAAATTTTAGTCTTATCTCTAAAAAAAAAAAAAAAAAAAAAAGGATCAATTTAGTAAAAAAAGAATAGATTGATGTAACATTTATTTCTTCCACCTTTAATAATGTTTTAATTTTCTCAGCAAAAAATTACTCCAGTCTTCCAGGGAATTTTTATGGTTTTATTAAGACTTTTCTATACAGACCTAATGACATCCCACCTAGGAGATGGAAAACCAGCTGTACTCTGCTTTACATAAACGGACCTTTCTCACATCCTACTTGCATACACGATTCCTAATTGAAATTGAACATTTGTTTTTGTTTTCTCAATGATTTTCTTTTCCTGTTGTCAAGTCTTACCAAATATGACTTTCCGTTTTAGAATATTGAAAAATTTTAAATATTTGTTTTTCTGTGGTTTAATATTGTTTTTGTGGGCGGACCTTTCACCAATCAACAGTTTTAGAAATATAAATAATTTGGGAGATTGACTGAAAAATTATAACAAACAAACATCAAATTAAGACATCACATGAAAGACACCTAAGTAAATATTAGTCTTATCTCTTAACAGATTTTTATAAACATTTTTAAAAAGCAAGAATGATTAATTTAGTAAAAAAAAAAGAATAATTTGATTTCTTAATTATCTTTTACCTTTATTAATGTTTTAATTTTCTCAGCAAAGAATTGCAATAGTTTTCCAGGGAATTTAGTAGTTTTATTAAGATTTTTCTATACAGACATCCAGCTTAGGAGATGGAAAACTCTGAATTCAAACCAGCTGTACTCTGCTTTACAAAAGTTACCTTTCTCACATCCTGCTTGTATTTGAGAGATTAGGTAAATCCAAACTTCAAACAGTTGTATATGTAAATAAATGCAAGTTATCTCCCTTGCTTTGTTCAAGAATGTCTTTTTATGAGGGTACATTCATTGTTTTTACACTGCCTGCAGACTGTTATGTGTTATTATAGCGGCAACTACAAATTGTGTTATCATGCGAATTGGAGGTGAATTTTTATCTATTCAAATTATTCTGAAAAAAAGTATTATAGAAATTGTTTATATTTGTTTGTAGTTTCATGTTGAAGAAAGTTGAAGAAGCAACAAGTGTTATTTGAACACTATTTGCAAATAAACCAATTTCTTCACCAGTCAAGCACTCGTGTCAACATTTTTGCCTGCGATGAGGAAGTATTATGCATAAATTCATTTGAACTAGTATCCAAATCCTGGTTGTTTTATTTATTTACATTTTACTCATGGTACATTAAGTGATGATTAATTTCAACACTGATTTTCAGTTGGTACAATCAATATAAGTGTGGATCAAATTTTCAAGCACACTCTTGGAACTGCGAATAACCCCACATTTCCCCGGTAATACTGTGTGTCTTATTATGAGGGTACATTCACTATTTTTACATCACATACAGATTGCCACATGGTAATATAGCAAGTGTTGATTTATCAATGAATTAATTTTATAATGTATGAGTTATTTCATTTCAAAACTTTCTGATTTTTTCAGGTGACTTAATTTTGATTCCTCCCTTATTGTTGGGGCACAAATAATTGAAACCACAGGATGAATAAAAAGACAAAAGACCAAAGGTGTGAATAGAAGAAAAAAATTTTTTAAAAGGAGTGCTTTTGGTAGAAAATAAATACGAAAAATCTAAAAAATTAAATGTATAAAAAAAGAAAAAGAAAACATTTTTGGAGGTTTTTTTCACTGTTGTTTATGTAATTATTTGTTCTGTTTAAAAGTGGGGGGGGCTAACTTTTCAATTTAGTTTTCTCCAAAAATTATTAGATAACAATACTAAAGTTGGCTTGTTATTAAATAAATATTTGTTTTTAGAATATAAAAATTTGAAATTTCAAACTTAAAATTAGGCGTTTCATATTTGAAATGAATTTTATCTATTAATTAGGTATATAGATTGTTGCTCTCCAGTCACATATGGGTGGTGTAAATGGTAATATATATATTACAGATTTTTTAATTATTTCCATTGAATCAGTTTGATTGAAAGGATTCAGTAATTTAAGAGAAAGAATTCATTATTAATAAGTATTCTGCCTTCACTTGGCTGCAAAGGTCCGACAGATAGCTTAACCAGATGGAATATGAGGTCAATAAACAATTGAACAGAAACAATGGAAAAAGGGAAAACAGAAGGCAGATTCAACAGGAATTATATATATATATATATATGATATAGTTTTGTATCTGTATCCGTTTTTTGGAAGTACATATACCAGGTTTTGGGCATAGGTGTGAAGCATTAAAGTGCTATATTATGATAATGTTGTTACCATAATATGTTAATCTAGGAATAAATATCTGAAAACTCAGTAGTTTTTTTTTTTTAGTTTCTTTTATTTAGACGTAGCGGTAAATTTTCAGGATAGTGACATGTCTTTTTCAAGACCATGAATGGTAGTAATCTTCTGGCTGCGTGCTGCTCCGTTTGAAGGATATGTAGTTTCATGCTCAATTTTTTAGTAAACAAAAACCCACATAAATCTTTTGAGCATTTAATTTTTCTGCATATTTGAACAAAAAAAGGATATTTCATTTAAATTGATATAAAAAAAGTTAGTCATTTTTCTGTACATAATGACGTGTTTTGTAAGTACTTAAGTTAGTGTTGGATTTCATAAATTTTGGAGCTAATTTATTGTTTAAAATGTATTAAAAGATAATTATATATCTAATATATTATTTTGCTTTTTATTACTGTTGCTCATAAATAATCAATTTAATTAATTCTAATTTGTTTTTCATGTAAAATCTGCATTTAAATTGTTAGTGCCTAGGTCAAACCCAATTACACGTTTATGTAAAATTCTCCAATGTCTCGGTGAACTGGTTTCCCCCAACATCTGATGTTCACTGGTTTGATATAGAATTTTCTTTAAACTTTTTAAAATTCTTATTTCTTGTATTCATTAATAAAGGAAGCAAAAGAAATGAAGTTTTTAAAAATCATTTATTATATTATATTTTAACTAGCAGGACATATGTTTACTTAAGAGCTATTGCTAAATAGCTCAATATGCAAAAAGTGTAATAATCTTGATTTAGCTCTCTCTCTCACTCTTTTTTTCCTTTCTTTCCTTCTTTTAATCTTTTCATTATGTTCTATTAAAACAGATTAGTGTTATCATTTCCACTCACTCACCACCATATGCTATCTTTCCCTGCTCTCTTTCTTTCTTTATTTATTTCTAATAAAAACAAAATGGTCCATTATTTAGTTGAAGTGGCCACACTCGTAAGAAATTTGTTGATTAAGTGACACCAGATAATCAGGATTTACATTTTTGTATTTCATCTTGGACAATTTGAGCAGTGTCATTTTTAACCAGAGGGTATTGCAAAATGATAACGGTTGTACAATAATGGAAAATCCAGGAACACCTGTATTAATATATCTATATATAATAGAAATTTGGTATCTATCTGTAATCGAAACTATGTCACTACTTATGTCATAGTAATTTCAGGAATTAAGTAAGTTTATCAATGAGTATTTAATTCATTGTCAAGATCATTACTACATAAACTAGAGTACACCACTATTATATATATATATATATATATATATATATATATATATATATATATATATACACTGAGAAAGTAATAACATTTAATGGTCTACCCTGTTTTTTAAAACAAGTTTTGATATATACATGCCTGATATCATTGATGTATATATAGTTTGTTAAAGTTGTCTAATGGATAGAGTTTTACAAGAAAATTATTTACAAATAAGAAATCATCATATGAACTTGTCATAGCTTATTTTAAGAACTGTAAACTAAACTGGGAAACTAAACCAAATGTAGTTTTATATATCTCCACAAACATTTTTTTTAAAAAATTGTTACACTTATTTTTAATGCAAAAACTGTTTATGGCTATTATTTCTTATTACTAATGTTATTTCTCATCTGCAATATATTTATTCAAATTCTGGCTAAGTAATTAATAGTTAGTAGTATTTTGTTCATTGTTTAAACAATACACAATCATCTATAAGTTTAATTCTATTCAGTATTAGATTATTAAAATAGCTTTTTAATTTTAATTTATATAAATTTTATTTTGTTTTTTGAAAATTAAATAAAGTTTTTCAATTAATTCAATGCTTACTTTAATAAATATGAAATTTATTAAATCTCTAAGAAAATGAATTAAGAGTGTAACAACATATTTATTACATTCATTCATTGATTGTACAAACACTTTTAAAAATAAATTTTATTTATCAAAAATAATTTTTAAAGAAATTATTTTTCTACAGAATTGAACTGAATGAAATTTAATTTATTGACATTGAATTTTTAACTCCCACCACCTCAGGCAATATTTTTCAAAAATCTATATTTACACTGCCTGGATTTTTTCTTTCTTTTTTTCTTTTTTATTTGCTCAGTGAACCACCAGCTATGGCAGATGTGAAAAACTTGATAATAATAATGGGAATGAAATCCAGCATGGACATGACCTTTATGATGAAAAAAAAAGGGAACACAGAAACAATGGAAGGAATAGAACTATAGAATCAGGAGGAAAGAAGGATACTTGGGAATATTGGAAGTGGACACCATCAAACAAAAAGAGATGAATAGAAACATTAGAAAAGTGTACCTCAGGACGAAAAAGCTTCTAGAAACAACTCTACAGCAGAATACTCTGGACTGTTCTTAAAATGAACAAGAGGAACTCTGACAGATGGACCAAAATACAAGGAAACTAATGACAATGCACAAAGCACTAAACCCAAGAAATGACAGTCTATATGTATCAAGAAAAGAAGGAGGAAGAGGTCTTGCCAGCATCAAAGACTGTGTAGATGTAACAGTTTGGGCACTAGAGGAATAAACTAAAAAAGCAAAGATAGACTAATAGGAGCAGCCAGAAAAAAAACAATTACAACATATGGACAAGCACAAATATAACAAAAACAAGAAAAGATAAGTGGGAAGAAAAACAACTATATGGACATTTCAAGCAACAAACTGGAGAGTTGCACATGAGAAGATTTGGACTTCACTAAGAAGGTGAAACCTGAAGAGAAAAACTGAATCTCTTATAATTGCAGCACAAGACAATGCCATAAGAACAAATTATATATATATTTACCAACCTCTCCGCATGAGCAGGATGCGACACAAGGTCAATTTCTTAAGCGGAGTTCAACAGGTTTGAATTCAGAGTTTTCCTTCTCCTAGACTGGTTACCTAGCCAAGCTTAAAGAGTTCAGTCTGCCCTGCTATTTACCCATGGCTGGAGGGAGAATTAGATTCATACCTTTCCCAAGGGTATTAGCACAATGCGAAATGGCCAACAGTTTTGAACAAATTATATAAAAGCAGATAAGATGCAACAGAATGATATGTGGAGAAAAAGGTGAAGTGGTCAATCATATAATAAGCAAATGTAGCAAATTAGTACAAAGAAAGTACAAGACTGAGTGGGAAAGGTGATCCACTGGGAATTGTGCAAGAAATTCAATTTTCACCATACAACTAAATGGTATATGCACAAACCTGAATTTGTTCTGGAGAATGAGATGCACAAAATTCTCTGAGACTTTGAGATACAGATGGATCATCTAACCCCGGGCAGGAAACCAGACCCAATGTTGATTAACAAGAAGAAGAGAACTTGTCATTTCATGGTATTTTCTGACCCGCTCGATCACCAGGGGAAAGTGAAAGTAAGTAAAAAGGAAATACTTGGACTTTGACAGAGAACTAAGAAAACTGTGGAACATTAAGGTGAAGGTCGTGCCAATTGTAATTTGTGTCTTTGAAACGGTCCTCAATGGTCTGGAAAAGAATCTGAGTGAACTAGAAATCAGAGGAAGAATCAAGACCATCCAAACTACAGCATTATTAAGATTGGCTGGTATACTTAAAAGAGCCCTGGAGACCTAAGCATACTTGTTATCACACAGCCTCCAGTGAACCACCGGCTAAGGTGGGTGTGAAAAACTCGAAAGGAATGAAATAATAATAATGATGGTGATGATGATCATCATCATTATCATCACTGGACGAGACAAAAGAAAACAGAATTATCTCCCTTGAGTTTTGCTTTTTAGAAAATATTTTTGCATCGTTCGTTAATATATTACAATTTTGTTTTTTGTTTTTTTAAATAGTTTAATCCGACCACCTGAATAAATATTAGTTTTATTCAAAATTTAACACTTTCTCTCTTTTCTCTAATGTTGCATTGCCCAAAAGGAAAACCAGACGAAAGTAAGTATAACGTTCTATTATTTTCTTTCGTTAGTCATTTGCAAGAAAGTGTTATTTTGTTTTATTATTATTCACAAAGAAGAATTAAGATGAAATATTTTTTAAATATATGAAAATATTTTCTTCTTTATGAATTTGAAATGATGTGAAAGTTGTAGGTGTTGAATAACAAGAAAACCGAATGAAATATAAAGTTTTCTTAATATCTTACGTTAGTCGGAGTTTACCGATAAAATTTGAATTGAATTTTTTTTGTGCCAAATGTAAAACTAAACAGGATTTTTTTTCTCAATAAATTATGAATACTTATTTATGAATGAATATACGAAAAATAATCCTCATTAAATATTTTTTGAGGTATTTCTTACTAAAGACACTCACTCCGTTTATTTAATTTTAGTAAATGTTGACAAAAATGTAAACAATACTTAACAATCTTTCTAAAACAGAATTCAAATTTGCAAAGTAGTTTAAAAAAATTTTTTTATGACTAACTTCCAACGTTGGAATTAAATTCTGAAATATGTTTAAATACGCCAAAGGCCCGTCTATGTTTCTATAAAGTACGGTCTGCCAATTTTGTTGTCATCGGCGTATTTTACAAAATAAATCTAATCCTGGTGATTGAAAAAAAAAACTAAAATTCGGGGAATTATCCGATTTTAATGAAATTTTCAGTGTTGATTTATCAATGAATGAATTTTATAATGCATCGGTTATTTTATTTGAAATATTTCTGATTTTTTTTCAGGTCACTTAAGTTTGACCTCTCCCCTTATTAATTTTTTTTTTTGGGGGGGGGAGGCAAATATCGGTGGGGTTATATTAGGTACCACCAGACCGTTTAGGTCATCTTGAATAAAACGGAAATAGATATTTCCGAACTTTGTTTATCAAAAATCTCGTTAAAAAAAGATCGTACAGCGTTGTTACAAAGAAAAATAGTTAATTCAAAGATCAAATTATCCGATTGGGAAAAATTACATCGTTATCTTAAAAAAATAAACAAACCTATCCATATTACGTGCGAAAGGGTAATTTTTCAGGCCGCGATTTAGAGAGAAAGAAATATATATTATTACCCTCTTACAGTTATGCATCTAAGTACGGATGGGTGTAACGGACAAACTTTTTTAGCCAAATTTTTCTATAAAATGAATAAAATCTTTAAAAACTTTAATATTACAATTTAAATGAATAAAATCTTTAAAAACTTTAATATTACAATTTACTATGAATAAAAACTTGAAAAACTTTCATCTTAAAATTTCGCAGTGAAATTGACGTTAAAAAAATGTCTTCGGTTTTAGTATTAATTCTTAAAATCGAAAATAAAATGAAATTTGAATATTTTTTCTAAGAGAAAAACTGATAAAACAATCATTCAATATATTATTTTTATTCTAATTGGTCGTAAAAGTTAAATAAAATATTTTTTTACGCTCAGAAAAACAAACTTTAGTTACCGAGAAGCATCTCGTCATATGTCAGTTTTGCTCTTCCGTACATTCTAAGAATCACACATTACTATTCAACAATAAAAATTACAAATTCTTTTAAAAATATTAATCGAGCACGGATCGGACCAACTTTTAGTTCACCTGAATTCTAAAATTCATGTTTTTAAATCCCGTGAAAATTTTGATTTTTTTCCACAGGAAAAAAAAAAAATTTAATTTATTTCACGCAGAAAATAAAAATATTTAATCACACAAAAGATTGAAAATCTCGTAAAAATTAATTTCTTTAAAATTTTTTTTTTTTTTTTGACAATTTAATAGAATATAGTACATACCAATTACATAAGAAAAAAAAAGTTTTCAAATATTTAATATTATGACATTTTTTTGCACTTTTTATTTCCGATTTCATTATTTTTTTCCTAAAAAAACTATAATTCGGTACGTTATACAATTTCATTGATACAGTTATTCAGACTCTTATCTTTATAGAAAAAAGTACTAATTTTTTTTTCCACATCATTTTTTTTTTATCTCATAAAATAAATAGGGGGGGTGATAGACATCGTAAAAAATATTTCCCCTAATATATTTTAGAAAAAAACTATTTCAGATGTATTTACATCCAATGGTAAACATTTATGGAAATTTTCGTGAAAATCGGACCATTAATTGATTTTTCATAGAATTTTTAAAAAATCCTCTTATCGTAACTTGTTTTTAGCTACGTTAAATTTCAGTTGATTTAACAGTTCAAAAATGAAAACATTGTTTTTCAATCATAATTTTCATTATTTTCGTATGCTGATAAAAAATTTAAAAAATCATCAGGAGTTTATTTAATGTTTTTTCTTTCGAATGGAAAAAACTTTTCAAGAAAATATTAATTTTTCTGCAAGTTTCATTGTGTTAAATATAGGGGGGGTAAATTGCACAGGGTCAAATTGGTGGTACCTAGGTTATATAATCTAAAACTAATTACAGTATAAATAAAAACGTAAATAACCGAGGGTGTGAATAGAAAAAAAATTAAATAAGGGTAGAAAATAAGTACCAAAAATTGGAAAATGTAAAAAAAAAAAAAAATATGAATAAATAAATGAAAAAATTTAATTTTTGGAGATTTTTTTTTCTTCTGTTCTTTAATTATATAATTATAATTATAATATTATAAGTAAAAAAAATTATACATCGATATTTTTTCTGTTTAAAAGGGTGGGAGCCTAACTTTTCAATTGAGTTTTCTCCAAAAATAATTAGATAACAAAAATTAAGTAGACTAGTTATTAAATTATATTTGTTTTTAGAATCTAAAAATATGAAATTTAAAATTTAAAGTTAAGCCTTTTATATTTTAAATGAATTTTATCTATTAATTAGGTATATAAATTGTTGTTTGAGATGCTACTACAGCTGACTTTAAGATTAATATTTATTTTAAAGAATTTCGATTTCTTTCCATTGAATCAGTTTGATTGAAATGATTCAGTAATTTTAAAAAAAGAATTTGTTGACACAGAAAATTTTATTAAAATCAAATAATTCCCTGATTTTTGATAATTTTTTTTCATCAATGTTGGCCCTCCATATGAAAAGAGGTCACTTGACATTTTCTTCTATTGATTTTTTTTTTTGGTAAACAAGGTTCACTAGAATTTTTTAGAGTATTTTTTTCCTATGTGTTTAGACCAACAAGAAAATAATATTTGATTTAAAAGTTATTCATTTTTCTGTACAGAATGTATTTAATTTTTTTGTTACTGATTTCTAAGAAGAAACTATTATAGACCTTAAAATTCTCAATAATGTGTTTTTTAGTCCCTAAATACATCACAAAAAGTTTCCATGTTTGCAAAATATTTGAGCAAAATTAATGGTTTGACATATGTAATATTATTTTCCTTTTTTTTTTTACTGATGTTCCTTACGTTACTACTTTTCAACTTAGATTTGCCCTTAAATAATTGATTTAATTAATTTCAATTTGTTTTTAAAATGAAAATGAGACAAGTCTTTGGCAGTGTCTAATATAAAGCTAAGTATCATCTGACATTTATTTTACATTTTTGCCTTTCATCTTGAACTATTTGGATGGTCTCATTTTTAACCAGAGGGTGTTGCAAGATTATAATGGTCATACCTTTAAGGAACAAGTATTGATATATAGATTAGATAAAACTTTTAGAATTTTCCTGTTGTATTAAAACTGAGTTTTACTAATTGTTAAATGTAAAGTTTAACTTGTTTATTTCGAGAGTAGAAGATTGGCATTTTTCTTTAATTTAATAGAAATCGGAAATTGACTTTAAAAACAGTTAAATATTTCTTACTTTGCTTTAACTTTTGGTGAAATCATCATCATCATCATGTTGCACTAGTAGCACTGATATGCATGACAATCTCTTGCTAACAGTTCCTATCATTCATTGCTCTCAGGGGGTCCTCTATGGAGCATCCAGTGCTGGTTTCCATAAGAGAACATCACTTATGAATTTGTCCTTACTCCTTCTGCAGCGCCCAGTATGTCTTGTTCATCTCACTTGGATGATCAGTGTGATGGGGAATGAAAAAAAGTATTAAAGTCAAACCAATTTTAAGTTATTGATGATTTCTGATTTTTTCATAACATGATCAATATCCTGATGTGGCACTAAATCTATGACAAAAATTTTCTATTATTATTTCATATATATTGAACAATATTTGTACAAAAGAAAATAGTTTGATTTTTGCTCATGCAACATAAGAAGGCGAAGGTCATGTTTAGGCATGTTCATCTTTGAAGGCCCCTATTTTTCAAAAATACTTTCTATCTGAAAATAAATTAAATTTTATTTTTGAGCACACATTAATTATCATATATGCAAAAATTCACCTGAAATAAACAACAAATTCTATGTTAAAATGACATTTAAAAACCGAGCACTTCAATCGGCCATTATTTTTGTAACAACCTAATAGTTTCAGTTACAGACACACAATCTCCAATATAAGATTAAAAATGAAGCATCGAAAAATATATGTTGAAGAGTAAAAAAACAGAATAGAAATCAATGTGATGAAAATTATGTTTTTAATCTTATTTATTTTTCTCACATTTCAGAGTTACTTCCCCTTTTAGACTGACTGTTCTTTCACTTATCTGTGTTCTTTTCTTTGGGGTTACAGATAAGTGAAAGAAAGATAGTTTCATAGAAATCTTTAACATGGGGGAAGCTACCAAAAAAATAAGATTAAGAACACAATATTCATCACTTTGATTTTACCCCAACATCCATCACATATATCTACAAAAAAGCATACTTAGATTCCATAAAAACATCATATATATATATATATATATATATATATATGTGTGTGTAAAAATGGAATTGGAATTGAAATCGACAATATTAGGAAGAATGAATAAAGAAAAGAAAGTACAGAATGGATAATAAAAGATGAATTTAATCAATATCACTTACACATGTGTTTTGGTCAGTTTATCTATGTGTACACGATTCAAACTATTATTATTATTAAATAAACAAATGAAATGAAATAATAATAATAGAAAAACGTACGGAATGTTTGTGTACGGAATATTTTTACATTTTTCTATTATTATTATTATTTCATTTCATTTGTTTATTTAATAATAATAAAAGTTTGAATCGTGTACACATAGATAAACTGACCGAAACACATGTGTAAGTGATATTGATTAAATTCATCTTTTATTATCCATTCTGTACTTTCTTTTCTTTATTCATTCTTCCTCATATATATATATATATATATATATATATATGATTGACATTGAAAATATAGTTTGCTATATTTATAAGTAAAGAGTTCTCAATATCATTGACAGAGCATATATATTTACCAACCCCTCTGCACAAGGAGGATGCGACACAAGGTCAATTTCTTAAGTGGAGTTTAACAGGTTTGAATTCAGAGTTTTCCTTCTCCTAGACTGGTCTCCCCTTCTATTTACCCATAGCTGGAGGGAGAATTAGATTCATACCTTTCCCAAGGGTATTAGTGGCATGTGAAATGCAAACAGAAATTGAACTCGTGCCTAAGAGCATATGTCTGAATTAGCATAGTAAACAAATACTTTAAATTCTTTTCAATTTTTTTTTTTTTTATAATTGTTAGAGTGAGATAAATTTTCTTATTTTTCATCATTAAATTGAGTGTTCTTTGAATTCTGGTAAGTCTTTGGCAAAATTAAATATTGTAAAAAGTTGAAAAAACACTAATTTATGAACGAATAATGTTTATTTCGCCTATGCTGCAGTGTTTCAATCTGTTTCGATAGATCTTCATTGGGGTTTGAGGAACAATAAATTATTACTGAAGATAAGAAGTCTGCGAGCCTCTGTTTTTTATAGTTAATCTTGAAATGTGAGAGAGAAAAAATCTATTTAAAATTGTTGATGAACACAGCGTTCCTAGATTAAAAAACCCAAAAAAACAGATCGAAACACTGCAGCGTAGATAAATTGGATTATTTGTTGAACAGTTGAATTGAAATATAAACTGATTGTAATATTATAATGTCTCAGTCTCTTTGTCATCATTTTAATAACACTTTACTTTTTATTCATTCACAGATAGCAACAATATTCGAGAAGAACAATTTTGAAATTTAAAAAGATACATTCAAATATATATCCAAGGAAAAATATATTCTTGCTGAGTGGGTTGATCTGCATATTAACACAATTATTTTTGTTGCTATTCAATACATGAGTATTTTCCCTCAATTCCATTTTGGAAAATAGTCTCGAGTGAAAGCAAACTTTTCTCCACGGTATTAATCAACATTTTCATTTTGTTCAGAATTGAAAACAAATATGGAAACACTAAAAAAAGATGAAGCATTTATTTGCAATGTTTGCAGATCAGCATTTACAAAGAGTTCCAGTTTGAAAACTCACATGCAAATACACACTGGAAAGAAACCATTTCCTTGTGAATTATGTGAATCAGCATTTTCAGTAAGTTCACAGTTGAAAATACACATGCGAACCCACACTGGAGAGAAACCATTTTCTTGTGTCACATGTGGATCAGCCTTTTCAGTAAATTCTCGTTTGAAACAACACATGCGAATACACACTGGAGAGAAACCCTTTCCTTGTGAAGTGTGTGGATCAGCATTTTCTACAAGTTACCATTTGAAAAGACACATTCGAACCCACACGGGAGAGAAACCATTTTCTTGTGAAACATGTGGATCTGCCTTTTCAATAAGTTCTAGTTTGAAACAGCACATGCGAACACACACTGGAGAAAAACCATTTTCTTGTGAAGTATGTGGATCAGCATTTTCTACAAGTTCACATTTGAAAAATCACATGCGAACACACACTGGAGAGAAACCATTTTCTTGTGAAGTCTGTGGATCAGCATTTTCAAGGAGTTCCCTTCTGAAAAACCATCTGCAAACACACACTGAAGAGAAACTATTTTTTAAGGGTTCCTCTTTGAAAAAACAAATGCAAATAGACACTGGAGAGAGACCATTTTCCTGTGAATTATGTGGATCAGCATTTTCTACGAGTTCCAATTTGAAATACCACATACGAACCCACACCGGAGAGAAACCATTTTCTTGTGAATTCTGTGGATCAGCATTTTCTACGAATGGCAATTTGAAAGACCACATGCGAACACACACTGGAGAGAAACCATTTACTTGTGATGTCTGTGAATCAGCATTTTCCACGAGTTCAAATTTGAAAACTCACATGCGAATACACACTATCACAACAGACATCAAACACTAAACTCGCAGAAAACTTCAATGGGGGCCAATTAAAGAACATTACAGAGAATAACGACTACCCGGCAACCCTAATTGCAAGAAAGATGAGGGAGGAATATTCAAAGCGGGAAATGGAGACCAGGAAAGAAGGATGGCGACAAAATAAGAGAGCAGGAAAATTTATGGAAGAATTAAACCAGAAATACATAGACAAGGAAGCTTCACTGCAATGGCTCAAACATGGCAAGCTACCATTTGATGAGGAACGAATCATCACAGCTGGACAAGACCAGGGCCTACTCACAAATGGATTCAAGAAAATGATTGGAATACAACAAAATGACCAATGCAGATTCTGCCACGCAGCCATTGAAAGTCCAAGTCATCTAATGTCTGGTTGCCAGATCCTTTTGGCAGATGGCCACTACACTGCCCGCCATAACAAAGTATGCAAATACCTCCACTGGAAAATCTGTGGAGAAGCAGCTTGAGAGAACACAGTACATCTGGGAACATGAGCCTCCACCAATAACATCAAATGGAAAGGTGACTGTGTTCTATGACAAAATAATCCAGACAGGCAGATATATAAAAGACAAAGCCATTAAACCAGACATTGTCATCTGGGATAAACGAAAAAAAACTGCTCTTATTATTGATGTAGCTGTCCCAAATGACTATGGCCTAAATAGAGCGGAACGAGAAAGATAACAAAATACCAGGACCTCAAGAATGACCTAAAAACAACTTGGTCATTGAAAGAAATTGACATCATACCCGTTGTGGTTGGGGCAACTGGACTGGTGAAACAAAACCTAAAAAAATACCTAGAATCAATACCAGGGAAGCCAAGCTGCTGTGAAGTGCAAATAGCAGCCATCAAAGGAACATGCTCCATCCTAAAAAGATCATTAGGATACAAGTACTATCTGTAAAGGAATCAAGTGTTAGCCCCAGGACAGGGGCCCCTTGACTTCTAAAAAACTAATAAGAAAATGAAACAAAAAAAGAGAGAAACCATTCTCTTGTGAAGTGTGCAAAACTGCATTTTCACTGAGCTCAGCCTTGAAAAGACATTTACGCACCCACATTGTCACTGAACCTGATCAATAACCACAAGTTGTAATGGTTCATTCTTCCTGTTGCTTTTGTTTTTAGTGAAGTGTTTCAGCCAATCTATTCTATGGCCTTTTTCAGGGGTATAAATATAGTGTCTATAATTTGAAGAACAGTCATTATTCCAAAATTTGTTAAGACTATTGCATTCATTATGTGTGCTACTTTTGAGGGTTTGTTAACATTGGAATAAATGTTTTTGGTCAGTATTTCTAATCCTAGCTCTTGTTTATAGTTATGGGTTAGGAGAGGGGTGGGTGGGAGTTAATCATTCTTAATAATACATCAGTGACAGAACAGAAGAGGACTGGCAAATCCTACTGATGACAACTATAAATTTTCAAAAATACCAAAATAGTGACTAAAGACTCTAAAAAAAAGTAACCAAAATAATAACAACCCAGACTAAACAACTATTCATAGTATATATAAGATCTTACCTATTCAGTCCTCCTGAAGAAGGTGCATTTTAAGCACTGAAACCATGGCAGAGAGAAAAAAATTTTCTACAACTATATATATGTTGTGGGGTTTTTAAGGGTCAAAAATAAGACAAACGACTGGTGAAAATGGATACAAATGTATTGAACAAAAATGAGTAGAAATTACAGAAAAGAAAGTGGAGTTGCGTCCGACCATACAGTTGCGAAACTGACTCGTGTTGCTTGTGCTCCAAGCCACAATTGTCCCTGCTACTTATAGTAGTAGTCGGCGCATTCCATTTATGTAAATAGGTTATATCACCTATAACAATATATATATATATATATATATTATTTTAGAAAAAATGGAAATGAAACCAACCACATTTCATATTATAAAACAATTAAATAAAGACCCAGTTTTCATAACTTATTTCTTCATCTAGTTAAACTTGTAAAATATCACAAAATCCCTTATGTTGATTAATATTATTAATTTTTTAAGTACACTATCAAATAAGTTATTTTCAATTCACAAAGATTATTTCCAACAATTTTCCAACAAAATTACATCACCTGATTTGAATGAAGACGCCAATGTTACATGGAATTTTGAATTATGCCTTTTCCTCATATTTGAATATCAACAGAAGCCACCACATAATAAAAACAGAGGCTCACAGACTTCTATTTACTAATAATTTCTTTTTTTAAAAAAAGAAATACAGACGAAGGCTCCGATGAAGGTTTGTTAAACAAACCAATACACTGCAGCATTGGCTTAATAAAAATC
Source organism: Doryteuthis pealeii (assembly GCA_023376005.1). NCBI lineage: Eukaryota > Metazoa > Mollusca > Cephalopoda > Myopsida > Loliginidae > Doryteuthis > Doryteuthis pealeii. The sequence continues at coordinate 101,119,208 of CM042151.1, forward strand.
ACCTGTCAATGAAACTTGTGTTTTTTCATTTTTATAAAATTACACACATATATCATATGTATGTATGTATATATATATGTATATATCAAGGTAGGTCGATTTTAAATTTCAAATTACATAAAATTCCAAAAGTTGTGTATTTTTCTATTAATTACTGATACCAAAAATTTTGATGTTGAACTTCTACCAATTTTTTTAGGAAATGGCATCAAAGATCGTAGACAAAAATGGCCTCAGACATTCTTGATAGATAAGATACTAATTAAGATTAAATAATGATTATTAAATAACTAAGGGAATTATAACATTAGTGGTGGTCTAGTTTCAGTTATAGACCAATAAACTATCTCCATTATAATAAGATACCTGCAAAAGTTGACTTTTTGTCTAATTTCATCTGCCAATAGCCTGACTTGACATCTGCAATAGTGAACCATTATGCTCCATGAAGTCTTGATATGACATCCTCAAAAGTTGTACTGATGAAGTGTGTGTCGGGGAGGAGGGGGTAAATTTTTATTTTTTTCAAGTGTTTAGACAGTCTGATGAATCCACTAGCTTTTGTGGTGCAGACAAATGAATTGCAGGGTTGTGTAAACTTGGTAGTGTCAGAGCCATACCATAATCATTAGGAATCAATAGCTTTTGTCATACTTGTCACTGCATCTGTGGAATATCTGCGACAAACAAGGACATCTCTTTCCCCTGACCGGGATGTACATGCAGGGTTTGGAGACCACTTGCTAATTTCCTATTCCCTTGTTACTCCTTCCATGAATTCACTACAGGTGAATTTGTTGGATTGAACCAGTTTAATCGACCCAGAGTGAATGGTGTCAAATAAACAGAAATGAATTGACCCATGCAGTGGATTTGGTTACAGGAGTTATTATACCCTCAGTCTTAAACTTTTCTCTCAGAGCCACAAGAACTTACTGGGATGGATGCACAGCTTGAAGTACCTGGGGGGTCTACACTTATTTTGTATTCTCAAATCAAATGGGCAAATGGTTAAAAAACAATCTTTTATTTGTATCCAGTCACTATTTTAGGAAGTGATTAGAAAAAGGAAGTGAAAGGGTTATTAAGAGGTTGGCTGGCTGGTTGGTAGGCTGGATGGTAGGCTGGTTGGTTGATTGGTTGGTTCGATTTTATGGTATGTTGCTGGGTTTATTTACACTGAAGACTTTTTGTTTTATTCATTTTTGATGGGTATTGAAAATTCTTTTTTAAACTCAATTTTTTAAGGCATTTTTTTAAAACTAATTTTTTCTATTTAACCCATAGATGGTACCCTAATAGGTACTACCACATTGGGTCAGAGTAAACCTGGGAGTAATGGCAATGAAGGGGTACTCCACATTCCCCAGAGCTCCAAAACTAGAACTTCTTGATTAGATACAGTTTAACATCATACACAGGATACTAAGACCGTCGGCCACTGCCTTCTAGCACATATATGGTCAAATGGGTTAGGTCTTGCCATAAATGCTATAGGGTTGCAACAATAGGTGCTAGAGATTGATGTAACCAGCTAACTGATCGGATGGGGTCTCTCCTACTGGCTGTCTAGCCTAAGTAAAAGCCAAAATGGAGTGTTGCATAAATTCAAGGGAACAAAGTCAATTTTATACAGCACAGTTACACTGTGTAGCCAAACAACATAAGAATAAATGACAAAATAACTTGGACACACGATATAAAATAGTTGTTGCTGTCCCCAGAGTGAAAATTTAGGTATATTGAAGTAAAAAAAAAGGGAAAACCCCATTTTTATACTAGTCTTCCATAAATGAAAAAGAATAATCTTTAGTAATAATTTAAAGTGGTCAATATTGCAAATTGGTAAAAATTGCAAATTTTTAATCCTACATTTTTAGATTAAATAAATATTTATTAAGAATTGTTTAAACATCCTACTTTCCAGACATTCAAAATTCACTATTAAATTTTTAAATGAATAAAAATAGGCCAACTGAATCAGAGAAAATACTTTTTTTTCATCAATTCAAAGAAAAATATTGTTTTTAAAACTACAAACCGCCCCGTCGGTGGGATGTTAGAATGCACCTCTGCAGAGGGATAAGATTACCCCAAATCGGGCCACCTGTTGGCCGTGGTTGGCAACCTGTGATGCTTAAGCACAGAGTCTTGGTGGATGAGCAACACTCCACTTAGAACCTTACTTAGCCTAGATGGGCGGTCGGAGAGGCCCCCTCTGATCAGTCGGCTGGTCACGTCAAGCCCTAGCACCTATATGATTACCCCAACCCTATTGCTCTTATAGCAAGTCCCAACACTTTTTATCAGATGGGTGCTAGAAGGCGGTGACTGAGGGCCTACATGTCCTGGGAATGACGTTAAACTCTATCTAATGGTGAGGTTCCAGTTTTGGAGGTTTGGGGAATGTGGAGCACCCCTTCATCACCATTGCTCCCTGGTCCACTCTGACCCAGAGTGGTAGTACCTGTTAGGGTCCCATCTATGAGTTAAATAGAAAGATGTATTTATAAAAAAATTGTATTATCCATTAAGAATTGATTTATTTCAAAACTTTATCAGCATTAAATGACCCACTGAGGTTGATATGCCGTAAAACAAACCAAACCAAAACTACAAAAAGAGTAAACATGCGACAAAAATTATCTTTTTAAATTTTCAGGTAAATTTTTTCAGGTGTTGAAATTATGCATTTTTTAAATGGTCTTCTGGTTTTGATCTTTCAAGAATATGTGCCCTCTGAGCATAAGTATTTAAGTTTTAATGTAATGAAATATATTAAATTAGAAAGACTAACAAAATTATATTTAAAATGTATATAAAAGAATTACATTAATTTTAATCATATTTTAATTGATTTCTATATAAAATCATTCATAGTATTAATTTTAATATGTTGGAGAATAAAACACTAATAGTAGAGATCAATAACAACAAGTAATAATTTATTAAACCCGGTTTTGTTAAAACCAGTATGCAAATTAACTGCACCATATATTATGTAAACTTTTATCTCTTAGTAACACATTGCAGGATTTAAAATGCATTAATAACATGGGTTGTTTTGAGGCAGCTCAGATTTTCACAGAGACATTGTTAATAAATAATATTTATTCTATGTATTAATGATATTGACTATAAATTAAATACTCATTGATAAACTTACACAATTCCTGAGGGTATTGTGATGTAAGCAATGACAAAGGGTTGGTTACAGACAGACTGTAAAGTTTTTAAATGCCATCCTTGGCCAGTTGAAAAGGGCTTAAAGAAAGTCCTATGTTATGGAATCCTTTGGTAAACGTATAAGTCCTATCCTGCGTATTGGTAATGGTCCAGTGATTTAATCCTAGTTTTAACAAAACCGGGTTTAATAAATTATTACTTGTTGTTATTGATCTACTATTAGTGTTTTATCTCCAACATATTAAAATTAATACTATGAATGATTTTATATAGAAATCAATTAAAATATGATTAAAATTAATGTAATTCTTTATATACATTTTAAATATAATTTTGTTAGTCTTTCTAATTTAATATATTTCATTACATTAAAACTTAAATACTTATGCTCAGAGGGCACATATTCTTGAAAGATCAAACCAGAAGACCATTTAAAAAATGCATAATTTCAACACCTGAAAAAATTTACCTGAAAAATTTAATAATTTTTGTCGCATGTTTACTCTTTTTGTAGTTTTGGTTTGGTTTGTTTTACGGCATATCAACCTCAGTGGGTCATTTAATGCTGATAAAGTTTTGAAATAAATCAATTCTTAATGGATAATACAATTTTTTTATAAATACATCTTTCTATTTAACTCATAGATGGGACCCTAACACAGGTACTACCACTCTGGGTCAGAGTGGACCAGGGAGGCAATGGTGATGAAGGGGTGCTCCACATTCCCCAAACCTCCAAAACTGGAACCTCACCATTAGATAGAGTTTAACGTCATTCCAGGACATGTAGGCCCTCAGTCACCGCCTTCTAGCACCCATCTGATAAAAAGTGTTGGGACTTGCTATAAGAGCAATAGGGTTGGGGTAATCATATAGGTGCTAGGGCTTGACGTGACCAGCCGACTGATCAGAGGGGGCCTCTCCGACCGCCCATCTAGGCTAAGTAAGGTTCTAAGTGGAGTGTTGCTCATCACCAAGACTCTGTGCTTAAGCATCACAGGTTGCCAACCACGGCCAACAGGTGGCCCGATTTGGGGTAATCTTATCCCTCTGCAGAGGTGCATTCTAACATCCCACCGACGGGGCGGTTTGTAGTTTTAAAAACAATATTTTTCTTTGAATTGATGAAAAAAAGTATTTTCTCTGATTCAGTTGGCCTATTTTTATTCATTTAAAAATTTAATAGTGAATTTTGAATGTCTGGAAAGTAGGATGTTTAAACAATTCTTAATAAATCTAAAAATGTAGGATTAAAAATTTGCAATTTTTACCAATTTGCAATATTGACCACTTTAAATTATTACTAAAGATTATTCTTTTTCATTTATGGAAGACTAGTATAAAAATGGGGTTTTCCCTTTTTTTTTACTTCAATATACCTAAATTTTCACTCTGGGGACAACTATTTTATATCGTGTGTTGTTATGTTTCTTATGTTGTTTGGCTACACAGTGTAACTGTGCTGTATAAAATTGACTTTGTTCCCTTGAATTTATGCAACACTCCATTTTGGCTTTTACTTAGGCTAGACAGCCAGTAGGAGAGACCCCATCCGATCAGTTAGCTGGTTACATCAATCTCTAGCACCTATTGTTGGCCTATAGCATTTATGGCAAGACCTAACCCATTTGACCATATATGTGCTAGAAGGCAGTGGCCGACGGTCTTAGTATCCTGTGTATGATGTTAAACTGTATCTAATCAAGAAGTTCTAGTTTTGGAGCTCTGGGGAATGTGGAGTACCCCTTCATTGCCATTACTCCCAGGTTTACTCTGACCCAATGTGGTAGTACCTATTAGGGTACCATCTATGGGTTAAATAGAAAAAATTAGTTTTAAAAAAATGCCTTAAAAAATTGAGTTTAAAAAAGAATTTTCAATACCCATCAAAAATGAATAAAACAAAAAGTCTTCAGTGTAAATAAACCCAGCAACATACCATAAAATCGAACCAACCAATCAACCAACCAGCCTACCATCCAGCCTACCAACCAGCCAGCCAACCTCTTAATAACCCTTTCACTTCCTTTTTTCTAATCACTTCCTAAAATAGTGACTGGATACAAATAAAAGATTGTTTTTTAACCATTTGCCCATTTGATTTGAGAATACAAAATAAGTGTAGACCCCCCAGGTACTTCAAGCTGTGCATCCATCCCAGTAAGTTCTTGTGGCTCTGAGAGAAAAGTTTAAGACTGAGGGTATAATAACTCCTGTAACCAAATCCACTGCATGGGTCAATTCATTTCTGTTTATTTGACACCATTCACTCTGGGTCGATTAAACTGGTTCAATCCAACAAATTCACCTGTAGTGAATTCATGGAAGGAGTAACAAGGGAATAGGAAATTAGCAAGTGGTCTCCAAACCCTGCATGTACATCCCGGTCAGGGGAAAGAGATGTCCTTGTTTGTCGCAGATATTCCACAGATGCAGTGACAAGTATGACAAAAGCTATTGATTCCTAATGATTATGGTATGGCTCTGACACTACCAAGTTTACACAACCCTGCAATTCATTTGTCTGCACCACAAAAGCTAGTGGATTCATCAGACTGTCTAAACACTTGAAAAAAAATAAAAATTTACCCCCCTCCTCCCCGACACACACTTCATCAGTACAACTTTTGAGGATGTCATATCAGACTTCA
>CM042151.1:101125144-101162046 GCA_023376005.1 Doryteuthis pealeii
ACATACATAGCACGCACACACACACATACATGAATTACTACTGTAAACTGTCATGTTCCTACACTAAACATTAATTCCTGGTACTTGACATAACACTTTGATGATGGGTGCACCTGGCACTGGTACACAATAAATTTCATTATCATTTCATTATCAATGTCTAAGTGAAATTGTAAATAAACTATATTTTAAATAACATATTTTTAACAGAAAAAACTTACTTCCATGCGACAACAAAATAAAAGTCAAAAAATTGTCTTGAAGATTTATACACAAAATTTAGACAAAACCCACTAATTAATGAATTTAATTATGAAATGGATAATATGTTAAATGTCTTAAATAAGTAGAACAATTTATCTAAAAGTCTAATTGTATAAAAACTGTAAATTAAATCTTTTTTAATATAACGCTGTGTTATCTAACATCACTTAGATGATGTTTTCAAACAAAATGTGAACCTAGATAATATTCAGACAAATGATACCTATTTTTAAAACACTTTGCATAAATGGTGCAAAGGAGAAACAGCAAATACTCAAATTCTTAACTGTTTCAGATTTTTATAAATTACTTTTGAGATGATGATAATTATTAAAAATGATTAGAAAGATTGAAAAAGAAAAAGAAAAAACTTCAACAGCAATTTTGATTAGTTTGGTATCAAAAAAATTGTTTGAATAAAAAAATTGTGCCAAATACACCCATATATATATATATATATAATTAATATATATTATATATATTATATATGTATAATACTAGCAAATATATGCACCCTCCGGGTGAAGTTTTAAGTTTAATATATAAATAGTCATGTTATTAGAAAGGCTATGAAACTGAATAAATTCAGATAAAAATATTTGGAAAGATTATGATGAAAAATAGAACAGCTTTGAAACTAAACCTTCCATCATTTTCTTACTTCCCCGTCTTTCTATTTGTAAATTTCATAATTTAACTATTTTAGTTAAATAGGAAGTAAAGCTAATAATATTACAGTTATTTCTTCTTAAGAATTCTTTTAAGATTATCCCAGAGTTTTTCCATATTCAATACGATAAATACCAAACAATTAGAAATCAATCAAACTAGCATATATTTACGTAAAATCAATTTTTTAAGATCAATATGCAAATTAGCCTTCCATTCACACTGTTAAACCACTATTTGTTGATATATAAATACAATGCCGATTATTAGTTTGATAATATGGTCAACAGTCTTATAATTCTAAAACAATTTATTATTCATTAATGTTTATTAAATAAAATAAAATCATGGGAGAATGTCGATTAAATAACTAAGGAATGTGAATTGGAATGAGTCAAGTAGTAATATAGTTTCGCTTAACAGACAGACAAACACACAATCTCCATTTAATAAGATATATATATATATATAAACACCATGCATATATATGTGTGTGTATGCACATATATATACATATGCTATTATGTATATATATATATTTTATATATATATACATATATATATTATACAATATATTACATATTTATAGATTATATATATTAAAATATCTATATATACATAGTCAATTGTTGTATACTTATACATATCATGTGTATATTATATACATTTATATATATACATATATAATGTACATATTTAATATATATATGTAAAAACATATATACATAGAACATATGTTTATATAATTATATATACATAAACAAGTATATACATCAAATGAATATACAGGTGGATCTGAAAAGTAATGAGACTTCATTCACAAACAATCATTTAAATCCAAACCAACAAACTTAAATGTTTTCTGCTTCAAAGTAGTCCCTGCTTCGATCTAATCATTTTCCCATCCTTCTCTGTCACGCTTCTCTGTCCTGCTGGAAAGGATTCTTCTGTTATGTCCTTCAGCTCTATCATACGGACCTCTTGATGGCCTCAATGCATTTAAAAACAGACCCCTTGACTGAGTGCTTCAGCTTGGGAAAAAAAAGGTCATGATTTTCCGGTCAAAACTTATCGTCCTTTCCTGTTGCACAAGCTGAAGGCTCATCGTTGGCTGTCCTGTTTTTGTAATTGACTAGCTGAGAAACCATACCAGAAGATCCCTCAGCAGGGCAAAGAAATGACCAGAGAAGGATGGAATGCTGGCATTAGATTCAAGAGCGTGAATACTTTGGGTGGAGAAACCTTTCAGTTTGTGTGGGATGGTAAATGAATTCTTTATAACAAGTCTCATTACTTTTCAGACACACCTCTAATACACCACACACACACACACACACACACACAATATATATATATATATATTATATTAGGTATACCCAAAAAATCGGCTACTATGAGTTCTAAAAAACAATTAAATTATAAAATCTATTATTCAGCGTCAAACCTTTGTCTAAAATGATAAATAGTAACATAAATGACCATCATTAAAAAAGAAAAATTATTATTAACATATACAATTCATTATAATAGATTTTAAAATGATTTTAATTTCTATCCGCTTTTGGTCTGAGATGCTTGGTTTAAATGGCTTAAATAGCTTGCTACAAATTAACGGTAACTTCCGATGCAAAAAATATACCAAAAATCGGTTAGTTACGGGCATTTTTAATAAATTTCAGTATTTGATTATCAATTAATGAATTTATAAGCAGTAGTTATTTATTCAAAACTTAATGCAAACTTTATTTTAGTACATCAAATAAATGTTTGACAGAAAACCTCCTATTGAAAATGTACCCCCTTTTTTAAGCAGAAAAAATATCGATGTATAGTTTTTTCTTTTACATGAGTAAAAGAACTCTACAAAAATTAATCATTTATTATTTTTTACATTTATTTCTTCATAATAAAAGCCACCGTAAAAAAAATTTCTATTCATAACTTATCTTTATTCTCTTATTTATTATGTAATTATAATAATATATATAATATTATATATATATATATATATATTGGAGGCGCGTGGGCTAGGTCTAGAGTCGTGGAAAAATGGACTCGTCAGTTCAATTCCTAGATGAAGCTGTTGGCATTTTCACATAGCGCTAATACCCTTAGGAAAAGGTATGAACGCATAATATCCCCCTCCAGCTATGGTTAAATTGTGGGCAGACTGGTGACCCTTGGTGGTAACCCAGTTAGGAGGAGGATAACTCTGAATCAAGAATCCTGAGGTCGGTCTATATTGTGCAACCCTTGAGGCAACCAATTCTTTACTTATCACTGTGCCAAAAGTGTGGATGGTCCAACCAAGCCTCACCACTATAAAATTTCAACTGTGTGGGTGGTTCATTTGTGTATGAACCCTCATACGTCGAACAAGTCACGGGAGAGTCCATAATATATATATTTATATATATATATATAATATATATATAATCGCTCCTGGTCGAGAGTGTTGTGTCTAGCCCACACTGAAAGAGATGTGATAACATCGAAACACGGTGTTCTGTGATGACTTATTATAGGCTCCAAAACTGTACTCTATCTAGGAGGATTTGAATTAAACTTCACTGCAAGTATAAAAGCAATGATCCTCTTCAAATGGCTGAGAGGTTACATTGGCAGATGGAAAAAGTCAGTGGGTTTTGCTCCTGCAGAGTAGTTGTTGTCAGCCACACAAAGAGACATGAAACGTTGAATCACGTGTCTGTGGATGACTTATATATATATATATATAATATATCTATATATATATATAAATTGTGGGATGTTTGTTATTTTAGAATTCATTGGTGAAGAAGTTATATTAAATATTATATTTTTGCTGAAGGCAATTACAATGGCATAGCGCAATAAAATTCGATAATGATAGAAGATAAATAATATTGACAACTGAATCTTGCAAAGAATTACTCGGCGTGTAGAACATCGTACAGCACTGTTTCGACTTGAAATCCCATCAGCAATGTTACAACGATCTCCTCCGACAGAAATCCAAACGGGACTTCAGCAGGATATCAAAACCAGGACTGCCTCGGCCACCGATACACACCGAGAAATTCCGGAAATTAACTTTCAATGATACTGGACGTCTCTACCATATGAGGCAAGGGGACGCTATTGTGAACAACAAACACGGTGCATTATCGATTCTACACGCCGAGTAATCTTATGCGAGATTCACTGTCAATATATTTATCTTCTATAATTATCGAATTTATCCATATGCGCATTGAAATTTGCCTTCAAGCAAAATTAAACTATTAATAATAAATATATATATATATATATTAGAATTTTAGTATATAGCCCATATACATACATGTTGGCTGTCACAAGTAAGACCATTCCTGTTGTTTCGTTTTATTTGCAAGCACCTGATAGGCAAGATAAGGCTACAAGTGCATCAGCATGAATATGGCCATTCCACTGATGACACAAAGTCTATGGTATTGGAAATACGTGCTGGACAAAACCATGCTTAAACCCGAGTCATCATCGATGAAGCTTGTTGGAGGAAAGTACTGCTGTGTTTAAACAGTAGTCGTATGAATTCCACATGTGCTTGCGTGGTGCATATATGTTTGTAAATATAACATTTTTAGAGAAATTCACCAAGTCTGTGTCTGCATAATACTAGCAGCATTTGAAATATTGAAGAATTGTTGCAGGATCTTAATATCACAAGTTATTCTGTAGCAATAATACTAGTCAATTACCGTCAATTGGCAAGACAAACAGCAAGCAGCGTAACTGAAATACATTCTGTTTGCTGCAAAGGACTACTGCAAAATTGGTGGATTTATGGAGCCTCAGAGGATCCTACAACCAAGCAACAATCAGCACTCAGGAATGGAATCACCCAAATGCATGAGGACTGTTCTGAATTCCATTAATACAGTTGTCTGACACTGGTTCAGTTGCTTGGCCAGTCAACTTTCAAACCAATAGTGACTGACTGAACTACTTCAATAGTTGAAACGTGATAAAAAGGCTTAAAAGGAGTAAGAAGAGTTTTAAAGTATTTGTAGTTGGTGTTTGGTTGGTTGGATTAGGCATTCAACCATTTGTTGGGCTTTTTATGCCAAAAAATTGTTTTATTATTTGATGGATACTCAATTTTCTCTTTAAACTCAATTTTTAAACATTTTTTCAAAACATATTTCTTTCTATTTAACCCATAAATGGACCTAACAGTACTACCACTCTGGCGTCAAGAGACTTGGAGCAATGGTGATGAAGAGTACTCCAGATACTTAGAATTCACCATCAGACAGAGTTTAACATCATACCCTGAGTTATGACACACCTGCCTTCAGCAATATATGATAAAAAGGGTTGGAGCTTTCCATAAGAGCAATGGGGTTGCGACCAATCATATATTGCTGAGCTTAATGTGACCAGCCGATTAACAGAGGGTCTCTTTGACATCCAGTACCAAATAAGGCTAAGAGTGATTGAAGCATCCTGCTCCAGCCTGCTCATCACCAGTGTTCTATCCTTAAGTATCATGGTTCGGCTACCACAGCCAACAGGTTCTATGTGGTCTTTTTTAACCCTTGCATTGGTGTATTCTAAGCTCCAACTACAGTGGCTGATGTGGAGTGTGATTAAGACTAAAAGTATTTAAATTACGTCCTCATCAGTATAGTAGTGCATATTATGTTATTTTACTATATAGTACAATATATCAAAATAAAATAAAAAGCAAATAAACTAAATACTAAATATATAAATAGATGAAATAAATAAAATTGAAATTGAATGAACAAGGCTATTACGACTATCACACCTCTGCCGTCACTGGCATTTAAAAAAAAAAGAACACCACGATATGCGTGTTTATAACCTAAAAAAATAACGACAAAAAAAACGCGTCCTATTTCCAAAAAATCGTCTCTGAAGATAAAGTTCACTTGAAAAATCGATAAGACAAAAAAAGATCTTTTGTTTATTTTTATGTGCATGTATGCTTCAAATCATTAATATATAATAACAAGATTAACATGCTTCAGCCAAAATTACCAATACTTTTAAAATTTATTGTAGTAGTGTGTGGTGGTGAGAATTAGTAATATATGGGTTAGTTTTGTGGGGATTAGCTGCTCGTTTAAATGTGGGATGTAATACTGGTGTTTGCTATTCTTTTCTTAAACCCCATTATGTACATAGTTTTCTTCTTGTCAGTGCTCATGCTGAAAAGGCATTCTAAGACGAGAAAAGGATGTAAATCAATGTTTTTACAATTTTAGACTTTATTACCTAGGTTTGCAAACTAATTTCTCAAGAGGGCTTTCTCCCTGAGCAAGTCAATACCGTGTCATCAGGACATTCCCTTCGAAAGAAGAATTTCTTTTGCTCCAGGAAGTATCTTCTCGTGCGGCCCAAGGTTCTTCTGCTAAGCCCCAAGAGATTGTGATTTTTTTATTTTTTGTGTTTTAAAAAATTTATTTGATTTTGGAATTACCTAAAAATAGTTGTGGATGTCACCAGACAGTGAAGGAATCTATCACCTTTTTCTAACACTAGACCAGTGGATTTTTGTCTGAGGTGAAGACCACATCTACCTCAGCACCCGCACTTTACTGCACAGATCAGATTACCAAGAAGAACTGTGCTACTCATACGCGAGTTAGGGACAGCATCAAACCAGAAATCTTATGTTCTTAGCGGATGCTCTATCAACTGAAGCAGATGTTAAAATAGAACTTTTTTTTTTGTTGAATCATTTCAGAGAAAAAAATTAATGCTCTGTAAAATACCGTATTATGTTTTATCAAAAAAGTTGTCATTAAATTTGTCCATGATGTAAATCGACTTATGAGCGTCAGTACAAAGATCAGTTCAGTTATACTGTTGTTTGACAAGCAACTGGCTAAGCACAACTGAACTAGTGCCCAAGACAGCTGTACTTATGGAACTCAAAATAGTCCATTCATTATTTGGTGATTCTATTCCTTGAGTCCTGGTTGGCTGCTTGGTTCCTATGATGTTATGAGGCCTCATAAATACTCTGGCATTCTACAGTACGATTGCAACAGGATTACATCTTGTATTGAGTACGACCTACTTGTTGCCTTGTCTTACCAATTTGACAGTACTTACTGTGATATTGTGTACTTACTATGATTATCTTACCAATATTAAGCAGATATGTGTCACAGAATTTCAGGTCTTTCAATTGTTGAAGGTGGTGTTGTGTATGGATCAGAAAATTGTAAAAATTCAACTCAAAAACATGCCAATTCTTTGCCAGAATATGAATTAGAGATCCATGGTTATCAATTTGTAGGTGCTTCGTTTGTATCAAAGATTTCTAAAGTTCACTTTGAGATTGTTAGCAATATGTTGGATTTGTTAGTATTCCAGCTCTGTTACAAGCTGACTTACAAAACTATCTCTAGAGTTGCAGGTAGTTTATATGCAGCTTTGGCGTTATTTCATTATCAACTCTGCAAGTCACTTCCTAGGTTTTTGATTGGCTGATTATTCAGGGTGATAAAGATAGGTTTGGCACTGTGCCAACAGCATGCAAGACTGATTTAAGTTACAGCTTGCAGTTTTTTCGTTCGCCTAACTCGATGGTAGTTAGAATCCCATTGCGACGGTGAGTATTATATTTTTATGTTATCGGGATAACTTCTACGGTGATTTATATTAAGCTAATGTTTTAATATATAAGATCAATTTAAATGAGTGTAGGTAATGATATCATTAGTAATCAAATTACATGTTGTTGTATATCCATCATCTGGGTGTATATAAGGGAATTCGGAGCAGCACTTACTTGTGAGTCTTATTCAGAAATATCTGGTTCCAGCTTCTCACTGTTTCTGCTGTTGGTTCCTTCTAAGTGCTCTTAAGGTGCTCTGTTTGTGGTTGTTTAGTTAATCAACAACAAAACAATTTCTGTGAATTCACATTTTATTAATTATTCTTAGTCACTGGACCTAACCACATTTTGGGATTGAGTAGTTCTCACGTCAACAGCCTAGCACAAACTTCATCTGTTACATCATTACGTCTAGTCAGCCAACTGCCTAAACTAAAAGCCTTTCCCACTTGCTTCATAACAAGAAGTGGAATCAAAATGAGGTTACAACCAGTCAATCAATCTCCCTGCTCCAACGGCAGGTCTAAATTCAAATTATATTTGAATTCAAAGCTATTTTCTACACTACCCATCGCAAAACTGACAGTACCACCCATTCATATTGTAACAATTGACAAAATATGTAGTTTTTTACTATCTTATACTGTTCTACTTATCACGACTGGATTTGTTGGGTCTTCTGCATTTCTAGAACAAAGTTGTGGGCATTCTGGATCTTGTTGTGCTGGCATTTTCTCAGTACTTGAGTCTGAAATTATGTGGGATCTCTGGAAGTATTTGCTTCTGTGACAGTTCTTAAAAACATGACACAAGACATTGTTTTTTTCTCAGAGGTCATATATTCTATTTAATGCAAGTAAAAAACGCAGTGGAGAACACTCATCTTGTATCTGTCCTCTCAAAAACTCAACCCAGATTCTGCCTCTCCAGAAACTTAGGCAAAACTCTGTACTTTTCATCCTGACCAATCAGAAGCCAATAGGTCAGTTTTTCACATGTTCCCAAAATTGTAGTTAAATTCTCACTTTACATAACCTATAACTGAAAAATCGTGTTTTTTCCACATCTCACACCTATATATACTTTTTTTGTTATATGAAAATATGCTAAAATTATTTAAGATTATACAATTTTCAATTATGATTTAAAATCTTCCAGAATGATTTGTAAAAACTTAATAATAGTTAGAAGTTGCAATACAGAACACAAAACAAAAAAAATTTTTTAAAATTAAAATTGAATGTCATGTTTTAAAATAGATTTTTAAAAAAATTAATTAACTATTGATTCTTAAAATTATAGGGTCAAATAAATAATTGTATAAAAATCTTTATAAAATCAATGAAATTTGTTTCATTTCGATAAAAGTAAATAAAATTAAGTCATCTTTTTAGAGTTATTAAAAAAAAAATTTGTAAAAAACAGAAATTACATGATTCAAATTTTAAAAAAATCTTTTTTTATTAAACTTTTAATTTTCTAAGCTAAAAAATATTACCTTTTAAAAATGAAATAATTTTTATTTCTAATAAATGTAAATTACTTTTCCCCCTTTATCAAAAACAATTTTTAGCCATGTTTGTAAGTCTGCACTGCATATTGAATTATAGCTAACAGCTCTTTTGGTTACATCAGTCTGGGCATCGGCACATGCATAAGCCAATATAGATCAGCGGACCAAAGTGGCCCAGTGTACAACCAATTAAACTAAAAAAATAAAAACTTGTCAATCATTGGCGAATGTTGCCCCGTGTTTTCCAAGAAACAAAACTCAAGGAAATAATTCTCATACAATAAAATTCAGATCCAGCGATCATATAAAATGGTTCACCAATGAATGAATATAAGAAATACAAATTTTAAAAAGTTTAAATCATACGCCCAGTATCAAATGCTGAAGAAATCCAAGTCACTCAGAATAGCATAACAAAATTATAGCACCACAATATATTAATATGCATTAGAAAATATACAATAACATAAAAAAGAACTTTGATAATTATGTTCTAGGCAAAAAAAAGAAAGATTTTTCAATGTAAAAAATATGAAAATATTCTTAGAGAAAAATAAAGCATAGATTTTCTAAATAAAAATAATTTTTAAATGAAAAGATATATTTGAATGTCTTTTCTTCATGATAGAAAAGATATTAATTTCAAATATAATTTTAATAAACATATGCACACCTTGCACATATAAACATGCAAGAATTTTTGAGAAAGATATCATCAGACAACAAAATGGACAAATCCTAGGAACAAGGCAACAGATACGGAATTTAGCTTTCAGAAATCTTCTGATAAAGGGATCTTTATTCTAAAATATAAAAAAATTTTCTTTAGATTCTTGAAGTCCTTGAATCTTCAAAATATTGTGATATAAATGCTCATTATTATAAGATAAGAAAAAAATTGTACCAATCATATATTATCATATTTAACATAATTGAACAGCTTATAAAATTTAAATGGAAAATAAACCGGTAATGTAATTTCTGAGGAAAGAGAAAAAAAAAAGAGGAAAGAAAGTTTAGCAAATGAAGCTACCTGTTGAAAATTGACTTCAGTGAGTCAGATCAGAGTATGCTTTCTAGGTCATCCAGTCCCAGATGAATTATGACCAAATTAACTAAGAAAAAAAAACAGAATTTCCAAATTTTCTTTGCAAGTATAGGAACACAGAAAATAGATATGTTCTTCTCTCGACACCACAGGAGGAAGGGAGCGATTTGTTTTTAGTCAGTAGAATTATAGCTGACAGAACAAGTCGAATTGATGTTAGGTCCCATTAAAATTTGCAGACGATTGACAGCTAGTCCAATGAGGTGCGGGATAGTTAGAATGAAGGAGATTAATAATAAAAGAATTAGCCCAGCTTTCCCCTTCTTACTGGACAAACCACACATGGTGAATAGAGTAAGAAAATAGCCCTGAGGCCTGACTGAAAATTACGACTATTTCGTGTGTTGTTTTCTGTAACCTCTGGTATATCCCTGAGCAACCACATGGCATACCTGTTCCCACTAACTACTAACCCATAATGCAATGCTACAATATGAGGTTAATATTTTATGAGAAAGATTTGGCAGATAAATTTTTCACACCTGGTTGTTATGAAATAACAGGTGCAGTGACAAGTGTGTACATAAATGTCTTTTAAGCTGAGCTCAGATAATCCAGTTTTGCATACTTTACAATAATATGGTTTCTCTCCAGAGTGTGTTTGCATATGGCTTTTAAATGGAACCTGTAGAAAATGCTGCATCCACAGAATAGACATGAAAATGGCCTCTCTCCAGTGTGGTTCGCATATGGTCTTTCAAATTGCCATTTGTAGAAAAAGCTGACCCACAGAATTCACAAGAAAATGATTTCTCTCCAGTGTGGGTTCGCATGTGTTTTTTCAAATGTGAAGTCATAGAAAATGCTGATCCACAGACTTCACAAGAAAATGGTTTCTCTTTCCTGTGTGGGTTCGCATGTGTCTTTTCAAATGGAACTTGTAGAAAATGCTGATCCACACACTTCACAAGAAAGGGTTTTCTCCAGTGTGTATTCGCATGTGTTGTTTTAAATGAGCACTTATTGAAAAAGCTGATCCACATGTTACACAAGAAAAGCTCTCTCCAGTGTGCGTTCGCATGTGTATTTTCAACTGTGAACTTGTAGAAAAGCTGATTCACAAAAACGTACAAGGAAATGGTTCTCACCAGTGTGTGTTCGTATGTGGCTTTCAAGTCGGAACACTTGAAAAATTTGATCCACAGATTTCACAAGAATATGGTTTCTCTCCAGTGTGTGTTCGGATGTGGTGTTTTCAGATTTCCATTTGAGAAAATCGGCTCCACAGAATAGACAAGAAAACGTACTCTCCAGGTTTGTTTTCCTCACATGTGTCTTTCAAATTACCGTTTTGAGAAAATGTTGATCCACAGACATTACAAGAAAATGTTCTCTCCAGTGTGGGTTTGCATATGTCTTTTAAATGGGATCTTGCAGAAAATGCTGATTCACAGACTTCACAAGAAATGTCTCTCTCCTGTGTGAGTTCGCATGTGATTTTTAAACTGTGAACGTGTGGAAAATGCTGATCCACACACTTCACATGAAAAGTTTCTCTCCAATGTGTTGTTCGCATGTTTGTTTCAAATAAGACTTTATTAAAGCTGATCCACACGTGACCAAGAAAATTTTCTCCCAGTATGGATTCGCTGGTTGTTGTTTTTAACTGTGAACTTGTAGCAAATGCTGAGTCCACAGACTTCACAATGAAATGGTTCTTTTCGTGATGTTGTTTCATGTGAGTTTCCAAAAGAACTCTCAAGAAAATAACCTTGCAAACTTACAAGAAAATTCTTCATCATCTCTGTCCATTTCCATGTTTGTTTTCAATTCCGAACTATGTGAAAATGCAGATCAGCAAAAATGTGAAAAGTTGGCTTTCACTCGAGCGTATTTTCCAAAGTCGTCTTTTAGATAGGATTTAGGGAATATTATCCTGTACTGTATTGCCAACAAAAAGAACTGTCTTTGAGGTGTTCAATCACTGATCCACAAACTTGGGCAAGTATACATTTTCCCTTGTATATGTCTAATATATCTTTTGGTGTATCTTGAATTATTAAAAAACAAAAGTATTATTTTAAAAATAAATAAATAAACAAGAAACTCATAAATATTGAATGATGATATTACAATCAGTTTATCTTTCAATAAACTGCAATATATCATTCATACATTTATGCTAATTTTTAAGAAAATTGTTTATTCTACAGTTCAACAAAATAATTATATATATATCAATGAAATAGTTGTGTGCATGTATGTATGTCCAGAGTAAAACTTGAAAAGAAAAACAATGACAAAGTAAAAATAATATACACATTCACTTATCACCAGATCTGTCTTTGACCAAAACTAAATGTATTTTGAAAGAATCAAAAATGTGATTATTATTTATACTTTGTAGTAATGGTTTTAAAAGTGTATTACACCACGAGGATCATGTATGTATCGATACGTTTGTGTCTATATTTTATGGTATGATTTTATCTCCTTCAGAATGTATTCTAGTGACACTTTTCCAAATAGATCTTTCACATTGTTTGCATAAATAAACAGTTTCGATGTGATTAAAAATCTACATTCCCTGAAAAGCTGTTGGACAGTTCACACTGTGGTTGTTGTTCTTGTTTGAATATATATAGAATGTTGTTAGCTTGTGTGACCAATGTGTAATCGGACACAATACTTGTTCCTTTCTAGACTTTCTAAAGCTGTCTCCCAGATCTCCCAAAGTGGTTTGATAGGAAGAATTATTTGCGGATGTTATTGATTTCAGCATTGATGCCATTTGTATGAAGGAATCTATTGAACTTTAGCGTTTCAATCCAGTTATATATCATAACTTATCTGCTGGAATCCATCTTGTTCTGGAGTCACTTAATAAAAACATCTTGACTAGATGGTCAAGCGCTACAACTAATGTATTTTGACAAGGAGTCAAAAATGTGTGTCAATCCAGTAGTGCCACTTATTGACCCCTTGAACCACAAGGACAGATAAAACAATCATATATTTTTTTTTAATAAAGCTCTAAATAAAAGGCACAATTACTAGAAATATTTGCGTTTATGAAACAAACAAACTACAAGAATATCAAAGAAACCTCTGAAATATAGCAAAGTCCTCCACCAAGAGATTAGAGGAAGCAGAATGTCATGGAAACATTTAAGCCTCAGCAAATCAAACGAGGAAAACAATGCCCTTGCCCCCCATCTAACCCAACAGGTAAGTCAGAAAAACTGTCAGACAGCCAACTAAGATTACTTTAAAAAAAGATTTCCATGTCTGTAACTGAAACTATAACGCTGCCTAAATGACAATACCCTCAGGATTTGCATAAGTATCAATGAGTATTTAATTTACTAGTGAAAATCATTAATACATCTTAATCAATAGTCTCAATGAAAATCTGAGTTATATTTGCCTTCAAAAACAGCAACATTTATAGTGCATTTAAAATCCGCAAATGTGTTCTTATATATCACTGGAGAAATAAAGCGTTCACAATAATGTATGCGTGATTATGGCATACTAGTTTTAACAAAAACTGGGTTGATAAATAATACTTGTTGCTATTGATCTTAATATTATTTTTTTATTCTCACAATGTATTAAAAGCAATCCTATAAATGATTTATATAGAAACCAATTCAAATATGATTTCAAATAAGAGTAACTTTTTATATGCGTTTTACATCTTTATACATACTTACCTTGCTAGTGAAATAAAATAAAAATAAGTAAATAAACATATAAAAAGGGAAAGTAATTATCTAAAAGGAAAAATATATGTCAAATACATTGTCAGATGCAAGTTACTCCCCTTATTAGTAAATCCCATGCTGCGTCGTTAGGGTCTCGAGATACAAAGAAACAGGATAAAGTGGTTAGCCATATTGACACTAAATTCACACTACATTCGGGTGTCGTCTGTCTTTAAATACTAAACACAACGAATCCAAAAATTTATCCGAATTTTTTTTTAATCATCTTGAAACATTAATTAATTTTTACAAAAAAAATAAACTTGATTTTTTCCAGAGGACATTTCATCAGTATAAACAAAATTATGTCGTACAAAGCAGTTTAATAGCACGCCAAAAATAATACATTAGAATTGCATTTTACGATAAAATTCGCATTAGATACGGAAACCCTCAAGCATAACCCAAATTCAACTCTCAAATTTTCGGTAACTGTCCGTGAAATTGATACTTTTTATACGGAATCTAACTATTGCCATACAACATTACATATGCGTAAACAAAAGAAATGCAAATAAAAATGTGATTGTTTTATTGCAGTTATTTTATGTTTACCAATCAGGACAAATGTCAATATAGACCTCCCAAAAAAGGAGTTTTAAAAGTCCAGTTATAGACACTTAAACGACTTTGAGACGTTTTTAAAAACATCTTCAAAAATTGTATCAACTTGTTTTTTTTTTCTGTTTTAATTAACGATAAATCTAGGAAGTTATCATAAATAAAAGAAAAATTTTGCAAATTTGAATTCTTTTTTAGGAATGATTGTAGACGATTATCGCTTTAATTAAAACCAGAAAAAAAAAAACAAAGTTGAATCAATTTTGAAACATGTTTTAAAAACCGTCTCAAGTCCGTTTAAGTGTCTATAACTGACTTTTAAAACTCTTTTTGGAGAGGTCTATATTGACAATTTGTCCTGATTGGTACAACATAAAACTAAACTGCAATAAAACAATCACATTTTTATTTTGCAATTTCTTTTGTTTACCATATGTAATGTATGTATGGCAATAGTTAGATTCCGTATAAAAAGTATCACATTTCACGGAAAGTTACCCGAAAACTTTGAGACGTTAGAATTTGGTTACTTTGAGGGTTTCCGTAATCTAATGGAATTTATACGTAAAATGCAATTCTAATGGTATTATCTTTTGCGTGCTATTCTGCATTTGTACAGACATAATTTTGTTTAGTACTGATGAAAATGTCCTCTGGAAAAAAAATCAAGGTTTATTTTTTTGTAAAAATTAATTAATGTTTCAAGATGATTAAAAAAAAAAATTCGGTAAATTTTGGGATTCGTTGTGTTAGTATTTAAAGACAGACGAACCCGAATGTAGTAGTGAACTTTAGTGTCCAATATGGCTAACCACTTTTATCCCTGTTTTTGTATCTCACGAGACCCCTAACGACCAGCATGGGATTTACTAATAAGGGGAGTAACTCTGCATCTGACAATGTAGTTGACATAATATTTTCCTTTTTAGATAATTACTTTTCCCCTTTTTATATGTTTATTTACTTATTTATTTTATTTCAACTAGCAAGTAAGTATGTAATAAAATGTAAAACGCATATAAAAAGATTACTCTTATTTGAATCATATTTGAATTGGTTTCTATATAAAATCATTTATAGGATTGATTTTAATACATTGGAGAATAAAACAATAATATTAGAGATCAATAGCACCAAGTAATTATTTATCAAACCCAGTTTTGTTAAAACTAGTATGCAAATTAATCACGCCATACATTATGTGAACCTTTATTTCTCAGTGATATATAAGACACATTGCAGGATTTTAAATGCACTAATAACATGGGCTGTTTTGAGGCAAATATAACTCAGATTTTCATTGAGACATCATTGATAAATAAGATGTATTAATGATTTTCACTATAAATTAAATACTCATTGATAAACTTATGCAAATCCTGAGGGTATTGTCATTTAGGCAGCGTTATAGTTTCAGTTACAGACATGGAATCTTTTTTTAAAAGTCAACTCTAGTTGGCTGTCTTGACAGTTTCCTTGACTTACACTGTTCGGGTTAGATGGGGGCAGGGCATTGTTTCCTCGGTTTGATTTGCTGAGGCTTAAATGTTTCCATGACATTCTGCTTCCTCTAATCTCTTGGTGGAGGACTTTGCTATATTTCAGAGGTTTCTTTGGATATATCCCTTGTAGTTGTTTGTTTCTATAACGCAAATATTTCTAGTAATTGTGCCTTTCTATTTAGAGCTCTATTAAAAAAAATATATGATTGCTTTTATCTGTCCTTGGTGGTCAAGGGGTCAATAAGTGCACTACCTTGGATTGACACACATTTTTGACTCCTTTCAAAATACATTAGTTGTAGCGCTGACCATCCCTACGTCAAGATGTTTTATCAAGTCACTCCCAGAAACAAGATGGATTCCAGCAGATAAGTATGATATATACTGACTTGAAACCTAAAGTTAATAGATTCCTTCATACAAAATGGCAACAATGCTGAAATAATAACATCCGCAATAAATTCTTCCTAATCAAACACACTTTGGGAGACTGGAGACCAGCTTTAAGAAAGTCTAGAAAGGAACAAGTCATTGTGTCCCGATTACACATTGGTCACACAAGACTAACACATTCCTATATATTCAAACAAGAACAACAACCACAGTGTGAAACATGTCCAACACCTTTTCAGGGAATGTAGGATTTTTACTCACATCAGAAACTGTTATTTTAATGCAAACAATGTGAAAGATCTATTTGAAAATGTCAACATAGAATACATTCTGAAGGAAATAAAATCATACCATAAAATATAGACACAAACCTAATCGATACCATACATGATCCTCGATGGTGCTAATACACTTTTAAAACCAATTACTACAAAAGTATAAATATAAATACACATTTTTGACTCCTTTCAAAATACATTAGTTTTGGTCAAAAGACAAGATCTGGTGATAGTGAATGTGTATATATATTTACTTTGTCATTGTTTTCTTTTCATAGTTTCCTCTGGACATACATACATGCACACCAACTATTTCATTGAATATATATATAATTATTTGTTGAACTGTAGAATAACAATTTTACTTAAAAATTAGCATAAATTATGAATGATATATTGCAGTTTATTGAAAGATAAACTGATTGTAATATCATCATTCAAATATTGTATGAGTTTCTTGTTTATTTATTTATTTTTAAAAATAATACTTTTTGTTTTTTAATAATTCACAGATACCACCAAAAGATATATTCAGACATATACCAAAGGGAAAATGTATACTTGCCAAGTTTGTGGATCAGTTGATTGACACCTCAAAAGACAGTTCTTTTTGTTGCAATACAGTACAGGATAATATTCCCTAAATTCCTATCTAAAAGAACGACTTTGAAAATACGCTCGAGTGAAAGCCAACTTTTCACCATTTTGCTGATCTGCATTTTCACATAGTTCGGAATTGAAAACAAACATGGAAATGGACAGAGATGATGAAGAATTTTCTTGTAAAGTTTGCAAGGCTGTATTTTCTGAGAGTTCCATTTTGGAAACTCACATGCAAACACATACACGAAAGAAACCATTTCATTGTGAAGTCTGTGGATCAGCATTTGCTACAAGTTCACAGTTAAAACAACACCAGCGAATCCATACTGGAGAGAAACCATTTTCTTGTGTCACGTGTGGATCAGCCTTTTCAATAAAGTCTTATTTGAAACAACACATGCGAACACACATTGGAGAGAAACCATTTTCATGTGAAGTGTGTGGATCAGCATTTTCCACACGTTCACAGTTAAAAAAATCACATGCGAACTCACACAGAGAGAGACCATTTCCTTGTGAAGTCTGTGAATCAGCATTTTCTGCAAGATCCCATTTAAAAAGACATATGCAAACCCACACTGAGAAAACCATTTTCTTGTAATGTCTGTGGATCAACATTTTCTTCAAACGGTAATTTGAAAGACCACATGCGAAAACACACTGGAGAGAAACCATTTTCTTGTCTATTCTGTGGAGCCGCATTTTCTACAAATGGAAATCTGAAAACCCACATCCGAACACACACTGGAGAGAAACCATATTCTTGTGAAATCTGTGGATCAAAATTTTCACAGTGTTCCGACTTGAAAAGCCACATACGAACACACACTGGTGAGAAACCATTTCCTTGTACAGTTTGTGAATCAGCCTTTTCTACAAGTTCACAGTTGAAAATACACATGCGAACGCACACTGGAGAGAGACCATTTTCTTGTGTAACATGTGGATCAGCTTTTTCAATAAGTGCTCATTTAAAACAACACATGCGAATACACACTGGAGAAAAACCATTTCCTTGTGAAGTGTGTGGATCAGCATTTTCTACAAGTTCCCATTTGAAAAGACACATGCGAACCCACACAGGAGAGAAACCATTTTCTTGTGAAGTCTGTGGATCAGCATTTTTCTATGACTTCACATTTGAAAAAACCACATGCGAACCCACACTGGAGAGAAATCATTTTCTTGTGAATTCTGTGGGTCAGCTTTTTCTACAAATGGCAATTTGAAAGACCATATGCGAACCCACACTGGAGAGAGGCCATTTTCATGTCTATTCTGTGGATCAGCATTTTCTACAGGTTCCACTTTAAAAGCCCATATGCAAACACACTCTGGAGAGAAACCATATTATTGTAAAGTATGCAAAACTGGATTTACTCTGAGCTCAGCCTTAAAAAGACATTTATGTACACACCTTGTCACTGCACCTGTTATTTCATAACAACCAGGTGTGAAAAATTTATCTGCCAAATCTTTCTCATAAAATATTAACCTCATATTGTAGCATTGCATTATGGGTTAGTAGTTAGTGGGAACAGGTATGCCATGTGGTTGCTCAGGGATATACCAGAGGTTACAGAAAACAACACACGAACATAGTCGTAATTTTCAGTCAGGCCTCAGGGCTATTTTCTTACTCTATTCACCATGTGTGGTTTGTCCAGTAAGAAGGGGAAAGCTGGGCTAATCTTTTCTATTATTAATCTCCTTCATTCTAACTATCCCGCACCTCATTGGACTAGCTGTCAACTCGTCTGCAAATTTTAATGGGACCTAACATCAATTCGACTTGTTCTGTCAGCTATAATTCTACTGACTAAAAACAAATCGCTCCCTTCCTTCCTCCTGTGGTGTCGAGAGAAGAACATATCTATTTTCTGTGTTCCTATACTTGCAAAGAAAATTTGGAAATTCTGTTTTTTTTTCTTAGTTAATTTGGTCATAATTCATCTGGGACTGGATGACCTAGAAAGCATACTCTGATCTGACTCACTGAAGTCAATTTTCAACAGGTAGCTTCATTTGCTAAACTTTCTTTCCTCTTTTTTTTTTCTCTTTCCTCAGAAATTACATTACCGGTTTATTTTCCATTTAAATTTTTTATAAGCTGTTCAATTATGTTACAATATGATAAATATATGATTGGTACAATTTTTTTCTTATCTTATAATAATGAGCATTTATATCACAATATTTTGAAGATTCAAGGACTTCAAGAATCTAAAGAAAATTTTTTTATATTTTAGAATAAAGATCCCTTTATCAGAAGATTTCTGAAAGCTAAATTCCGTATCTGTTGCCTTGTTCCTAGGATTTGTCCATTTTGTTGTCTGATGATATCTTTCTCAAAAATTCTCTGCATGTTTATATGTGCAAGAGTGTGCATATGTTTATTAAAATTATATTTGAAAATAATATCTTTTCTATCAATGAAGAAAAGACATTCAAATATATCTTTTCATTTAACAAATTATTTTATTTAGAAAATCTATGCTTTATTTTTCTCCTAAGAAAATATTTTCATTTTTTTACATTGAAAAATCTTTCTTTTTTTTGCCCTAGAACATAATTTATCAAAGTTCTTTTTTATGTTTATCTGTATATTTTCTTAATGCATATTAATATAATTATGTGGTGCTATAATTTGTATGCTATTCTGAGTGACCTGGATTCTTCCAGCATTTGATACTCACTGGTATGATTTAAACTTTTTAAAATTTGTATTTCTTATATTCATTCATTGGTGAACCATTTTAATATGATCGCTGGATCTGAATTTTATTGTATGAGAATTATTTCCCTTGAGTTTTGTTTCTTGGAAAATATTTTTGCAACATTCGCCAATGATTGACAGTTTTATATTTTTTAGTTTAATTGGGTTGTACACTGGGCCACTTTGGTCCGCTGATCTATATTGGCTTATGCATGTGCCGATGCCCAGACTTGATGTACCAAAAACGAGACTGTTAGCTTATTACTTCAATATGCATGTGCAGACTTACAAACATGGCTAAAAATCTGTTTTTGATAAAGGGGAAAAAAGTTAATTTACATTTACTTAGAAATAAAACAATTATTTCATTTTTAAAAGGTAATATTTTTTAGCTTAGAAAATTAAAAGTTTAATAAAAAAAAGATTTTTTTAAAATTTGAATCATGTAAATTTCTGGTTTTTACAAATTTTTTTTTTAATTAACCTAAAAAGATGAACTTAATTTTATTTACATTTATATCGAAATGAAACAAATTCATTATTTTTATAAAGATTTTTACTAACAATTATTTTATTTGACCCTATAAATTTTAAGAATCAATAGTTAATTAATTTTTTAAAAATCTATTTTAAAACATGACATTCAATTTTAATTTTAAAAAAATCTTTTTTTGTTTTGTGTTGTAATTGCAACTTCTAACTATTATTAAGTTTTTACAAATCATTCTGGAAGATTTTAAATCATAATTGAAAATTGTATATCTAAATAATTTTAGCATAACTTTTCATATAACAAAAAAAAAAGTATATATAGGTGTGAGATGTGGAAAAAACCAAGATTTTAGTTATAGGTTATGTAATAGTGAGAATTAACTACAATTTGGGATGACATGTGAAAAACTGACCTATTGGCTTCTGATTGGTCAAGGAGTGAAAAGTTACAGAGTTTTGCCTAAGTTTCTGGAGGAGGCAGAATCTGGGTTGAGTTTTTGAAGAGGACAGATACAAGATGAGTGTTCTCCACTGCGTTTTTACTTGCATTTAAAATAGAATATATGAACTCTGAGAAAAACAACAATGTCTTGTGTTCATTTTTAAGAACTGTCAACAGAAGCAAATACATTCCAAGAAGATCCCACATAATTTTCAGACTCAAAGTACTGAGAAAATGCCAGCACAACAACAGATCCAGAATGCCAGCAACTTTGTTCTAGAATAGCAGAGACCCAACCAAATCCAGTCCAGTGATAAGTAGAACAGTATAAGATAAGTACAAAAACTACATATTTTGTCAAATTGTTACATATTGATGGGTGTACTGTCAGTTTTGGATGGGTAGTGTAGAAAATAGCTTTGAATTCAAATATAATTTGAATTTAGACCTGGCCGTTGGAGCAGGGAGATTGATTGACTGGTTGTAACCTCATTTTGATCTCCACTTCTTGTTATGAAGCAAAGTGGGAAAGGCTTTTAGTTTAGGCAGTTGGCTGCTAGACGTAATGATGTAAAGATGAAGTTTGTGCTAGGCTGTTGAATGATGAATACTCAACTCCCAAATGTGGTTAAGGTCCAGTGACTAAGAATAATTAATAAAATGTGAATTCACAGAAAAATTGTTTTGTGTTGATTAACTAAAACAAACCAACAACACAGAGCACCTTAAGAGCATCTTAGAAGGAACCAACCAGAGAAACAGTTGAGAAGCTGGAACCAGATATCCTGAATAAGACTCACAAGTAAGTGCTGCTCCGAATTCCCCTTATATACACCCAGAAGTATGGATATACAACAACATGTAATTTGATTACTAATGACTATCATTACCTACACTCATTTAATTGATCCTTCATATATTAAAAACCATTAGCTTATATAAACTCACCTGTAGAAGTTATCCCCCAGATAACATAAAAACAATATAATACTCACCGTCGCAATGGGATTCTAACTACCATCGAGTTAGCAGACAAGAACAAACATGCAAGCTGTAACTTAAATACAGTCCTTGCATGCTGTTGGCACAGTGCCAAACCATATCTCTTATCACCCTGAATACCATCAGCCAATCAAAACCTAGGAAGTGAACTTGCCAGAGTTGATAATGAAATAACCCAAAGCTGCATATAAACTACCTGCCAACACTCTAGAGATAGTTTTGTAGTCAGCTTGTAACAGAGCTGAATACTTAACAAATCCAACATATTGCTAACAATCTCAAAGTGAACTTTAGAAATCTTTTGATACAAACGAAGCCACTACAAAATTGATAACCATGTTGAAATCTCTAATTCATATTCTGGCAAAGAATTGGCATGTTTTGAGTTGAATTTTTACAATTTTCTGATCCATACACAACACCACCTTCACACAAATTGAAAGACCTGAAATTCTGTGACACATATCTGCTTAATACTTGTAGAATAATCATAGTAAGTACACAATAATCACAGTAAGTACTGTCAAATTGGTAAGACAAGGCAACAAGTAGTCGTAACTCAATACAGATGTAATCCTGTTGCAATCCTACTGTAGAATGCCAGAGTATTTATGAGGCCTCATAACATCATAGGAACCAAGCAGCCAACCAGGACTCAAGGAATAGAATCACTCAAATACATGAATGGACTATTCTTGAGTTCCATAAGTACCAGCTGTCTTGGGCACTAGTTCAGTTGTGCTTAGCCAGTTGCTGTTGTCCAAACCAACAGTATACTGACTGACTTTTTGACTGACCTCAATAAGTCATTTAACATCATGGAAAATTTAATGCAACTTTTCTGATAAAAAATAATAGGTATTTTACAGAGCATAATTTGTTTTACACTCTGAAATGATTCAACAAAAAAAAAAGTTCTATTTTAACATTCTGCTCAGTTGATAGAGCATCCGCCTAAGAACCACAAAGTTCTGGGTTTGATGCCTGTCCCCACTAACTCCGCGTATGAGTAGCACAGCTTCTTGGTAATCTGATCTGTGCAGTAAAGTGGGTGCTGACGGTAGATGTGGTCCTTCACCTCAGCACAAAAACAATCCCCCTGGTCTAGTGTTAGCAAAAGGTGATAGATTCCTTCACTGTCTGGCTGACCACTCCACCAACTATTTTTAGGTAAAATTCCAAAATCAAATAAAATTTTTTAAAAAACAAAAAATAAAAAAAATAACAATCTCTTAGGAGCTTAGACAGAAAGAACCCTCTGGCATACGCAAAGAGAATGATACTTCCTGGAGCCAAAAAGAAATCTCTTTCTTTTAGAATGGAATGTTCCTGAGTGCACACGCTATTGACTGCCTCAGGGAGAAAGTCCCTCTCTGAAATAGTTGCAAACCTAGGAATAAAAGTCTAATTGTAAAAACACTTGACTTTCATCCCTTTTCTCGTCCTTAATGCCTTTTCAGCATGACAACTGACAAGAAAGAAAACTATGTATAATGGGGTTTAAGAAAAGAAATTAGCAACACCAGTATTAACATCCCACCATTTAAACCAGAGCCTAATCCCACACAAAAACTTAACCCCATATATCTACTAATTCTTCCACCACCACTACCACTACTACAAAATACTTTTAAAAGTAATTGGTAATTTGCTTGAAGCATTGTTAATTATGTTATATATATTAATGATTTGAAGGCCAATACAATGCACATAAAAAATAAAAACAAAAAGATCTTTTTTGTCTTATCGATTTCAAAGTGAACTTTATCTTCAGAGACGATTTTTTGAAATGGACGCGTTTTTTTGTCGTTATTTTTTTTAAGGTTATAAACACGCATATCGTGTGTTCTTTTTTTTAATGCCATGCGGAAGGTCGTGATAGTCGTAATAGCCTTGTTCATTCAATTTCAATTTTATTATTTTCATCTATTTATATATTTATGTATTTATGTATTATTTATTTTTATTTATTTGATATATGTATATATAGTAAAATATACATAATATGCACTATATACTATGAGGAACGTGTAATTTAATACTTTTAGTCTTAATCACACTCACCAGCCCTGTCAGTTGGAGCTTTAGAATACACCAACTGCAAAGGGTTAAAAAAAGACCCACAATAGAGCAACCTGTTGGCTGTGGGTAGCGACCCATGATACTTAAGGATAGAACCCTGGTGGATGAGCAGGCTGAGCAGGCCATGACATTCAACACTCCACTTAAGCTCTTATTTAGGTAGATGGATGGTCAAAGAGACCCCTCTGATTAATCGGCTGGTCACATTAAGCTCAAGCATATATATGATTGTCCCAACCCCATTGCTCTTATGGAAAGCTCCAACCCTTTTTATCATATATGTGCTTGAAGGCAATGGCTGTGTCATAATCTCCAGGGTATGATGTTAAACTCTGTCTGATGGTGAAGTTCTAAGTATCATGGAGTACCTCTTCATCACCATTGCTCCCAAGTCCACTCTGACCCAGAGTGGTAGTACCTGTTAGGGTCCCATCTATGGGTTAAATAGAAAGAAATATGTTTTGAAAAATATGTTTAAAAAATTGAGTTTAAAGAGAAAATTGAGTATCCATCAAAAATAAATAAAACAATTTTTTGGCATAAAATAGCCCAACAATGGTTGACATGCCATTAAATCCAACCAACCAACCAACCAACTACAAAATACTTTAACTCTTCTTTACTCCTTTTTAACCTTTTTATCACGTTTCATAACTATTGAAGTCAGTCAGTCAGTCTACTATTGTTTGAACAATGTGACTGGCCAAGCACAACTGAACCAGTGTCAAGACAACTGGTACTTTATGGGAATTCAGAACAGTCCACTCATGCATTTGGTGATTCCATTCCCTGAGTCCTGATTGGTTGCTTGGTTTGTAGGATCCTCTGAGGCTCCATAAATCCTACCATTTTGCAGTAGTCTTTGCAGCAAACCAGAATTGTATTTCAGTTACGACTGCTTGCTGTCTTGTCTTGCCAATTCGACGGTAATTGGACTTAGTATTATTCTACAATAACTTGCTGATATTAAAGATGCCTGCAACAATTCTTCCAATCATTTCAAATGCTGCTAGTATTAATGACAGACACCAGACTTGGTGAATTTTCTCTAAAATGTTAATATTACAAACATAATTTATATGCACACACGCACACACATGTGAATTCATACGACTACTGTTTAAACAGCAGTATTCCATCCAACAAAGCCTTCATCAGATGATGACTCTGGGTTTAAGCATGGTTTTGTCCTAGCAGTATTTCCCAATACCACTAGACTTTGTTGTCACTCAGTGGAATTGCCATATTCATGCTGATGCACTTGTAGCCTTATCTTGTCTATCAGGTGCTTGCAAATAAAAAGAAACAACAGGAAATGGTCTTACTTGTGACAGCCAACATGTATGTATATGGCTATATTAGCTAAATTACTATATATATTTAATATATATATTTATATATTAATATTTATATTTTTGCTTGAAGGCAATTACAATGCGCATATGGCATAAAATTCGATAATTATAGAAGATAAATAATATTGACAAGTGAATCTCGCAAAGAATTACTCGGCGTGTAGAACATCGCATAATGCACCGTTTGTTGTTCACATAGCGTCCCCTTGCCTCATATGGTAGAGACGTCCCAGTATCATTGACAAGTTAATTTCACAGGAATTTCTCGGTGCTGTATCGGTGGCCGAGGCAGTCTGGTTTCTGACTATCCTGCTGAAGTCCCGGTTTCGATTTCTGTCGGAGGAGATCGTTAGTATACATTGCTGATGGACTTAATAAAGTCGAAAACAGCTGCTGTACGATGTTCTACACGCCGAGTAATTCTTTGCAAGATTCAGTTGTCAATATTATTTATCTTCTATAATTATCGAATTTTATGCGATATGCGCATTGTAATTGCCTTCAAGCAAAAAAATATAAATATTAATATATACTCATTCACCAATGCTTCTAAAAATAAACAAACATCCCAAAATCTTATATATATATATATATATATATATATATATATATATATAAGTCATCCACAGACACCGTGATTCAACGTTTCATGTCTCTTTAGTGTGGCTAGACACAACAACTACCTCTGACCAGGAGCAAAAAACCCAACTGACTTTTCATCTGCCCAATTTGTTAACCTCTCAGCCATTT
Source organism: Doryteuthis pealeii (assembly GCA_023376005.1). Classification (NCBI taxonomy): domain Eukaryota; kingdom Metazoa; phylum Mollusca; class Cephalopoda; order Myopsida; family Loliginidae; genus Doryteuthis; species Doryteuthis pealeii. The sequence goes on from CM042151.1 coordinate 101,151,195, forward strand.
GACAGAGGCATCATGCTTTAACTTGCAGTGAAAGTTAATTCAAATCCTCCCTAATAGATGTACCAGGTTTTGGAGCCTATAAAAAGTCATCAACAGACACCGTGTTTCGATGTTTCACATCTCTTCAGTTGCTAGACACAACAACTACCTCAGACCAGGAGCGATTATATATATATATATATATATATATATATAAATATATATATTATGGACTCTCCCGTCGATTTTCGACGTATGAGGTTCATACACACAATGAACACCCACACAGTGATATGTTTATAGTGGTGAAGGCTTGTTGTGGACCATCCACACTTTTGGCACAGTCGATAGTAAAGAATTGGTGCCTCAAGGGTTGCCACAAATAGACCGACCTCAGGAATTTTGAATTCAGAGTTATCCCTCTCCTAGACTGGTACCTACCCAAGGCCCAGTCTGCCCCACAATTTAACCATAGCTGGAGGGAGAATATATGATTCATACCTTTCCTAAGGGTATTAGCCTATGTGAAATGCCAACAGCTTCATCTAGGAATTGAACTCGACGAGTCCATTTTCCACGACTCTAACCACTAGCCACCGCCTGCCATATATATATATATATATATATATATATATATATATATATATATTATAATTATACAGTATAAATAAAGAGATAAAAAGACTGAAGTTATGAATAGAAATTTTTTTAGTGGCTTTTATATGAGAAAAATAAAATGTAAAAAAATAATAAATGATTAATTTTTGTAGAGTTCTTTTTACTCATTTAAAAGAAAAAACTATACATCGATATTTTTTCTGCTTAAAAAAGGGGTACATTTTCAATAGATTTTTCTTCAAAACATTATTTGATGTACTAAAATAAAGTTTGCATTAAGTTTTGAAATAAAATAAACTAATGCATTATAAAATTCATTAATTATAATCAATACTGAAAATTTCATTAAAATCGATAACTACCTGATTTTTGGTATATTTTTTTGCAATCGCGAATGTACCTTAAATTTGTAGACAAAGCTATTTTAAGCCATTTTAAACCAGCATCTCAGCCCAAAAGCGATAGAAATTAAAATCATTTTAAATCTATTATAAATGAATTGTATATGTAATAATATTTTTCTTTTTTTAATGATGGTCATTATGTTACTATTTATCATTTTAGACAAAGGTTTGACCTTGAATAATAGATTTTATTAATTTTAATTCGTTTTTAGAACTCATAGTAGCCGATTTTGGGTATACCTAATATATAATATATATATAATATATATATGTTGTGTGTGTAGTGTGTGTGTGGTATACGAGGTGTGTCTGAAAGAATGAGACTTGTTATAAAGAATTCATTTAAATCCAAACAACAAACTGAAGTTTTCTCCACCAAAGTATTCACTCTTGAACTAATGCACATTCCATCCTTCTCTGTCACATTCTTTGCCCTGCTGAGGGATTCTTCTGGTATGTTTCTCAGCTATGTCATTACAAAAACAGGACACCACGATGAGCCCCTTCAGCTTGTGCACAGGAAAGGACGATAGTTTTTGACCGGACAATCATGACTGCTTCTTTTTCCCAAGCTGAAGCACTCATCAAGGATCTGTTTAAATGCATTGAGGTCCATCAAAGGTCCGTAATATAGAGCTGAAGAATAACAGAAGAAATCTTCCAGCAGGACAGAGAAGCGTGACAGAGAAGGATGGGAAAATGATTAGACCGAAGAAGGACTACTTTGAACAGAAAACATTAGTTTGTTGTTTGATTTTAAATGAATTGTTTTATGACAGTCTCATTACTTTTCAGATCCACCTTGTATATCATTTGATGTATATACTTGTATATGTATATATACATTAATATATACATATTATCTATTATATATAATATTTACATATATATATATATAAATATGTACATATATATATGTATATATATAAATGTATATATATACACATAGATATGTATATATACATATATATCTATTATATATAGATATTTACATATATATATCTATAAATATGTACATATAATGTATAAATTATATATGTATATATATAAATATATATATATACATAAATACATATGTATATATATGTATGCATACACACACATATATATGCATGTGTTTATATATATATTATATCTTATTATAATGGGAGATTGTGTTTGTCTGTCCTTAACCGAAACTATATTACTACTCAATTCACAATTCCCTTAGTTATTTACATCACATCTCCATGATTTTATTTTTATTTAAACATTAATGAATAATAAAATTGTTTACATTATTAAGACTTGACCATATCTACAAACTAATAATACGCAATTATTATATATATACAACAAAATAGTGTTTACAGTGTGAATGGGAAGGCTAATTTGCATATTGATCTTAAAAAATTGATTTTAGTAAATATATGCTAGATATTATTGATTTCTAATTGTTTGGTTTTATCGTATTAAAATGAGAAAAAAAAACTCTGGGATAAAATCTTAAAAAATTCATTAAGAAGAAATAACTGTAATATTATTCTTTACTTCCTATTTTAACTAAATAGTTAAATATGAAAATTTACCCAATGAAAGACGGGAGTAAGGGAAAATGATGAAGAGTAGTTCAAAGCGTTCATTTTCAATCATACCCCCTCTTTCCAAATATTTTTATCTGAATTCTTATTCAGTTTCATTAGCCTTTCTAACTTAAACATGATATTTATATATTAAAAAACTTAAAAACTTGCACCCGGAGGTGCATATATTGCTATATATATACATATATATATATATATAATATATATATATATATATATATATATATATATGGGTGTATTTGGCAGCATTTTTTATTCAAACAATTTTTTGAATACAACCTAATCCAAATTGCTTTGAAGTTTTTCTTTTTCTTTCAATCTTCTAATCATTTTCTTATATTATCATCTCAAAAGAATTTATAAAAAAATCTGAAACAGTTAATTCTGAGTACTTTCTGTTCTCCTTGAACCATTATCAAAGCTGTTTTAAATAGGTTATCATTTGTCTGAATATTATCTTAGGTTATCACAATTTTTTTTTGAAAAACATCACTAGGTCTAGATAACACTAGCAGTTTATATTAAAAGATTTAATTTACAGTTTTTACAAATTTAGAATTTTAGAATAAAAATTGTTCTACTATTAAGACATTTAAACATATTATCCCCAGTTTCATAATTAATTCTATTAATAGTGGTTGTCTAAATTTGTGTATAAATCTTCAAGAAATTTTTTGACTTTTATTTTGTTGTCGCATGAAGTATTTTTATGTTAAAAATATAGTTATTAAAATATAGTTATTTACTAATCTTCACTTAGATGTGATAATGAAATGATAATGAAATTTATTGGTACAGTGCTCAGGTGCACCACAACTCATCAAAGTCTCATGTCAAGTACACAGAATAATGTATTAGTGTCAGGAATGAAACAGTTACAGTAGTAATATGCATGTATGTGTGTGTGTGCGTGCATATGTATGTGGAGAGTAGCATTCAGGTATAGTGTCGGCGGACCACAGGAAACATGGAGGCTTTGAAAGATTCAGTGCTTAGGCAAACTACAACAGATTGGGCAGTGGTTATTCCATGTTCCGCATTCTGGGCGTGAAAAAATGTTTTCGAAATCAGTGAGCAGTGGCTTTTTTCTGACTTGTAGGCATGCCCACTTGTGTTAGAAAGATGGAGATCAAAAATGTGGCAAGTTTGCTGTTGTTAAGATATTAATGACCTTATGAGCATTTATCAGGTCAGTTGCCAGACGCCGAAGTTTCAGCGAATATTCTCAGGGCAAGCGAGACGTTCAGAGTATGCTGGATGCCTGAGTGGAGGGTATTTGTTTTGGTTGCACGTCTCTGTACAGTTTCTAGGAGGTTAATTATTCTGAGCAAGGTAGAGGTTCCAGACCGGTGATGGCAAAACTGTCAAGTGTGGCGCCGAGATAGTGCTGGTGAGTGGCTGACAATAGGTCTTGCTCTGATGTGGCTCAGGCTGAATGTAAGAAGCACCTAGGGAGGCTTGGTCTCCTAGTTATAGTTTGCCAGTCTACTGCTAACCATCACACCACAAGAGGTGCTCTATTAACTAAAATATATAAACAAAATATATGACACACACACACACACACTATATATATATGGTGTATTTAGGTAGTTTTTTTTTTGTTCAAACAAATATTGTTGAAAATAATGGAATCTAACTAATGTTCCTTAATTTTGTTTAATCCGTGGGGGGTGGGGGTGTCACAGTCAAGTCTGATGCAATATTCTTCCAATTGACAGTCTTCAGTCTAACCACTCCTAACTGTATCAGCTCGTCTCACCAACAATATCCAAATTATTTCTCTATCCCGCTTGTCTCAACAACAAAATGCTACTGCAGTTGTTTCTGGCTGTCTGAGAGGGCAGGTCCTTAAAATATACCTCAATCTCACCACATCCGGGTTCCTCACTCAGAATGTGTCCGTGCAGCACGGGCGACAACTCGTCAACACTGCAAGTACGCGTCAATCCTTAGGTGCAACTATTTACACCTGGGTTACTCTGCTATTTTTTATTTACTGCTTTCACAGCCTTTCGCATTCTGAAGAAGCGGTTCGACTCTAGTCAGTCCTACCGCAGGCAAAGCCTAGCCGCTTCTTCGGAATACGGCAAGTCTCTTCACGGGCCTGGCACTCTCTCTGTCACACTATGTTGCACAAGGTAGGTCTCTTTCTCTCACTACATGTTGTCATCTTGAAAGAGTTTATAAAACATCTGAAAGAATTACCATTTGCAATCCAAGTACTTTTGGTTCTCTCTGAACCATTATCAAATTGGTTAAAATATTGCTTAATTTTGTATTTCAATTATGATTTTTATTATATAAGTTGGATGATTTGAAAGGCAATTACAATGCATATATAAAAATAAAACGAGAAAAGATGTTTTTTTGTTCTTAATCGATTTCAATGTCAGTTTTCAGAAATGGGTTGCGCTTCAGGCTGTTTATTTGGTGTCATTTATATTTTTTTTTTTTCAATTTCAGGCTCATGAACATGAAAGAAAAAAGAAAAGAAAGAAGAAAAAGAGGGAGGAAGAGGGGAAAAAAGAAGAAATAAATATATAACGACACAAATAAAAGAACCAGTGCCCAATTTCTGAAAATGCTTGTCTCTAAAGATAAAGGTTTACTTTGAAATCGATAGAACGAAAAAACATACTTTTGTTTTTATTTTTATAGTGCGCGGGATGGTTGTGTGGTGCCTTCTCAAAATTAATCATATTAAGATATATAATAAACATACTTAACAAGTGTACGTTGCGGCAAGCAAATTTCAAACCAGTATCTACATATTATATTATTTTGTTTTTGTCACAATTTATTTTGGGAAGATTAAAATTGTAAGTATTTGAATATGCAGAGAGCGGTGGGCTTTAAATAAATATGAATGTGTGTTGTGATTGTATTTAAGGCATTAGAGAAATATTAATCAGCAAGTGTATATATCGATAATTAGTTAGATAGAGTTGGTTGTATTAATATTTTGTGGTGTGAGCTTCATGGAATTTTTTAATCGCTTTTATTTGTAAGTTGGGAGGTGAAGATATGCTATGTGTAATTATTACTAAGATATTTTCTATATTGTGTAATAGAGCAGTGTATATTTTTAGAATGTTTGCGTATAACAAGCTAAGAATGGATAAATGTAAAGTTATCTTCTTGATGAAATGTTGCCTGTAAGCTACCCAACATGTACATGCTCGTATTGTCATGTATTGATTATTCGTAGAAATGGCAAGATTTTTTCCAATAGGCATTGTTAAATGGAATAAATGCATTGGTTATTCCTTTGGTCTTTTTGGAAGGGAAATAATTATTATAACTAACGTAGATAATTAGTATTTTTTAACTTTTTTAATAGAAGAATTATAAATCTCATGTTTCTAACACATGTGGGGCATGCCTAAAAGGTCAGAAAAGAGCATAGCTTCACATACTTTCAGAAACATTTTTTTATACATCAGTTAACTGAATAAACTGAGACTGCCTGCATCTATTGTAGTGACGAAACACTGCATCTTTCGAAGCCTCCATGCTTCTGTAATTGCCAACACTATAGTTGTGGTGCACTGAGCACTGGTAGCTATTATAAATTGTTTTATTCTTTGTATTCACTATCATTATATTATAAGTGGATTGTTTTCTATGTATTATGTTATTGAGATTTTTTCTAGTCTAATTAAAAATTTGGATCGCAGATTGTTAAGAGTTATCATCGTCATATGAAGGTGCAACATGAGCAGACAAGAAAAATTGAAATAGAATACTGATATAGAAGTATATTGTTATGAAATTGTTTGTGATAGCACATTTAAGCTTTTGGTCATTGTTTGGCTCATTGTGTAAAAAAAAATGAAGTTAGACAGCTGATATAAATGCAGTGTTATATTTTCCTTAAAAGGGGCTACATGTACGATGTGCTATTGTCTAAATTTCATCTAGTGTACCTTGTTTTGTTTTTTGTTACTATGGTTGGTTGCCTAATAATTATTAGACCCCAGAAAAGATTCAATTGACTTTCCCAGCAGCAGTGTTAAGGTAATGACACAATCAGCAACCTATAAGCAGATATGTTTTTTTATTTGTTTTTTTGTTTGTTTTGTATGTGTTGGGGTAATGTTTTTAGGACTCCTATTTAGGGGCAATTCATATAAACCTTAGAAGATACAAGATTTTCTTCCCCATTGTGAATGGGTTTGGAAAACCACTGAGGTGGCTTCTGTTTATTAAATATCAATAAAAGTGGGAACCAAATATAAATGCTTGTTTGTGCCACTTCATTAGTAACCTGGGATCAAGTGACATTTTTTAGCTACTGACTATTACCTGTTGCAGTGAATATATAAAATTTAAGTTTTTTGTTACAAAAGAAAATAAGGAAACAAATTGATTTTGTTATCAATGAGTGAAAAAATAATAATAGCTTTAACAAAAAAGTTAGCTATGACAATATATATAATAATTTATATTACATATATATATATATATTATATAGTATATAATATGATAATATATATATATATATAAAATAGGGGGGCGAGTTAGCTCAGTCGGTAGAGCCTTCGGCTAAGAAACTTCAAGTTTCCTAGTTCGATACTGGTCCTCGCCAACTCAGCGTATAGTAGCACAGGATCTGTGTGGTAAAGTAAGGAGCTGATGGTAGGTGTGGGCGCTCCACCTCAGATGCATAATCTCCTTGGTCTAGCACTATTGAAAAGGGATAGACTCCTCACTGACTGGCTGATACCAACTTTAGGACGCCTAACGACTTTACTTTACTTTATATATATATATATATATAATATATACATATTATATTTATATGTATAATTATATATAATATATTATATATAATAAAATATATATGTATTTTAAAAAATAGCTTTAACAAAGTCAAATAACATTTTTTTCATTTAACAAATATTTTCAAAATTCACAAGTTTTAAGAAGATTTTTCGTATTTTTACATAAATTAAACATAATGAATTATTGTTTATTTATCCCCTCCCACCCACCCAAAAAAATTACTTTATATTTTCTATGTATGTGTGTTTGTGTTTTGTTAGTAAGTAGTCGAATTTGTATGTATCTTACTAGTTTCCTACAGCAATCCTATGCTCACTGGTTTGATTTCAAGTTTTTTTAAACTTTTTAAAAAATTCTTACTTCTTGTATTCATTAACTTAAAACCAAAAGAAATAAAATGAAGCAAATCATCTATTGTATATTTTAACACAATTACTACTGTTTTTTTTTTTTAATTTTGTTAGTCTGAGACAAAAAAAAATCAGAAATTATCTCCTTGAGTTATTCTATAAGAAAATATTTTTGCAGCGTTCATTAATGAATGTCGACTTCGTATTTATTTTAAATTTAATCTAACAATTGAATAGTTTTATTTACAATTTTACACTTTCTCTCTTTTTTAATATTGAATTGCCAAAAGGAAAAGAAATCAGACGAAAGTAAAAGTATAAAAGTACTATTATATAATACTTATATTTTATTTTCTTTCGTAAGTCATTAGTGTTGTTGTTGAAATCTCGTAGTAGGTGTTAATTGTGTTGTATAACGAGAAAACGGAAAGTTGCAAGAAAAGAAAGTGTTTTTTTTTAAATAATTTTTTTTATTTTGAGGACTGTTGTGGTATGGTAAAATTATTGTGTATGTAAAAAATCACAACGTTTGTAGTTACATATTTGGACAACAGTTTGAAAATTCAAAATTTATACATATCAAGCCTCATCTAAAAAATGAGGCAAAAAATTGTTTTTTTTTTATGGGTTTTTTTAAAATTCACAAAGAATTAATTGAAATATGTGAAAGTATTTTCTTTTTATAATTAAAAATCATCTGGATTTATAGGTGTTTAATTTTGCTGAATAACGAGAAAACAGTAAAGTTTCTTAATTTTCTTACATTTTTAATTTATCAATAAAAAATTGAAATTAAAATTAATTTATGCCAAATTTTGATAAAATTTTTTTCACTAAAATTATCGATGTTTGTTATTTATGAATGAATATTAAATAAAATTAATAATTCTTATAAAATATTTATTGAAATATTTTTTCAAAGTCACTCACCTGTTTATTTCATTTTTAGTAAATGTTGACAAAATGTAAACAGTTAGTTAATAAATCAGTATTTAAGAAATCCAAGATGAAATATATTTAAATATGTGAAAATATTTACTTTCTTTATGAATCTAAAAATGGTTTGGAAGTTGTAGTTGTTAATTTGTTGATAACGAGGGAACGAAAAAAATATAACGTTTTCTTGATTTCTTAGTCGGAGATTTTTTTTTTTAATTGTTTAGTAAACAATTTTTTTTATTCGTAAACAATGTTTACGAATAAAAAAAAATTAATAAAAAATTCTTAAAAAAAATGTGTTTTAAATTGACGGCGTTTAAGCAAAAGAAAATAGTCGGAATTTACGAATAAAAAAATTGAAATAATTTATATTTTTTCCTAAATTTTCCTTAAATTATTTATTAACTTATTTGAATGAAAATGACAATTCTTATAAAAATTAAAATATTTCTTATTAAATTCACTCCGCCAATATTGCTCAAAAAATTCTGAAGATTATCTGTTGTTGTTTGTTGTCGCCCCCTCACCCACTTTTAATCATTTAGTTAATTTCCTTAATGAAAGTGAAGGTAATGATTTTTACAATTTTAAAGATGATTCCATGGAAAATTAGATTTTGTTTACATTTTCTATAAACGGTTTGTCTATTTTCTTTCGTAAGACGACCACCCTTTTGGTTTAATTAAATTTAATTAAATTTAAAATAATAAGTAAATTAAAAAACGGTAAAATAAGATAAGGTCATATAAAAAATATATAAAATTTAATAATATATAGAATAAAGTAAAAAAATATGGATAATTTGTTTTAGATAACAAAGTAATAAAAAACGGTAATAAAATAAGGGGAAATCTTTTTTAAAATATATATAAAAATAAAATAATATGCTCTCTAAACATTTGTTTTTACTTAAATTAAGTAAAAAGAAATGTAAACGAAAGTTAATTAAGTAACTAATTTACTTTCGTAGTTTTAATCTTAAAAGTGGGTGTAAGAAGAAACAAAATTCAGATAACTTTCTTTTATGTTTAATTTAAAATTGTTTTTTGTTTTTTGTTTTTCAATGTTTTATTTTGTTTGTGTGTGTTTGGTCATACCACCGCTCCCCACACGGCTCAAGAAATTCAATTTTAGTAAAGGAATGCAACGGGATTGGCTCATCATAGCTGGAACCTTTGTCTTAATGACTTAAACATTTGGGTAAACTGTGAATTCAGGGGCGTGTAAAGTTTTTTACATATATAATTACAGAACAGTGTTAGTGGTCTAATGAAAATGAAAGTTTAATGTATTTAATAATTTCTCAACTGGGATTTTTAAATAAGCGTTTTAATGAAAAACTCTAAAGGAAAATATAACTTAATAAGTACTTAGTTCATCTCTTAAGTTTGTGAAAAAGATTAAGAAAGCCAAAGATTTCTTTTCTTTGTAAATATAATTCTTAAATATCGATATGATATATACTTGGCCATGGGATCGTAAGACCACAATAAAGTATTTTATGGTGCTGCTGTAAATCGGAGTTTGACTCTAGGAGAAGAAAATTATGAAAGCCCGATTTGAGTCGAAAAATTCTTTTTTTTGCTTTTGCAGGTGCAAGGGGATCATTAAGAAGAAAAAACAGGTCTAGTTAAAATTCAGCATGTCAGTCGGTAGATTTCTAAAAAACACTGTAATGTTAAGAAGAATTGAGTATGTTTCTTGGTAAAACTTGCAAATGCATTAGGTACCCTAATTTTGTGACCCTGTGCAATTTACCCCACCCTACAATTTAACCAATGAACTTGCAGAAAATTAATATTTCTTTGAAATTTTTCCATTCGAAAAGAAAAAACTTAACAAACTCATATGATTTGGTTTAAATTTTTTATCAGCATAACGAATAATGAAATTATGATTGAAAACACAATGTGTTTCTTTTTGCACTGTTAAATAAACTGAAATTTAACTGTAGCTAAAAAAGTTACGAAAGAGGATTTTTTAAAAATTCTATGAAAAATAATTAATGTGCCGGATTTTCGCCGAAAATTTCCATAAGGATGTTTACCATTGGATGTAGAAATAGCATTGAATATGTTTTTTCTAAACATATTTTAGGGGAAATATTTTTTTTACGGAGGTCTAATCACCCCCCCTATATTTATTTTATGAGATAAAAAAAAATGACGTGGAAAAAAAATTTGGTACTGTT
>CM042151.1:101162146-101299043 GCA_023376005.1 Doryteuthis pealeii
GGTTGTAGTTCGGCGACGTAGTATTAGGAGGTCGAGGCATAGGTTCGGGAGCGTTTCGTTTGCGGCGGATGGTTTGAGAGGAGGAAAGGATGTAGGTCTAGAGGTCTGCCATAAGTCGACTTAATGGAAAGGGGGTAATTTTGTCTTTTTTTCCAAGTTTTAGACAGTCTGATGAATCCACTAGCTTTTGTGATGCAGACAAATGAATTGCAGGGTCATGTAAACTTAGTAGTGTCAGAGCCATAACATAATCATCAGGAATCAATAGCTTTTGTCATACTTGTCACTGCATCTGTGGAAAATCTGTAGCAAACAAGGGCAAGCCCAAGCTAGAAGTGTCATTAAACTCTATCTGATGGTGAAGTTCCAGTTCTGGAGCTCTGGGGAATGTGGAGTACCCCTTCATCACTATTACTCCCAGGTCCACTCTGACTCGTTAGGGTCCCATCTATGGGTTAAATAGAAAAAATGAGTTTAAAAAAATGTTTTTTTAAATTGAGATTTTAAAAATTGACAACCATCAAGAATGAATAAAATAAAACATCTTCAGCATGAAATAACCCAACAATAGTTGACATGCTGTAAAATCCAACCAACCATCTATCAGAATATTTATAGTTTCATTTTTTGTACAAACATAGAGTAAGTAAAGTTGACGGTGGCCTAATATCGGTATTAGCTAGACAGCGAGGAAGTCTATCTCCTGTTCACTAGTGCTAGACCAAGGAGATTGTTTTTGGTGTCTGAGGTAGAGTGCAACACCTACCATCAGCTCCTCACTTTACTGCATAGAGCCCTGTGCTACTCATATGCTGAGTGGGCAAAGGCCGGTAGCTAAACTGGCCATAAGGAAATCAAAATGAATTTATTATAATTAATGAAAAAAATGATAATAGATAACTTTTAACTTGTAGTAAATTGTGTGTTATATATATATTTTATATATATGTTGTACACATCTTACTAACTTTAAACATGATTCAACACAATGGAAAAATAACAAAGTCGTATTAAAATAAACAACCTGTATTGAATAAAGTTACAGAAATGTAGAACAGTATACCGGGCAAAGTCCTTTTTATATGTTCTTGTTTTATGATTCAACAGAAAGGAAAATAACGAAGTCATATTTGAAAATAAACAACCTGTATTAATAAAGTTACAAAAGCATAGAACAGCATACTGGGCAAAGTCCTTTTTATATGTTCTTGTTTTAACAGTTCATATTTTATCTTCTTTCATTTTCCGATAATGGAACTGACTTGTTTGCGTGACGACTACTTGCTTGTCATCCTCAAAAACTTCTGAATTCCCGCTTCTTCTTTTTGGCACTCAATTTTTGAATTCAGCGTCTGTCGGTTCCGTTATTGCATTTTTGGAATTCTTACTCCCCCCTTTTTTAAAACAATCGGCAACCGTCATTTTATTAATCACTACAAACTCTTACATGAATAAGGAAAGAAAACCAAATACATCTTTTCAATTAATTTTATGCACAAAATTCATGTTTTTTTTAGTTTTTTTTTTCACAAATATTATAAACATTTGGTTTTGTTGAAAGGAAACATTCATTGAAATTCTTTTTATGTTCGTTTGTGTTCTTTCTTAATATACAACCAGAACGTGTGGATGTATCACTGTTTGATAATTTGATTATTACAACATTTGATATGTTTAATCTTGATTTAAGTCTCTTTTTTTTTCTTTCTTTCCTTCTTTTCCTCCTTTTATTATGTTCGTTTGAAACTGATTAACTAACATTATTGCTTCTGCGCACTCCCCCTGTCACTCACCCTGAACACTCACTCTGTCTTTTTCCTACTTTCTTTCTTTCTTTCTTTCTTTCTTCTTTCTTATTATATTTTTTTCTGAGAAGCATGTCCTTTTTCTGTCCTTTCTTTCTTTATAATAAAAACGGAATGATCCAATATTTAGCTGAGGTGAAGACACTCATAAAACAATAACAATTTTGGGAACGAGCAACACCAGATAATCAGGATTTACATTTTTGCATTTCATCTCGGATGATTTGAACAGTCTCATTTTTAACCAGAGGGGGTTGTAGGATGATAACGGTCGTACTTTTAAGGAACACAAGTAATATAGATGTGTATGTGTAGTAATAAGCTAAGAGTATGTTTATGTGTGGTAGTATTAAATATTTTGGAACTTTTTTAAAAAAAAATTTCGCAAAAAAGAAATAACGAAGATAAAGAGTTGTTACAAAGAAAAACAATTAATTCAAAGATCAAATTATCCGTCTGGGGAAAATTACTCACCGATATCTTGAAAAATAAGTAAAACAGGCTGTGTTTTTTTTTTTTTTTTTTATAACAGGGTCAATTTCTTTATTGATATTTTTTAGCAGAATTCTGTATTCATTGTTCTTTTACTAAAAAACACTGGCATCGAAACTTATAAAAAGTCTTCTGATATAATTATTATTTAGACCTTTATCTTTATAGAAAAAAAGTAAAAATCGTTTTTTATAATTTTTTTCATATTTCACAAAAAAAAGGGGGGGTATTAAAAAATATCTCCTCTAATATATTTTAGGAAAATACTATTTTAGACATATTTTCACAAAAAGGTAAGTAATTATGGACATTTTCGTGAAAATCGGACCATTGGTTGATTTTTCATAGAATTTTAAAAAGCTGGTAGTCATAACTTGTTTTTGGCTACGTTAAAATCCAATTGATTTAACGGTGTACAAATGTAAACATTGTTTTTCGTTCATAATTTTCATTATTTCTCTACGCTGAAAAAAATTTTTTTTTCATTTTCAAAATAATATTAACCTTTATGCAAGTTTTATTGTGTTAAATATAGTGGCGAAAATTTCACAGGGAAAATTGGTGGTACTATCTATCTATATTATATTTTAATAGCATCACATCACTGAGACAAAAGAAACCTGAATTATCTCCCTTGAATTTTTCTCTTGAGAAAATGTTTTTGCATTCTTCGTTAAGGCATTACTGTTTTGTAACTTAATTTTTTTTTAGTTTAATCCAACCACCTGAATTAGTTTTATTTAAAATTTAACACTTTCACTCTTATCTCTAATGTTGCATTGCCCAAAAGGAAAAGAAATCAGACGGAAGTGAGTATAACGTTCTATTATTTTCTTTCGTTAGAAAGAAAGTGTTTTTTGTTTTATTATTCACAAAGAAGAATTAAGATGAAATATTTTTAAATGTGTGAAAATATTTTTATTTTTTATGAATCTAAAAATCATGTGGAAGTTGTAGGTGTTAATTTTGCCGAATAAACGAGAAAACAGAAAGAAATCTAAAATTTTCCTAATTTCTTACATTAGTCGGAGTTTTTTTTTTACCAATAAAAAAATTGAAATTATTAATGCCAAATTAAAACTAAATATGTGATTTTAAAAATCTTTTTGCAATTAAATTATGGATACTTATTTATAAATGAATATACGAAAAATAAAATGATAATCCTCATGAAATATTTATTTAAGTATTTCTTATTAAAGACACTCATCTCGTTTATTTAATTTCAGTAAATGTTGACAAAAATGTAAACAGTACTAAACAACCATTCAGAATTCAAATTTGCAAAATTTTTATTTTATTCTATGATAAACTTCCTACGCTTATCGTTTAATTAAAACCAGAAAAAAATAAAACAAAGTTGATATCAATTTTTGAAACATGTTTTAAAAACGTCTCAAGTCCGTTTAAGTGTCTATAACTGACTTTTAAAACTCCTTTTTTGGAGAGGTCTATATTGACAATTTGTCCTGATTGGTACAACATAAAACTAAACTGAAATAAAACAATCACATTTTTATTTTGCAATTTCTTTTGTTTACCATATGCATGTGTGGCAATAGTTAGATTCCGAGTAATAAAGGACTATTTGCTCGTAAATTCCTACCATAAAATAAACTGAACCCTCATTTTATGTCCGTGTTTTTGCAATAAATGTTTTATTTTTCTTGCACCCGTTATGTTACGATACTAAATATATTTTATTTATATATTTTGATATTCACTTCAATGTGTATATTCTAAAATCTTTTATTTTGTGAGAATGCTTAGTTTTAAAGTGGGGGTTCGTTTTTACACTTCAACTTTTTACTCGTAAATTCCTACCATAAAATGCCCAAGCCTAATTTTATGGCAGGAATTTACGAGTAAAAAGTTGAATATTACTTTTGTTATTTCTTTTCTTTTTGGCTTTGGTACTCTAAAATAAAAACGTCAGATTTTAATCATCGTCGACGAAAAAACAAAATTACGGTCATAAAAGGAGGATCCAATTTATGCCTAAATTGTAAAACGAGCCCCCACTTCCCAAGAATGAGTATAACAAAATGTTTTCAGCATAAAATAACCCAACAACAGTTGACATACCATAATATACAACTAACTAATCTGAAAACTGTTTACATGCCCATGTGATAACTCACTTGGTCTCGTAGTGGCTTGGTCATTTCTGTTTGGTTAGGAATGAACTTTCCCATTTGATTCACCCTTCTCATTAATCTGTGGATCTCCGTTATGTTGTTTGATGATGGGAATTTATGCACTCCAGCAACTCTATTTATTTGAAAACCACAAACCAGACAAAAATGGAGGAACAACAAACACGTGATATATAGCAAAAAAAAAAAAGAAATTTATTTTGTTATCATGTTATGTGGACAAACAAAGTGAATTTACAGTGTCGATGTTGTGTCGTTTGGTAAGAAAAAAGAAGAGATAGAGAAAGTGTATGTATGTATGTATGTATGTATGTGTGTGTGTGTGTGTGTGTGTGTGTATGTATAATAATAGATTAGAGTTAGACATTGAGTCTAAATAGATTCTGATATGCTGGATCCCAAACTATATAAGAGTGGGGGGGAATGAAAGAGCTGACTCTGCAGCTAAATCTGCTCTATATTTGATCCCTGACAAGTTCAAGATTCAATATACTGACTTGAAACCTAAAGTTAATAGATTCCTTCATACAAAATGGCAACAACGCTGGAATAACAACATCCGCAATAAATTCTTCCTAATCAAACACACTTTGGGAGACTGGAGACCAACTATAAGAAAGTCTAGAAAAGAACAAGTCATTGTGTCCCGATTACGCATTGGTCATACAAGACTAACACATTCCTATATATTCAAACAAGAACAACAACCACAGTGTGAAACATGTCCAACACCTTTTCAGGGAATGTAGGATTTTTGCTCACATCAGAGACTGTTATTTTAATGCAAACAATATGAAAGATCTATTTGAAAATGTCAACATAGAATACATTCTGAAGGAAATAAAATCATACCATACAATATTGACACGAACCTAATCGATACTATACAACATGATCCCCAATGGTGCAATACACTTTTAAAACCAATTACTACAAAAGTGTAAATATAATACACAACATATATTACTTCTAACTGTTAGGCATGATATAACCCCAGATGGGTTGATATGCTGTTAAAATCAACCAACCAACCATGTGCCAAAAATATTAATGGATTTCAATCTTAGTATAAGATAATTTTATATTCTTATATTTCTATCATTAATGGAATGTCCTTTGGCAAAATTAGACAAATTACTGTATTTACATTAAACTAGAAGTGGCTACATGGCGTCAAGTAGAAGGGAGGAGCAAAAAACGTTAGTCTGGCTGATCCATTATTACTGAATTGCAAGTTTGATTCTCTCAGGATGTCCCATTAAAATCCCTCCGTAAAAAGACCTTGCGTTGACCTGGCCTGAAAAAAGTGCACAAACACTCTGAAAAGAAAAATTAATGTCTCCTATTTAAAATATTAAATGTGAAAAAAAAAAAAAAAATCCATGCTGTTAATATTTAAGTGTTATTGTTTAATTATCTTTATGAATCTAAATCAATTCTTCATTAGTTTTGGTCAAAAGACAAGATCTGGTGATAGTGAATGTGTATATATATATTTACTTTGTCATTGTTTTCTTTTCATAGTTTCCTCTGCACACCAACTACCCTTTATATATACTAGTAAAACAAAACCGCCCTTCGGGCGGTGTAAAAATAATCTTTTGAAAAATATAGCCTGAGGGGAGTGGGAGTATCCAAGTAAAATTAATAAATCAATTAAAGTAATAAAAAACAACAATGCCAAAATATTTTTATATCAGAACCGCTCGAACTGAACTTGCGCAAAGGTGTCAAAGTTAGGGTGGCCCAGAAAAAACAGAACCGAAATTTGTGGATTCTGTTTTTGATGTGTCACCTTAATTTTAACACCTTAGTGCAAATTCAGCCCAACTGTTAAGATAGAGCGGTTCCGATATGGGGGATCGATTTATATGGGGAAATGAGCACCCCTGAAAACTCAATAAATAAATAACTTTTTAGAATTTCTTTTTACAGTCTGATAGATTGGTGTGTAAACGATAATAATCCATTGAAGAAAAAGAAAAAATATTACAAAGAAAAAGTTTTTTTAAGCGGTTCCGATATGGGGGTTCGTTTACGATAAACTTATATGGGGAAATGAGCACCCCTGAAAACTCGAAAAATAAAGAACTTTTTAGAATTTTTTTTTTTACAATCTGATAGATTGGTGTGTAATCGATAATAATCCATTGAAGAAAAATAATAGAAATTAAAAAAAAAAATTTTAGAGGTGGGGTTCCAAAAGTTCAGGTCCGCCAAATAAACAAAACTTTTCCGTCTATGTCCATGTCACATTTCACGAAGTCAAATCCGAAAGAAATATATCTCCGCAAATAACTTTTTTTCCTTCCTTAAATAAAATAAAACTTTTAATAAATCTAAACTGAAAGAATTGAAAAATAAATTAAATAACAAACTCACATGACAATAACATTTTTTAAAAATCAATTACTTACCTAAAATGCATCAACTGAGTTCTTGAAAACAATGTTTTGTTTTGAAAATATCTTTGTTAAATTACTTAATTCTCCAAACTTTTATTAAAATTGAACAAATGTTAGTTTAAAAATTCATCAACAACTTGAAATCTATCACTTTTTTCCATAAATTGCTATCAAACGTCAACAAACATTTAGTTTAGTCAAGTTTAATGAAATATATCAACAGGTACATAAGAATTTTGTTTTTCACCGTTTTTAAAAAAAATAAACAAACCGATATAATGCGAAGAAAAAAGATTTAAATATAGATATTTTTACACAATTCTACAAATTGTATTTTAATTAAATTAATGGGTAAAAAAATAATAACTTCTTATGAATTAATAACTCTATTAAACAAAAATGTTTTTTTTACCGTATTTTTACGGTAATGAAAACGGAAGCAGTCACAGGCAAAATACCTTAAGTAATGATTTAACGTAAGCTATGAATAATTAGCTGTATCTTGTTTATAGATAAATTTCTTGCAAAACTTTATACATTAAATAATTATAAATACAAATAAAAATAACTATGTAAAAATGAATATATCTAAACATGCATTTATTGAAAGATTCCTTAAAAAATGCCTAGACCAGCAAATGTTACAATGACAATTTCATAATGTATATAAACTAATTTTCTACTACTTATTTTATGTATAGATTATATTGATTATAAAATAGGTTCTCATTAATAAACGCTTAAGATTATTGTGGAATCTGTGACGTAAGCCGTGATAGAGTTTCGTCTTCAGACAAAAATGCATTCTATCTTCATTATATATAGAAGATATGTATATAGATTTAATTGAATATATATATAATTATTTGTTGAACTGTAGAATAACAATTTTACTTACAACTTAGCATAAATTATGAATAATATAATGCAGTTTATTAAAAGATAAACTGATTGTGATATGATCATTCAAATATTGTATGAGTTTCTTATTTATTTATTTTTTTTTTTTTTTTAATAATACTTTTTGTTTTTTAATAATTCACAGATACCACCAGTATTCAGGAAGAACATTTAGAAATTTAAAAAGATATATTCAAACATATACGAAAGGGAAAATGTATTTTTGCCAAGTGTGTGGATTAGTTGATTGACACCTCAAAAGACAATTCTTTTTGTTGCAATACAGGACAGGATAATATTCCCTAAATTCCTATCTAAAAGAACGACTTTGAAAATACGCTCAAGTGAAAGCCAACTTTTCTCCATTTTGCTGATCTGCATTTTCACATAGTTCAGAATTGAAAACAAACATGGAAATGGACAGAGATGATGAAGAATTTTCTTGTAAAGTTTGCAAGGCTGTATTTTCTGAGAATTCCATTTTGGAAACTCACATGCAAACACATACACGAAAGAAACCATTTCATTGTGAAGTCTGTGGATCAGCATTTGCTACAAGTTCACAGTTAAAACAACACCAGCGAATCCATACTGGAGAGAAACCATTTTCTTGTATCACTTGTGGATCAGCCTTTTCAATAAAGTCTTATTTGAAACAACACATGCGAACACACACTGGAGAGAAACCATTTTCATGTGAAGTGTGTGGATCAGCATTTTCCACACGTTCACAGTTGAAAAACCACATGTGCACTCACACTGGAGAGAGACCATTTCCTTGTGAAGTCTGTGAATCAGCATTTTCTGAAAGATCCAATTTAAAACGACATATGCAAACCCACACTGGAGTTCTAAAAAAATCTAATAAGAAAATGAAACCATTTTCTTGTAATGTCTGTGGATCAACATTTTTTTCAAATGGTAATTTGAAGAACCACATGCCAACCCACACTGGAGAGAAACCATTTTCTTGTCTAATCTGTGGAGCAGCATTTTCTACAAATAGAAATCTGAAAACCCACATCCGAACACACACTGGAGAGAAACCATATTCTTGTGAAATCTGTGGATCAAAATTTTCACAGTGGTCCAACTTGAAAAGCCACATACGAACACACACTGGTGAGAAACCATTTCCTTGTACAGTGTGTGAATCAGCATTTTCTACAAGTTCACAGTTGAAAATACACATACGAATACATACTGGAGAGAGACCATTTTCTTGTGTAACATGTGGATCGGCTTTCTCAGAAAGTGCTCATTTAAAACAACACATGCGAAAACACACTGGAGAGAGACCATATTCTTGTGTAACATGTGGATCAGCTTTTTCAATAAGTGCTAATTTAAAACGACACATGCGAATACACACAGGAGAAAAACCATTTCCTTGTGAAGTGTGTGAATCAGCGTTTTCTACAAGATCAGAGTTGAAAATACACATGCGAACACACACTGGTGAGAAACCATTTCCTTGTACAGTTGTGAATCAGCATTTTCTACAAGTTCCCATTTAAAAAGACACATGCGAACCCACACGACACATGCAAATATCTCCACTGGAAAATCTGGGAACATCAGCCTCCACCAATAACATCAAATGGAAAGGTGACTGTGTACTATGACAAAGTAATCCAGACAGGCAGATATATAAAAGACAAAGCCATTAAACCAGATATTGTCATCTGGGATAAACATTATTGATGTAGCTGTCCCAAATGATTATGGCCTCAATAGAGCTGAGCAAGAAAAGATTACGAAATATCAAGACCTAAAGAATGACCTAAAAACAATTTGGTCATTGAAAGAAATAGACATCATACCCGTTGTGATAGGGGTAACTGGAGCTTGAGAGATCACATTACATCTGGGAACTTGAGCCTCCACCAATAACATCAAATGGAAAGGTGACTGTGTGTTGTATACCTCTTTCTTTACTTTCTTACTTCTATTCTCCTAGTGTCTGGACTTCGTCTTGGGGACTTTGTGTCTGGCCTTCCATTGGGGATTTCTCTTTATCAGAAGCCCTGTGTCATTGGTAGTTTTTAGATAACACAAGACTTCGATTTACTTAGATCTTATTTTATTTCGAAATCCCCACCAGACTACCTGCACAGATTGAGTCGGAGCTGTGCATAACACAACTTGCCACAGTCATGGTCTTGGCCGATCTGACTAAAAAATCTATTTCTAATCTAAACCGGAAGAGGGTCTTCTCCACCGATTCTCACGGTATCCACCGGAAGGAGGTCAAACCTTGTCACTCATCCTTCAAGGCCACTGGCTGCAACTTATAACAGCCATTTTGATTTCTACACTACTGTACATAAATATTAGGAATCTAATAGTTATGTAACATGTGTTCTATGACAAAGTAATCCAGACAGTCAGATATATGAAAGACAAAGCCATTAAAGCAGATATTGTCATCTGGGACAAACAAAATAAACTGCTCTTATTATTGATGTAGCTGTCCCAAATGACTATGGCCTAAATAGAGCTGAGCGAGAAAAGATCACAAAATATCAAGTTTTGAGGATTTTAATGTTTTTAGAAGGTCTGTTTTTAGGGGATTTGATATAAACTTTAGAAGATTCAAGGACTTTCCTCCTCCTCCTCCTCCTCCTCCTCCTCTTCCTCCTATGAAAGATGATTTGGAAACCACTAAGATGGCTAAAGCTGATTTATTAAAGAATCAATAAATGTTTGAACTGAATTATAAATGCGTATTTGTTTAGCTGGGATCAAGTGACCTATGTCCAGCAATTGGTTGGTTTATATGTGTAAGAGTGTGCATATGTGTGTTTATTAAAATTATATTTGAAAATAAATATCTTTTCTATCAATGAAGAAAAGATATTCAAATATATCTTTTCATTTAACAAATTATTTTATTTAGAAAATCTATGCTTTTTTTTCTCCTAAGAAAATATTTTCATTTTTTTTACATTAATATAATAAATCATTTTGTTTTGTCCTAGAAAATAATTTATCAAAGTTCCTTTTTATGTTTATCTGTATATTTTCTTAATGCGTATTAATATAATTATGTGGTGCTATAATTTGTATGCTATTCTGAGTGACCTGTGTTCCTCCAGCATCTGATGCTCATTGGTTTATGTGGTGGAATGATTTGTATGCCATTCTGGGTGACCTGTGTTCCTCCAGCATCTGATGCTCATTGGTTTATGTGGTGGAATAATTTGTATGCTATTCTGAGTGACCTGTGTTCCTCCAGCATCTGATGCTCATTGGTTTATGTGGTGGAATAATTTGTATGCCATTCTGAGTGACCTGTGTTCCTCCAGCATCTGATGCTCATTGGTTTATGTGGTGGAATAATTTGTATGCCATTCTGAGTGACCTGTGTTCCTCCAGCATCTGATGCTCATTGGTTTATGTGGTGGAATAATTTGTATGCCATTCTGAGTGACCTGTGTTCCTCCAGCATCTGATGCTCATTGGTTTATGTGGTGGAATAATTTGTATGCCATTCTGAGTGACCTGTGTTCCTCCAGCATCTGATGCTCATTGGTTTATGTGGTGGAATAATTTGTATGCCATTCTGAGTGACCTGTGTTCCTCCAGCATCTGATGCTCATTGGTTTGTGGTGGAATAATTTGTATGCCATTCTGAGTGACCTGTGTTCATCCAGCAACTGATGCTCATTGGTTTATGTGGTGCTATAATTTGTATGCTATTCTGAGTGACCTGGGTTTTTCCAACATCTGATGCTCATTGGTTTTCTGTGGTGGAATAATTTGTATGCCATTCTGAGTGACCTGTGTTCATCCAGCATCTGATGCTCATTGGTTTGATGTAAACTTTTTATAATTTGTATTTCTTATATTCATTCATTGATGAACCATTTTAATATGATCGCTGGATCTTAATTTTATTGTATGAGATGAAAAAAAATGAAATGAGAATTATTTCCCTTGAGTTTTGTTTCTTGGAAAATATTTTTGCAACATTCGCCAATGATTGACAGTTATATATTTTTTAGTTTAATTGGGTTGTACTCTTTTGGTACACTTGTACGCTGGGCCACTTTGGTCCGCTGATCTATGTTGGCTTATGCATGTGCCGATGCCCAGATTTGATGTACCAAAAATGAGTCTGTTAGCTTATTACTTCAATATGCATGTGCAGACTTACAAACATGGCTAAAAATCTGTTTTTGGAAAAAAAGTTAATTTAAATTTATTTAGAAATAATTATTTCATTTTTAAAACGTAATATTTTTTAGCTTAAAAAATTGAAAGTTTGATAAAAAAAATTTTAAAACCTTTAAATCATGAAAATTTCTAGTTCTACAAATATTTTTTTTTTCATTTACCTAAAAAGATGAACTTTGTTTTTTATTTACAATTTAATTCAATATTTTTATAAAGATTTTTACTAACAGTTATTTTATTTGTTTCCCCCTTTGACCCTATGAATTTTAAGAATCAATAATTAGAGTAATTTTATTTTTAAATCTATTTTTCAAACATGACATTCAATTTTAAGTAGTTTTTATGGTAATCTGAACATTAGTTTCATAAATTCCTTTCTGATACTATCAGCCATTTTTTTGTGTTATATTTTAAAATTACAAACATAAGATAAAACCCATAAAACTTCTAAAATTTAAATTTTCACATGTTTGAATTCAAGAAAACTTTATTGAATTTCCTTAAAATTTATAAATATACAAAAAAAAATATTTGAAAATAAGTTTTTACTAAGAAAAATAGTTTGGATTTGGTTGGAAGAGGAGACGAAACCATTCATTGCTCACTTGTTAATAAAACAAATTTTTATTTAATTAAATTATTATCCTTCATTTAGCAATGGTTATTTCGAATCAATACAACTGCATGTTTTAACACAAAAATATCATAAAATGTGTTCTTAGTAATAATTCAGTTCATTTCAAATAATGTGCAAGCACAATTTTATGGTAGGAATTTTATGTAGGAATGTAACAGATTACCATTTTTTATTTTATGTTGTAGTTGCAACTTATAAATATCATTAATTTTTTACAAATCTGGAAGATTTTAAAGCATAATATTTGAAAATTGTATATCTAAATAATTTTAACATAACTTTTCATATTACCAATTTTTTCTTTTTTTTTTTTGTTTACATTTAAAATAGTGTTAAAAAAAAAAGCTAACCCTTGGTTTGAAACATTTTCATATTTTTTTTAGTTCTCCAAATAATAAAGAAATTTTTTCTTTAGTACTAAATTCCAAAACTGTAATTTAATGGGTGGAAAAATAATTGACAATTTCTGACTTGTGTTTTGACCTACACAAGTGCAAACATGGAAAGTTATCTAGAGAAATTGGTCTTTGGTTGACCATTGAGAAAGACAGCAATAGTGGCTCTCATTCAATTAGCCTAATTCTCACATGCATGCTTGCGATTTGGGATCTTAAGAAAAGAAAATATATATAAGCTCAAAAACAAAGCAAAGTCATGTTTTGTTACTAAGAACAAACAAACAACACAAGTACATAAGATCCAGCTTTTATTAAGAAACATTCAAAGACATATAGATCAAGGATAACAGTAGATCCAGCTAACAAGATACCAGCCCAAGCTAAGATGGAAGTAATCTAAGTAAAGAAGACAATTACACCTGTGTACAACCACAGGTATATAGGTGTGAGTTGTGGAAAAACCCAAGATTTTAGTTATACGTTATGTAATAGTGGAAATTGACTAGAAATTGGGATGACATGTGAAAAGCTGACCTATTGGTTTCTGATTGGTGAAGGAGTGGCAAGAAGGAGTGAAAAGTTGGAGAGTTTTGCCTAGGTTTCTGGAGGAGTAGACTTTAGATCCTGGGTTGAGAACAGATGCAAGATATGTGTCTGTTCTCCAAGGCAATTTTACTTGCATCTAAAATAGAATAACAAGAGAAAAACTGAAAAAACAACAAGTAATTTTCAGACTCAAAGTACTGAGAAAATACTAGCCCAACAACAGATCCAGAATGCCAGCAACTTTGTTCTAGAATAGCAGAGACCCAACCAGATCCAGTCTAGTGATAAGTAGAACAGTATAAAATAAGTAAAAAAAACTACATACTCCTTCAATTAGAAGCCACATCACATATTGAAATTTAATGACTTTACACACACTGCAAATCAATCCCGCCACTTCACATTGTTACATATTGATGGGTGTACTGTCAGTTTTGGATGGTTAGCGTAGAAAATAGATTTGAATTCAAATAATATTTGAATTTAGACCTGGCCATTGGAATAGGGAGATTGATTGACAGGTTGTAACCTCATTTTGATCCCCACTGCCTGTTATGAAGCAAAGTGTGGGAAAGGCTTTTAGTTTAGGCAGTTGGCTGCTAGACTTAATGATGTAAAGACAAAGTTCGAACCTATGTGGGGTTATGGTCCAGTGACTAAGAATAATTAATAAAATGTGAATTCACAGAAGAATTGTTTTGTGTTGATTAACTAAAACAAACCAACAACACAGAGCACCTTAAGAGCATTTTAGAAGGAACCAGCCAGAGAAACAGTTAAGAAGCTGGGACCAGATATCCTGAATAAGACTCACAAGTAAGTGTTGCTCCAAATAAATACCAGCCAAGCTACAGATGAAGTATAAACTACAGACTTACAACTAAAAGTTAGTACAGAAGTAGAAGATAAAATATGAGAGACACAACCATGGGTTCCCCTTATAATATAGATACCCAGAAGTATACAGCAACATACAGGGTGTTAGGGATAAATTTGACATAATTATATTTGGTTATTTTTCTCCATAGGGTGGAGGTAATGATGCACACTACACATCATTTCAAAGCTTGGACTCATATATGTGATGACAGAATGGATGACTGGAACCCACCTGAATCATGGAAAATAACTTGTATCCTGATGATCTGTGGTGGCCATCAAAATAAGGAGATTATGGTTGTTGCCCAATGCCCCTGAACACTGTAAAAACAACCAGGCCTGAACTGGAGAATTGCTGGGAGACTGCAAGGCTGTGGCTAGAAGAAAGCAACATAACAGACAATCTGATTGTTTTCATACAGCAGAATTCCTTGAAAATCTGCAGATAAAAGTGTTGGAGAACCCTCATATGCCTACATGGAGTTGCTAAACACTGTAGTTAAACCCTGGATAACAAGGTTATATGTATGGCAGCAGGATTCGGCCCCCTGCCACACCTTGGAAAACTCAAAAATGGTTGTTGGCGAATTTTTATGACTACGCCAGTCTTAATGTTTTGCCTCCAAACTCCCCAGATCTTAACCCCATGGATTATTATGTATGTGGTGCTGTTTGAGAAAGACACCAATTGCTGTGCCAGTACTACAAAAGTCCAGTTGACAGAATTAAGGTAGTTTTTAAGACCCTTCCCAGGGAAACTGTAACATTGACTTGCTCCAGGTTCTGGAGCAGGATTGAAGCTGTGATTGAGACTAATGGTGGTTATTTTGAGTGAAACTTGTTGACAGTAGTGTAATTTCTGTGCCTATTGAATTTCTTTGCAATCCATTAAATTTTGTAGTTACCAAATTTTGTAGTTAGCAAACACTTTTTCTTTTTCCTAATGAAAGTGTCAAATTTCTCCTGAACACCCTGTATGCAATTTGATTACAAATTAATATTATTACCTACACACATTTAATTGACCCCACAATATTGCACATCTTTATATGTTAAAAACCATTTGCTCATATACACTCACCCACAACATATTGCTGACAATCTCAAAGTGAACTTTAGAAATCTTTTGATTTTGATACAAATGAAGCCACTACAAAATCTCTAATTCATATTCTGGCAAAAAATTGGCATGTTTTGAGTTGAATTTTTACAATTTTCTGATCCATACACAACACCACCTTCACACAAATTGAAAGACCTGAAATTCTGTGACACATATCTGCTTAATACTTGTAGAATAATCATAGTAAGTCCCAATTACTGTCAAATTGGTAAGACAAGGCAACAAGTAGTCGTAACTCAATACAGATGTAATCCTGTTGCAATCCTACTGTAGAATGCCAGAGTATTTATAAGGTCTTATAACATCATAGGAACCAAGCAGCCAACCAGGACTTAACGAATGGAATCACTCAAATACATGAATGGAATATTCTTGAGTTCCATAAGTACCAGCTGTCTTGGGCACTAGTTCAGTTGTGCTTAGCCAGTTGCTGTTCTCCAAACCAACAGTATACTGACTGACTTTTTGACTGACCTCAATAAGTAATTTAACATCATGGAAAATTAAATGCATCTTTTCTGATAAAAAAGTAACAGGTATTTTACCGAGCATAATTTTTTTTACACTCTGAAACGATTCAACCAAAAAAAAGTTCTATTTTAACATTCTGCTCAGTTGATAGAGCATCCGCCTAAGAACCACAAGTTCTGGGTTTGATGCCTGTCCCCACTAACTCAGCGTATGAGTAGCACAGCTTCTTGGGTAATCTGATCTGTACAGTAAAGTGGGGTGCTAACGGTAGATGTGGTCCTTCACCTCAGCACAAAACAATCCCCTGGTCTAGTGTTAGCAAAAAGGTGATAGATTCCTTCACTGTCTGGCTGACCACTCCACCAACTATTTTGTCAAGGTGTCTAAATCATCAGATGCGAATGATGAATTCTTTATTACTTTTAAGGCATTTGAAAACAGATTTTTTTTAATTGTCCTGTTTCTCTCAGCTGTGGGGTAATAAAAAAGATATTTGACCATTAGTTGTCGGTAATTTGTTAAGAATTTCTGTTAAATCAATCTATTCCAGATTTCAACTAAATACGCCACCCCAGTTCATTTAGATTTCATTTATTTACTTGTTTATTTCTTCCTCATATCTTCCTATTTTCCTTTATTTTTTTCCCTAAATTATATATATATATGAAGATCAAAAAGAACCTATTTTATCGACTTAATTATTTAACTAATTCAATATATACATATCCATATATATACATCCATATATACACACACATGCCCATACACATGCATGCATCCACCACATACCAACACATACATACACATGTACTAATACATATACATATCCTTACATATACAATCTAGCATTACTCATATGCACAACATGACCTGCCCAACGCAATTGAGCCGTTATGATAAGAGTTTCAATGCTTGAGCATCCTGCCCTTCCAAGGACTTCTGTGTTAGGTGTGTTGGAATTCCACTTGATGTTTAGAATGCATCTCAAACATTTCTGATGAAAGTGTTCAAGTATTTTCAAATGTCTTCTAAACAATGTCCATAAAACACACATATGCATACATATATACACACATCCGTACATCTATTTGTATATTATGCTATATATAAAAAAATTATATTATTTCCTTTTATTTTGAGGGTGGTCATAGGGGCCTCATACATGCTGTATGCCTAAATCGGAGCAGGTTATGTTTTATTCAACCGTCCATAAGTATAAAAGTACACACATACATATGTATATATAAATGAATATCCATCTACATATTGTTTGGAATATAATATAAGGGCATAAGTTATGTATATCCAATTTGTCGTCTGCTACAAATTTTAAAAACGAATTAAAATTAATTAAATCCATTATTTAAGGTCAAACTTTATCTAAATTGATAAGTAGTAACATAATGACCATCATTAAAAAAAAGAAAAAAATCATTACATATGCAGTTTATTTTTAATACATTTAAAGAGATTGTTTTGGTCAATTTCGACACGATCTGCTATTCCGTCTCTTTTTCAATGGTTTTAGGTGCTTGTTTACTAATTTAATGTAACATTCGCAATTGCAAAAAAATTTACTAAAAATCAGGTAAATATCTGATTTTAATGAAATTTTCAGTATTGATTTATCAATTAATGAATTTTATAATGCATCAGTTATTTTATTTCAAAACTTTAATTTAGTATTTTTGCTGTGAAAAAATAATATATAAAATTCATTTGAAATATGAAAAGCCAAACAAATATCTATTTAATGCAAATCTTATTTTATTACATCAAAGTATACTTTTTGAAGAAAAACTCGATTGAAAATGTACCCCCCACCCCACTTTATAAGCAGAAAAAAATATCGATGCATACTTTTTTCTTTTATTAGATAATACCCAATTAAATAATTATCGAAATGAGTAAAAAAGAAATCTCCAAAAAATTAATTATTTATCATTTTTTTACATTTTATTTTTCGATTTTAGGTACTTATTTTCTCATAGAAAAGCCACTTTTTTTTTCTATTTACAACTTCGGTCTTTTATATTTTTATTTCTACTGTAATTAGTATCAATCAAGGACCAACTCGCCAATATTTTACACTCCCGAAGTAAGTGGGATCAAAATTAAGTGACCTGAAAAAAATGAGAAAGTTTTCAAATAAAATAAATAATGCATTATAAAGATCATTCATTGATAAGTAAAAACTGAAAATTTTATTAAAATCCGACAATTCTCTGATTTTTGGTAAATTATTTTCTGTAGGGGGGAGGGGCTAAAGTCATTTTGTCAAAAACGCATTTTAGGCCCATTTTAGGTATAGCTAGCATAAGTTTGCTTTACGTTAAATTACGGTGTAAAAATGTAAACATTGTTTTTCGTTCATAATTTTCATTATTTCTCTTGGCTGAAATTTTTTTTTTAATTTTCAAAATAATATTAACCTTTATGCAAGTTTTATTGTGTTAACTATAGTGTGGTAAATTTCACCGGGAAAATTGGTGGTAACTATATTATATTTTAATAGCATCACATCACTGAAACAAAAGAAACCTGAATTATCTCCCTTGAATTGTTCTCTTTAGCAAATTTTTTTTGCATCCTTCGTTAATGCATTACTGTTTTGTAATTTTTTTTTTGTTTAGTTTAATCCAACCACCTAAATAAATATAAGTTTTTTTTAAAATTTTATACTTTCTCTCTTTTCACTAATGTTGCATTGCCCAAAAGGAAAAGAAATCAGACCGAAGTAAGTATAACGTTCTATTATTTTCTTTCGTTAGTCATTTGCAAGAAACTAGAAAGTGTTGTTTTGTTTTTATTATTATTCACAAAGAATTAAGATGAAATATTTTGTAAATATGTGAAAATATTTTATTTTTTATGAATCTAAAATCATGTGGAAGTTGTAGGTGTTAATTTTGCCGAATAAACGAGAAAACAAAAAGAAATATAAAATTTTCCTAATTTCTTACATTATTCGGAGTTTTTTTTTGTTTTTTTACCAATAGAGAAATTGAAATTATTATTGCCAAATGTAAAACTAAATATGTGATTTTAAAAATCTTTTTGCAATTAAATTATGGATACTTATTTATGAATGAATATACGAAAAATAAAATGATAATCCTCATGAAATATTTATTTAAGTATTTCTTATTAAAGACACTCATCTCGTTTATTTAATTTCAGTGAATGTTGACAAAAATTGTAAACAGTACTAAACAATCATTCTAAAACAGAATTCAAATTTGCAAAATTTTTATTTTATTTTATGATAAACTTCCTACGATTATCGTTTAATTAAAACCAGAAAAAAATAAAACTATGTTGATATCAGTTTTTGAAACATGTTTTAAAAACGTCTCAAGTCCGTTTAAGTGTCTATAACTGACTTTTAAAACTCCTTTTTTGGAGAGGTCTATATTGACAATTTGTCCTGATCGGTACAACATAAAACTAAACTGCAATAAAAACAATCACATTTTTATTTTCCAATTTCTTTTGTTTACCATATGTAATGTTAGATTCCGTATAAAAAGTATCACATTTCACGGAAAGTTACCCGAAAACTTTGAGACGTTAGAATTTGGTTACTTTGAGGGTTTCCGTAATCTAATGGTATTTATACGTAAAATGAAATTCTAATATTATCTCTTGCGTGTTATTCTGCATTTGTACAGACATAATTTTGTTTAGTACTGATGAAAATGTCCTCTGGAAAAAAAAATCAAGGTTTATTTTTTGTAAAAATTAATTAATGTTTCAAGATGATTTTTAAAAAAAATCGGAAAATTTTGTGGTTCGTTGTGTTAGTATTTAAAGACAAACGAACCCGAATGTAGTAGTGAGCTTTAGTGTCCAATATGGCTAACCATTTTTATCCCTGTTTTACTATCTCACGAGACCCCTAACGACCAGCATGGGATTTAATACTAAGGGGAGTAACTCTGCATCTGACAACGTAGTTGACATAATATTTTCCTTTTTAAATAATTACTTTTCCCCTTTTTATATATTTATTTACTTGTTTATTTTATTTCAACTAGCAAGTAAGAATTTAAGTTTTAATGTAATAAAATGTAAAACGCATATAAAAAGATTACTCTTATTTGAATCATATTTCAATTGGTTTCTATATAAGATCATTCATAGGATTGATTTTAATACGTTCGAGAATAAAACAATAATATTAAAGATCAATAGCACCAAGTAATTATTTATCAAACCCAGTTTTGTTAAAACCAGTATGCAAATTAACCACGCCATACATTATGTGAACCTTTATTTTTTAGTGATATATAAGACACATTGCAGGATTTTAAATGCACTGATAACATGGGCTGTTTTGAGGCAAATATAACTCAGATTTTCATTGAGACATCATTGATAAATAAGATGTATTAATGATTTTCACTATAAATTAAATACTCATTGATAAACTTATGCAAATCCTGAGGGTATTGTCATTTAGGCAGCGTTATAGTTTCAGTTACAGACATGGAATCTTTTTTTAAAAGTCCACTCTAGTTGGCTGTCTTGACAGTTTCCTGACTTACACTGTTCGGGTTAGATGGGGGCAGGGCATTGTTTCCTCGGTTTGAATTGCTGAGGCTTGAATGTTTCCATGACATTCTGCTACCTCTAATCTCTTGGTGGAGGGCTTTGCTATATTTCAGAGGTTTCTTCGGATATATCCCTTGTAGTTGTTTGTTTCTATAATGCAAATATTTCTAGTAATTGTGCCTTTCTATTTAGAGCTCTATTAAAAAAAATATATGATTGCTTTTATCTGTCCTTGGTGGTCAAGGGGCCAATAAGTGCACTACCTTGGATTGACTCCTTTCAAAATACATTAGTTGTAGCGCTGACCATCCCTACGTCAAGATGTTTTATCAAGTCACTCCCAGAAACAAGATGGATTCCAGCAGATAAGTCTGATATATACTGACTTGAAACCTAAAGTTAATAGATTCCTTCATACAAAATGGCAACAACGCTGGAATAACAACATCCACAATAAATTCTTCCGAATCAAACACACTTTGGGAGACTGGAGACCAGCTTTAAGAAAGTCTAGAAAGGAACAAGTCATTGTGTCCCGATTATGCATTGGTCACACAAGACTAACACATTCCTATATATTCAAACAAGAACAACAACCACAGTGTGAAACATGTCCAACACCTTTTCATGGAATGTAGGATTTTTGCTCACATCAGAATCTGTTATTTTAATGCAAACAATATGAAAGATCTATTTGAAAATGTCAACATAGAATACATTCTGAAGGAAATAAAATCATACCATACAATATTGACACGAACTTAATCGATACCATACAACATGATCCCCAATGGTGCTAATACACTTTTAAAACCAATTACTACAAAAGTATAAATATAAATACACATTTTTGACTCCTTTCAAAATACATTAGTTTTGGTCAAAAGACAAGATCTGGTGATAGTGAATGTGTATATATATTTACTTTGTCATTGTTTTCTTTTCATAGTTTCCTCTGGACATACATGCACACCAACTATTTCATTGAATATATATATAATTATTTGTTGAACTGTAGAATAACAATTTTACTTACAACTTAGCATAAATTATGAATGATATATTGCAGTTTATTGAAAGATAAACTGATTGTAATATCATCATTCAAATATTGTATGAGTTTCTTGTTTATTTATTTATTTTTTTAAATAATACTTTTTGTTTTTTAATAATTCACAGATACCACCAATATTCAGGAAGAACATTTAGAAATTTAAAAAGATATATTCAGACATATACCAAAGGGAAAATGTATTCTTGCCAAGTGTGTGGATCAGTTGATTGACACCTCAAATGACATTTTTTTTGTTGTTGCAATACAGTACA
This sequence comes from Doryteuthis pealeii, assembly GCA_023376005.1. Taxonomy (NCBI): domain Eukaryota; kingdom Metazoa; phylum Mollusca; class Cephalopoda; order Myopsida; family Loliginidae; genus Doryteuthis; species Doryteuthis pealeii. Next base: position 101,184,018 of record CM042151.1, read on the forward strand.
GGATAATATTCCCTAAATTCCTATCTAAAAGAACGACTTTGAAAATACGCTCGAGTGAAAGCCAACTTTTCTCCATTTTGCTGATCTGCATTTTCACATAGTTCAGAATTGAAAACAAACATGGAAATGGACAGAGATGATGAAGAATTTTCTTGTAAAGTTTGCAAGGCTGTATTTTCTAAGAGTTCCATTTTGGAAACTCACATGCAAACACATACACGAAAGAAACCATTTCATTGTGAAGTCTGTGGATCAGCATTTGCTACAAGTTCACAGTTAAAACAACACCAGCGAATCCATACTGGAGAGAAACCATTTTCTTGTGTCACGTGTGGATCAGCCTTTTCAATAAAATCTTATTTGAAACAACACATGCGAACACACATTGGAGAGAAACCATTTTCATGTGAAGTGTGTGGATCCGCATTTTCCACACGTTCACAGTTAAAAAACCACATGCGAACTCACACAGGAGAGAGACCATTTCCTTGTGAAGTCTGTGAATCAGCATTTTCTGCAAGATCCCATTTAAAAAGACATATGCAAACCCACACTGGAGAGAAACCATTTTCTTGTAATGTCTGTGGATCAACATTTTCTTCAAATGGTAATTTGAAGGACCACATGCGAAAACACACTGGAGAGAAACCATTTTCTTGTCTATTCTGTGGAGCAGCATTTTCTACAAATGGAAATCTGAAAACCCACATCCGAACACAGTGAAATCTGTGGATCAAAATTTTCACAGTGTTCCGACTTGAAAAGCCACATACGAACACACACTGGTGAGAAACCATTTCCTTGTACAGTTTGTGAATCAGCCTTTTCTACAAGTTCACAGTTGAAAATACACATGCGAACGCACACTGGAGAGAGACCATTTTCTTGTGTAACATGTGGATCAGCTTTTTCAATAAGTGCCCATTTAAAACAACACATGCGAATACACACTGGAGAAAAACCATTTCCTTGTGAAGTGTGTGGATCAGCGTTTTCTACAAGTTCCCATTTGAAAAGACACATGCGAACCCACACAGGAGAGAAACCATTTTCTTGTGAAGTCTGTGGATCAGCATTTTCTATGACTTCACATTTGAAAAACCACATGCGAACCCACACTGGAGAGAAATCATTTTCTTGTGAATTCTGTGGGTCAGCTTTTTCTACAAATGGCAATTTGAAAGACCATATGCGAACCCACACTGGAGAGAGGCCATTTTCATGTCTATTCTGTGGATCAGCATTTTCTACAGGTTCCACTTTAAAAGCCCATATGCAAACACACTCTGGAGAGAAACCATATTATTGTAAAGTGTGCAAAACTGGATTTACTCTGAGCTCAGCCTTAAAAAGACATTTATGTACACACCTTGTCACTGCACCTGTTATTTCATAATAACCAGGTGTGAAAAATTTATCTGCCAAATCTTTCTCATAAAATATTAACCTCATATTGTAGCATTGCATTATGGGTTAGCAGTTAGTGGGAACAGGTATGCCATGTGGTTGCTCAGGGATATACCAGAGGTTACAGAAAACAACACACGAACATAGTAGTAAATTTCAGTCATGCCTCAGGGCTATTTTCTTACTCTATTCACCATGTGTGGTTTGTCCAGTAAGAAGAGGAAAGCTGGGCTAATCTTTTCTATTATTAATCTCCTTCATTCTAACTATCTCACACCTCATTGGACTAGCTGTCGTCTGCAACTTTTCATGGGACCTAACATCAATTCGACTTGTTCTACTGACTAAAAACAAATCGCTACCTTCCTTCCTCCTGGGGTGTCGGGAGAAGAACATATCTATTTTCTGTGTTCCTATACTTGCAAAGAAAATTTGGAACTTCTGTTTTTTTTTGTTTTTTTTGTTTTTTTAGTTAATTTGGTCATAATTCATCTGGGACTGGATGACCTAGAAAGCATACTCTGATCTGACTCACTGAAGTCAATTTTCAACAGGTAGCTTCATTTGCTAAACTTTCTTTCCTCTTTTTTTTTTCTCTTTCCTCAGAAATTACATTACCGGTTTATTTTCCATTTAAATTTTCTATAAGCTGTTCAACTATGTTACAATATGATAAATATATGATTGGTACAATTATTTTTTCTTATCTTATAATAATGAGCATTTATATCACAATATTTTGAAGATTCAAGGACTTTCCTCCTCCCCCTCCCCTCCTCCTTCTATGAAAGATGATTTGGAAAACCACTAAGATGGCTAAAGCTGATTTATTAAAAAATCAATAAATGTTTGAACTAAATTATAAATGCATATTTGTCCACTTCTTTTATCAGCTGGGATCAAGTGACAATCTTACTGTCTGACCGAAACCTTGTATTATTCAAAATATCCATAATTTCATTTTATGTACAAACATAGAGTAAGGACATTAAATTGACTTTGTTATAACTAATGAAAAAATTGCTGGTTTGGTGGTTGATTTTGAAAGCTATTACAATGAAAATCTAAAGAAAAATGTTTAATATTTTGGAATAAAGATCCCTTTATCAGAAGATTTCTGAAAGCTAAATTCTGTATCTGTTGCCTTGTTGCTAGGATTTGTCCATTTTGTTGTCTGAGGATATCTTCCTCAAAAATCTATTTTAAAACATGACATTCAATTTTAATTTTTTTTTGTGTGTTGTAATTGCAACTTCTAACTATTATTAAGTTTTTACAAATCATTCTGGAAGATTTTAAATCATAATTGAAAATTGAATATCTAAATAATTTTAGCATAACTTTTCATATAACAAAAAAAGTATATAGGTGTGAGATGTGGAAAAAAACAAGATTTTAATTATAGGTTATGTAATAGAATTAACTACAATTTGGGATGACATGTGAAAAACTGACCTATTGGCTTCTGATTTGTCAAGGAGTGACAAGTTACAGAGTTTTGCCTAAGTTTCTGGAGGAGGCAGAATCTGGGTTGAGTTTTTGAAGAGAACAGATACAAGATGAGTATCTGTTCTCCATTGCATTTTTACTTGCATTTAAAATAGAATATATGAGCTCTGAGAAAAACAACAATGTCTTGTGTTCATTTTTAAGAACTGTCAACAGAAGCAAGTACATCCCAAGAAGATCCCACATAATTTTCAGACTCAAAGTACTGAGAAAATGCCAGCCCAACAACAGATCCAGAATGCCAGCAACTTTGTTCTAGAATAGCAGAGACCCAACCAAATCCAGTCCAGTGATAAGTAGAACAGTATAAAATAAGTACAAAAACTACATATTTTGTCACATAGTTACATATTGATGGGTGTACTGTCAGTTTTGGATAGGTAGTGTAGAAAATAGCTTTGAATTCAAATATAATTTGAATTTAGACCTGGCCGTTGGAGCAGGGAGATTGATTGACTGGTTGTAACCTCATTTTGATCTCCACTTCTTGTTATGAAGCAAAGTGTGGGAAAGGCTTTTAGTTTAGGCAGTTGGCAGCTAGATGTAATGATGTAAAGATGAAGTTAGCATTAGGCCGTTGAATGTGGTCCAGTGACTAAGAATAATTAATAAAATGTGAATTCACAGAAGAATTGTTTTGTGTTGATTAACTAAAACAAACCAACAACACAGAGCACCTTAAGAGCATCTTAAAAGGAACCAACCAGAGAAACAGTTAAGAAGCTGGAACCAGATATCCTGAATAAGACTCACAAGTAAGTGTTGCTCCAAATAAATACCAGCCAAGCTACAGATGAAGTATAAACTACAGACTTACAACTAAAAGTTAATACAGAAGTAGAAGATAAAATATGAGAGACATAGCCATGGGTTCCCCTTATATACACCCAGAAGTATGGATATACAACAACATGTAATTTGATTACTAATGACTATCATTACCTACACTCATTTAATTGATCCTTCATATATTAAAAACCATTAGCTCATATACACTCACCTGTAGAAGTTATCCCCCAGTTAACATAAAAACAATATAATACTCACCATCGCAATGGGATTCTAACTACCATCGAGTTAGCAGACGAGAACAAACATGCAAGCTGTAACTTAAATACAGTCCTTGCATGCTGTTGGCACAGTGCCAAACCATATCTCTACTCACCCTGAATACCATCAGCCAATCAAAACCCAGGAAGTGAACTTGCCAGAGTTGATAATGGAATAACCCAAAGCTGCATATAAACTACCTGCCAACACTCTAGAGATAGTTTTGTAGTCAGCTTGTAACAGAGCTGAATACTTAACAAATCCAACATATTGCTAACAATCTCAAAGTGAACTTTAGAAATCTTTTGATACAAACGAAGCCACTACAAAATTGATAACCATGTTGAAATCTCTAATTCATAGTCTGGCCAAAAATTGGCATGATTTGAGTTGAATTTTTACAATTTTCTGATCCATACACAACACCACCTTCACACAAATTGAAAGACCTGAAATTCTGTGACACATATCTGCTTAATACTTGTAGTATAATCATAGTAAGTCCCAATTACTGTCAAATTGGTAAGACAAGGCAACAAGTAGTTGTAACTCAATACAGATGTAATCCTGTTGCAATCCTACTGTAGAATGCCAGAGTATTTATGAGGTCTTATAACATCATAGGAACCAAGCAGCCAACCAGGACTCAAGGAATAGAATCACTCAAATACACGAATGGACTATTCTTGAGTTCCATAAGTACCAGCTGTCTTGGGAACTTGTTCAGTTATACTTAGCCAGTTGCTGTTTGTCCAAACCAACTGTATTCTGACTTTTTGACTGACCTCAATAAGTCATTTAACATCATGGAAAATTTAATGCAACTTTTCTGATAAAAAATAATAGGTATTTTACCGAGCATAATTTTTTTTACACTCTGAAACGATTCAACCAAAAAAAAAGTTCTATTTTAACATTCTGCTCAGTTGATAGAGCATCCGCCTTAGAACCACAAAGTTCTGAGCTTGATGCCTGTCCCCACTAACTCAGCGTATGAGTAGCACAGCTTGGGTAATCTGATCTGTGCAGTAAAGTGGGGTGCTGACGGTAGATGTGGTCCTTCACCTCAGCACAAAACAATCCCCCTGGTCTAGTGTTAGCAAAAAGGTGATAGATTCCTTCACTGTCTGGCTGACCACTCCACCAACTATTTTTAGGTAAAATTCCAAAATCAAATAAAAATTTTTAAAAAACACAAAAAATAAAAAAATAACAATCTCTTAGGAGGCTTCAAACAGAAAGAACCCTCTGGGCATACACAAAGAGAATGATACTTCCTGGAGCCAAAAAGAAATCTCTTTCTTTTAGAATGGGAATGTTCCTGAGTGCACACGCTATTGACTGCCTCAGGGAGAAAGTCCCTCTCTGAGAAATAGTTGCGAACCTAGGAATAAAAGTCTAACTGTAAAAACACTTGACTTTCATCACTTTTCTCGTCCTTAATGCCTTTTCAGCATGACAACTGACAAGAAAGAAAACTATGTATAATGGGGTTTAAGAAAAGAAATTAGCAACACCAGTATTAACATCCCACCATTTAAACCAGAGCCTAATCCCACACAAAAACTTAACCCCATATATCTACTAATTCTTCCACCACCACTACCACTACTACAAAATACTTTTAAAAGTAATTGGTAATTTGCTTGAAGCATTGTTAATTATGTTATTATATATTAATGATTTGAAGGCCAATACAATGCACATAAAAAATAAAAACAAAAAGATCTTTTTTTGTCTTATCGATTTCAAAGTGAACTTTATCTTCAGAGACGATTTTTCGGAAATGGATGCGTTTTTTTTGTCGTTATTTTTTTTAAGGTTATAAACACGCATATCGTGGTGTTCTTTTTTTTTAATGCCATGCAGAAGGTCATGATAGTCGTAATAGCCTTGTTCATTCAATTTCAATTTTATTATTTTCATCTATTTATATATTTATGTATTTATGTATTATTTATTTTTATTTATTTGATATATGTATATATAGTAAAATATACATAATATGCACTATATACTATGAGGAACGTGTAATTTAATACTTTTAGTCTTAATCACACTCGCCAGCCCTGTCAGTTGCAGCTTTAGAATACACCAACTGCAGAGGGTTAAAAAAGACCCACAATAGAGCAACCTGTTGGCTGTGGGTAGCGACCCATGATACTTAAGGATAGAACCCTGGTGGATGAGCAGGCCATGACATTCTACACTCCACTTAAGCTCTTATTTAGGTAGATGGATAGTCAAAGAGACCCCTCTGATTAATCGGCTGGTCACATTAAGCTCAAGCATATATATGATTGTCCCAACCCTATTGCCCTTATGGAAAGCTCCAACCCTTTTTATCATATATGTGCTTGAAGGCAATGGCTGTGTCATAATCTCCAGGGTATGATGTTAAACTCTGTCTGATGGTGAAGTTCTAAGTACCATGGAGTACCTCTTCATCACTATTACTCCCAAGTCCACTCTGACCGGGAGTGGTAGTACCTGTTAGGGTCCCATCTATGGGTTAAATAGAAAGAAATATGTTTTGAAAAATATGTTTAAAAAATTGAGTTTAAAGAGAAAATTGAGTATCCATCAAAAATAAATAAAACAATTTTTTGGCATAAAATAGCCCAACAATGGTTGACATGCCATTAAATCCAACCAACCAACCAACCAACTACAAAATACTTTAACTCTTCTTTACTCCTTTTTAACCTTTTTATCACGTTTCATAACTATTGAAGTCAGTCAGTCAGTCTACTATTGGTTTGAACAATGTGACTGGCCAAGCACAACTGAACCAGTGTCAAGACAACTGGTACTTATGGGAATTCAGAACAGTCCACTCATGCATTTGGGTGATTCCATTCCCTGAGTCCTGATTGGCTGCTTGGTTTGTAGGATCCTCTGAGGCTCCATAAATCCTACCATTTTGCAGTAGTCTTTGCAGCAAACCAGAATTGTATTTCAGTTACGACTGCTTGCTGTCTTGTCTTGCCAATTCGATGGTAATTGGACTTAGTATTATTCTACAATAACTTGCCGATATTAAAGATGCCTGCAACAATTCTTCCAATCATTTCAAATGCTGCTAGTATTAATGACAGACACCAGACTTGGTGAATTTTCTCTAAAAATGTTAATATTTACAAACATAATTTATATGCACACACGCACACACATGTGAATTCATACGACTACTGTTTAAACAGCAGTATTCCATCCAACAAAGCCTTCATCAGATGATGACTCTGGGTTTAAGCATGGTTTTGTCCTAGCAGTATTTCCCAATACCACTAGACTTTGTTGTCACTCAATGGAATTGCCATATTCATGCTGATGCACTTGTAGCCTTATCTTGTCTATCAGGTGCTTGCAAATAAAAAAGAAACAACAGGAAATGGTCTTACTTGTGACAGCCAACATGTATGTATATGGCTATATTAGCTAAATTACTATATATATATATATATATATTTTATATATTAATATTTATATTTTTGCTTGAAGGCAATTACAATGCGCATATGGCATAAAATTCGATAATTATAGAAGATAAATAATATTGACAAGTGAATCTCGCAAAGAATTACTCGGCGTGTAGAACATCGCATAATGCACCGTGTTTGTTGTTCACATAGCGTCCCCTTGCCTCATATGGTAGAGACGTCCCAGTATCATTGACAAGTTAATTTCACAGGAATTTCTCGGTGCTGTATCGGTGGCCGAGGCAGTCTGGTTTCTGACTATCCTGCTGAAGTCCCGGTTTCGATTTCTGTCGGAGGGAGATCGTTAGTATACATTGCTGATGGGACTTAATAAAGTCGAAACAGCTGCTGTACGATGTTCTACACGCCGAGTAATTCTTTGCAAGATTCAGTTGTCAATATTATTTATCTTCTATAATTATCGAATTTTATGCGATATGTGCATTGTAATTGCCTTCAAGCAAAAATATAAATATTAATATATACTTCATTCACCAATGCTTCTAAAAATAAACAAACATCCCAAAATCTTATATATATATATATATATATATATATATATAAGTCATCCACAGACACCGTGATTCAACGTTTCATGTCTCTTTAGTGTGGCTAGACACAACAACTACCTCTGACCAGGAGCAAAACCCAACTGACTTTTCATCTGCCCAATTTGTTAACCTCTCAGCCATTTGACAGAGGATCATTGCTTTATACTTGCAGTGAAAGTTAATTCAAATCCTCCCTAGATAGATGTACCAGGTTTTGGGAGCCTATAATAAGTCATCAACAGACACCGTGTTTCGATGTTTCACATCTCTTCAGTGTGGCTAGACACAACAACTACCTCAGACCAGGAGCGATTATATATATATATATATATATATATATATATAAATATATATATTATGGACTCTCCCGTCGATTTTCGATGTATGAGGGTTCATACACACAATGAACACCCACACAGTGATATGTTTATAGTGGTGAAGGCTTGTGTTGGACCATCCACACTTTTTGGCACAGTCGATAGTAAAGAATTGGTGCCTCAAGGGTTGCCACAATATAGACCGACCTCAGGAATTTTGAATTCAGAGTTATCCCTCTCCTAGACTGGTTACCTACCCAAGGGCCCAGTCTGCCCCACAATTTAACCCATAGCTGGAGGGAGAATATATGGATTCATACCTTTCCTAAGGGTATTAGCGCTATGTGAAATGCCAACAGCTTCATCTAGGAATTGAACTCGACGAGTCCATTTTCCACGACTCTAACCACTAGCCCACGCGCCTCCATATATATATATATATATATATACATATATTATAATTACAGTATAAATAAAGAGATAAAAGACTGAAGTTATGAATAGAAATTTTTTTTACGGTGGCTTTTATATGAGAAAAATAAAATGTAAAAAAATAATAAATGATTAATTTTTTGTAGAGTTCTTTTTACTCATTTAAAAGAAAAAACTATACATCGATATTTTTTCTGCTTAAAAAAGGGGGGTACATTTTCAATAGAGTTTTTCTTCAAAACATTTATTTGATGTACTAAAATAAAGTTTGCATTAAGTTTTGAAATAAAATAACTAATGCATTATAAAATTCATTAATTGATAAATCAATACTGAAAATTTCATTAAAATCCGATAACTACCTGATTTTTGGTATATTTTTTTGCAATCGCGAATGTTACCTTAAATTTGTAGACAAGCTATTTTAAGCCATTTTAAACCAGCATCTCAGGCCAAAAGCGATAGAAATTAAAATCATTTTAAATCTATTATAAATGAATTGTATATGTAATAATATTTTTCTTTTTTTAATGATGGTCATTATGTTACTATTTATCGTTTTAGACAAAGGTTTGACCTTGAATAATAGATTTTATTAATTTTAATTCGTTTTTAGAACTCATAGTAGCCGATTTTTGGGGTATACCTAATATATATATATATATATATATATATGTGTGTGTGTGTGTGTGTGTGTGTGTGTATACGAGGTGTGTCTGAAAAGTAATGAGACTTGTTATAAAGAATTCATTTAAAATCCAAACAACAAACTGAAGGTTTTCTCCACCAAAGTATTCACCTCTTGAATCTAATGCACATTCCCATCCTTCTCTGTCACATTTCTTTGCCCTGCTGGAGGGATTCTTCTGGTATGTTTCTCAGCTATGTCATTACAAAAACAGGACACCACGATGAGCCCCTTCAGCTTGTGCACGGGAAAGGACGATAGTTTTGACTGGACAAATCATGACTCTTCTTTTTCCCAAGCTGAAGCGCTCATCAAGGGGATCTGTTTTAAATGCATTGAGGCCATCAAGAGGTCCGTAATGATAGAGCTGAAGGACATAACAGAAGAATCCTTCCAGCAGGACAGAGAAGCGTGACAGAGAAGGATGGGAAAATGAATTAGACCGAAGAAGGGACTACTTTGAAGCAGAAAACATTTAGTTTGTTGTTTGGATTTTAAATGAATTGTTTGTGATGACAGTCTCATTACTTTTCAGATCCACCTTGTATATCATTTGATGTATATACTTGTATATGTATATATACATATATATATATACATATGTATCTATGTATATATAGATATTTACATATATATATATATAAATATGTACATATATATATGTATATATATAAATGTATATATATACACATAGATATGTATATATACATATATATCTATGTATATATAGATATTTACATATATATATCTATAAATATGTACATATATATGTATATATATATATGTATATATATATAAATATATATATATACATAAATACATATGTATATATATGTATGCATACACACACATATATATGCATGTGTTTATATATATATATATATATCTTATTATAATGGAGATTGTGTGTTTGTCTGTCTGTAACCGAAACTATATTACTACTCAATTCACAATTCCCTTAGTTATTTACATCACATTCTCCATGATTTTATTTTTATTTAAACATTAATGAATAATAAAATTGTTTACATTATTAAGACTGTTGACCATATCTACATACTAATAATACGCAATTGTATTTATATATACAACAAAATAGTGGTTTACAGTGTGAATGGGAAGGCTAATTTGCATATTGATCTTAAAAAATTGATTTTAGTAAATATATGCTAAGTATTATTGATTTCTAATTGTTTGGTTTTATCATATTGAATATGAGAAAAAAAACTCTGGGATAAATCTTAAAAGAAATTCATTAAGAAGAAATAACTGTAATATTATTCTTTACTTCCTATTTTAACTAAATAGTTAAATTATGAAAATTTACCAATGAAAGACGGGAGTAAGGGAAAATGATGGAAGAGTTAGTTTCAAAGCTGTTCTATTTTTCAATCATACCCCCTCTGTTCCAAATATTTTTATCTGAATTCTTATTCAGTTTCATTAGCCTTTCTAACTTAACATGATATTTTATTATATTAAAACTTAAAAACTTGCACCCGGAGGGTGCATATATTTGCTAGTATATATACATATATATATATATATATATATATATATATATATATATAGGGTGTATTTGGGCAGCATTTTTTTATTCAAACAATTTTTTTGAATACAACCTAATCCAAATTGCTTTGAAGTTTTTTCTTTTTCTTTTCAATCTTTCTAATCATTTTCTTAATATTATCATCTCAAAAAGAATTTATAAAAAATCTGAAACAGTTAATATTCTGAGTACTTTCTGTTCTCCTTTGAACCATTATCAAAGCTGTTTTAAATAGGTTATCATTTGTCTGAATATTATCTAGGTTTATCACAATTTTGTTTGAAAAACATCACTAAGGTGATGTTAGATAACACTAGCAGTTTATATTAAAAGATTTAATTTACAGTTTTTACAAATTTAGAATTTTAGAATAAAAATTGTTCTACTTATTTAAGACATTTAAACATATTATCCCCAGTTTCATAATTAATTCTATTAATAGTGGGTTGTCTAAATTTTGTGTATAAATCTTCAAGAAATTTTTTGACTTTTTATTTTGTTGTCGGCATGAAGTATTTTTATGTTAAAAATATAGTTATTTAAAATATAGTTATTTACTAATCTTCACTTAGATGTGATAATGAAATGATAATGAAATTTATTGTGTACAGTGCTCAGGTGCACCACAACTCATCAAAGTCTCATGTCAAGTACACAGAATAATGTATTAGTGTCAGGAACATGAACAGTTTACAGTAGTAATATGCATGTATGTGTGTGTGTGCGTGCATATGTATGTGGAGAGTAGCATCAGGTATAGTGTCGGCGGACCACAGGAAACATGGAGGCTTTGAAAGATTCAGTGCTTAGGCAAACTACAACAGACGCGGGCAGTTTATTCCATGTCTCCGCAATTCTGGGCGTGAAAAAATGTTTTCGAAATCACGTGAGCAGTGCTGTTTTCTGACTTTGTAGGCATGCCCACTTGTGTTAGAAAGATGGAGATCAAAAATGTGCTCAAGTTTGCTGTTGTTAAGATGATTAATGACCTTATGAGCATTTATCAGGTCAGTTGCCAGACGCCGAAGTTTCAGCGAATCCATTCTCAGGGCAGCGAGACGTTCAGAGTATGCTAGATGCCTGATGGAGGGTATTTGTTTGGTTGCACGTCTCTGTACAGTTTCTAGGAGGTTAATATTCTGAGCAAGGTAGAGGTTCCAGACCGGTGATGCAAACTCCAAGTGTGGCCGCAGATAGCTGGTGAGTGGCTGACAAAGGTCTTGCTGAGTGTGGCTCAAGGCTGAATGTAAGAAGCACCTAGGGAGGCTCGGTCTCACTAGTTATAGTTTGCCAGTCTACCTTGCTAACCATCACACCACAAGAGGTGCTCTATTAACTAAAATATATAACAATAAAATATAACACACACACACACACACATATATATAGGTGTATTTAGGTAGTTTTTTTTTTTGTTCAAACAAATATTGTTGAAAATAATGGAATCTAACTATTTCCTTAATTTTGTTTAATCCGTGGGGGGTGGGGGTGTCACAGTCAAGTCTGATGCAATATTCTTCCAATTGACAGTCTTCAGTCTAACCACTCTCCTAACTGTATCACGCTCGTCTCACCAACAATATCCAAATGTTTTTCTCTATCCCGCTTGTCTCAACAACAAAATGCTACTGCAGTTGTTCTCGCTGGTCTGAGAGGGCAGGTCCTTAAAATATACCTCAATCTCACCACATCCGGGTTCCTCACTCAGAATTGTCCGTGCAGCACGGGCGACACTCGTCAACACTGCAAGTACGCGTCAATCCTTACGGTGCAACTATTTACACCTGGGTTACTCTGCTATTTTTTATTTCACTGCTCTTTCACAGCCCTTTCGCATTCTGAAGGACGCGGGTTCGACTCTAGGTCAGTCCTACACGCCAGGCAAAGCCTAGCCCGCTTCCTTCGAGAATACGGCAAGTCTTCACGCCTGCCACTCTCTCTGTCACACTATGTTGCACAAGGTAGGTCTCTTCTCTCACTACATGTTGTCATCTTGAAAGAGTTTATAAAACATCTGAAAGAATTACCATTTGCAATCCAAGTACTTTTGGTTCTCTTCTGAACCATTATCAAATGTGTTAAAACATATTGCTATTTGTCTAAATTTCATTATTTTATTATATATTAATGATTTGAAGGCAATTACAATGCATATAAAAAATAAAAACAAAAAGATGTTTTTTTGTCTTATTGATTTCAAAGTCAGTTTTCAGAAATGGGTGCGCTTCTTTTATTTGTGTCATTATATTTTTTTTTTTTTTCAATTTCATTCATAACATAAAGAAAAAAGAAAAGAAAAGAAAAAAAGAGAGGAAGAGGAGAAAAAAGAAAGAAAAAATATATAACGACACAAATAAAAGAACCGCCCCCATTTCTGAAAACTGTCTCTAAAGATAAAGGTTTACTTTGAAATCGATAAGACAAAAAAACATCTTTTTGTTTTTATTTTTTATATGCATTGTAATTGCCTTCAAATCATTAATATATAATAACATACTTAACAATGCTTCAAGCAAATTACCAATTACTATTATCATTATTTTGTTTTTGTCACAATTTATTTTGGAAGATTAAAATTGTAATTTTTGAATATGCAAACGGGATTTAAAATAAAAAATTGTTGTATTTATTTAAGGCATTAGAGAATATTATCACCAGTTTCATAATTAATTCTATTAATAGTGAGTTGTAATTAAATTTTGTGTTGAAGCTTCAAGAATTTTTAATCCTTTTATTTTGTAGTTGGGATGAAGTAGCTTGTATTATTAACTAAGATATTTCTATATTTTGTAATAGAGAAGTTATATTTTTTAGAATGTTTGCATATACAGCTAAAATTGGATAAATGTAAAGTTAGTCTTCTTGATAATGTTGCTGTAGTATACCCAAATGTAACTCGGCATTTCATTATTATTGTTGTCAGAAATGCATTCTTCCAATGGACATTTAAATTGATAAATGACATTGGTTTTTCCTATTGTCTTTTTGGAAGGGAAATAATTATTATTAACAACTAATTTTAATTTTTTAACTTTTTTATAGAAAATTATAAATCTCCATGTTTCTAACACATGTGGGCATGCCTACAAAGTCAGAAAGCAGCATAGCTCACATGACTTTCAGAAACATTTTTTCACACTCAGAGTTAACTGAATAAACTGCCTGCAGCTGTTGTAGGCTGCCAAAACACTGCATCTTTCAAAGCCTCCATGCTTCCTGTAATCTGCCAACACTATGAGTTGTGGTGCACCTGAGCACTGTACACTATATAAATTTCTTTATTTTTTATTCTATCATTAATATCTATAAGGGATGTATATCTATGTATTATGTTTTTGAGTTTTTTCTAGTCTAATCTAAAATTTGGATACAGCAGATTGTTAAGATTATCATCGTCATATGAAGGTGACAACATGAGCAGACAAGAAAAATTGAAATAAGAATATGATATAGAAGATATTTTATAATTGTTGTGATCAGCTACATTTAAGCATTTTGGCTCACTTGTTTGGCTCATTTTTAAAAAAATGAAGCTTAGACAGCTGATAAAATAAATGCAGTGTTATATTTTCCTTAAAAAGGCTACCATGTACATGTGCTATTTGTCTAAATTTCATCTAGGTTACCATTGTTTTGTTTTTGTTACTATGGTGATGCTAAATAATATTAGACACCCAGAAAAGATTCAATTACTTTCCCAGCCACTCACAACCTATAAAGCAGATATGTTTTTTTTTGTTTTTTTGTTTGTTTGTATGTGTTGGGGTAATGTTTTTAGGAGCTCCCTTTTTAGGGGCGTTCATATAAACCTTAGAAGATACAAGAATTTTCTTCCCCATTGTGAAAATGGTTTGGAAAACCACTGGGGTGGCTTTCATGGTTTATTAAAATATCAATAAAAGTGGGAACCAAATTATAAATGCTTGTTTGTCCACTTCATTAGTCACCTGGGATCAAGTGACAATTTTTTTTAGCTTACTGACTATTACCCTGTTGCAGTGAATATATAAATATATAAATTTTTTGTACAAAAGAAAAATAAGGACAACAAATTGACTTTGTTATCATGAGTGAAAAAATAATAATAGCTTTAAACAAAAAAGTAATAGCTATGACAAATATATATATATTTATATTACAATATATATATATATATATATATATATATATATATATATATATATATATATATATATATATATATATATATATATATAGGGGCCGGGTTAGCTCAGTCATAGAGCCTTCGGCTAGAAACTTCAAAAGTTTCCTAGTTCGATACTGGTCCTCGCCAACTCAGTGTATGAGTAGCACAGGGATCTGTGCGGTAAAGTAAGGAGCTGATGGTAGGTGTGGCGCTCCACCTCAGATGCTAAAATAATCTCCTTGGTCTAGCCCTATTGAAAAGGGGATAGACTCCCTCACTGACTGGCTGATACCAACTTTAGGTCGCCCCAACGACTTTACTTTACTTTATGTATATATATATATAATATATATATATATTCATAATATATATATATATATATATATTATAATATATTAAATATAATAAAATATATATGTATTTTTAAAAAATAGCTTTAACAAAAATAGCTTTAACAAAGTCAAATACATTTTTTCATTTAACAAATTATTTTCAAAATTCACAATGTTTTAAGAAGATATTTTCGTATTTTTACATAAATTAAACATAATGAATTATTTGTTTATTTATCCCCCTCCCACCCACCCAAAAAAATTACTTTAATATTTCTATGTATGTGTGTTTGTGTTTTGTAGTAGTAAGTAGTAGAATTTGTATGTATGTCTTACCTAGTTTCCTACAGCATCCTATGCTCACTGGTTTGATTTCAAGTTTTCTTTAAACTTTTTAAAAATTCTTACTTCTTGTATTCATTAACTTAGAAACCAAAAGAAATAAAATGAAGCAAATCATCTATTGTATATTTTAACACAATTACTGTTTTTTTTTTTAATTTTGTAGTCTGAGACAAAAAAAAATCAGAATTATCTCCCTTGAGTTATTCTATTAAGAAAATATTTTTGCAGCGTTCATTAATGAATGTCGACTTCGTATTATTTTAATTTAATCTAACCAATTGAATAGTTTTATTTACAATTTTACACTTTCTCTCTTTTCTTTAATATTGAATTGCCAAAAGGAAAAGAAATCAGACGAAAGTAAGTATAACGTACTATTATAAATACTTATATTTTTATTTTCTTTCGTAAGTCATTAGTGTTGTTGTTGAAAATAGTAGTAGGTGTTAATTGTGTTGTATAACGAGAAAACGGAAAGTTGCAAGAAAAGAAAGTGTTTTTTTTTAATAATTTTTTTTATTTTGAGGACTGTTGTGGTATGTAAAATTATTGTGGTATGTAAAATCACAACGTTTGTAGTTTACATATTTGGACAACAGTTTGAAAATTCAAAATTATACATATCAAGCCTCATCTAAAAAAATGAGGCAAAAAATTGTTTGTTTTTATGGTTTTTTTAAAACATTCACAAAGAATTAAGATGAAATATGTGAAAGTATTTTCTTTTTTATGAATCTAAAAATCATCTGGAATTTATAGGTGTTAATTTTGCTGAATAACGAGAAAACAAGTAAAGTTTTCTTAATTTCTTACATTTTTAATTTATCAATAAAAAATTGAAATTAAAATTATTTATGCCAAATTTTGATATACGATTTTTTTCACTAAAATTATCGATGTTTGTTATTTATGAATGAATATATAAATAAAATTAATAATTCTTATAAAATATTTATTGAAATATTTTTCAAAGTCACTCACCCTGTTTATTTCATTTTAGTAAATGTTGACAAAAAATGTAAACAGTTAGTTAATAAATCAGTATTTAAGAAAATCCAAGATGAAATATATTTAAATATGTGAAAATATTTACTTCTTTATGAATCTAAAAATGGTTTGGAAGTTGTAGTTGTTAATTTTGTTGAATAACGAGGAAACAGAAAAAAAATATAACGTTTTCTTGATTTCTTAGTCGGAGATTTTTTTTTTTTAATTGTTTAGTAAACAATTTTTTTTATTCGTAAACAATGTTTACGAATAAAAAAAAATTAAATAAAAAAATTCTTAAAAAAATGTTTTTAAATTGACGGCGTTTACAAAAAAAAATAGTCGGAATTTACGAATAAAAAAATTGAAATAATTTATATTTTTTCCCTAAATTTTCCTTAAATTATTTATTAAACTTATTTGAATGAAAATGACAATTCTTATAAAATTAAAATATTTCTTATTAAAATCACTCACCCCAATATTGCTCAAAATTCTGAAGACTTATCTGTTGTTGTTTTGTTGTCCCCCCCCCCACACACCTTTAATCATTTAGTTAATTTCCTTAATGAAAGTGAAGGTAAATGATTTTTACAATTTTAAAGATGATTCCATGGAAAATTAGATTTTGTTTACATTTTTCTATAACGGTTTGTCTATTTTCTTTCGTACAGACCCCCCTTTTTAAATTAAATTAAAATTTTTAAAATAATAAGTAAATTAAAAAACGGTAAAATAAGATAAGGTCACTATTAAAAAATATATAAAATTTTAATAAATATATAGAATAAAGTAAAAAAATAATGGATAATTTTTTTTAGATAACAAAGTAAATAAAAAACGGTAATAAAATAAGGTAAATCTTTTTAAAAATATATATAAAAAATAAAATAATATTGCTCCTCTAAACATTTGTTTTTACTTAAATTAAGTAAAAACAAATGTAAACGAAAGTAAATTAAGTAACTTAATTTACTTTCGTAGTTAATCTTCAAAGTGGTTAATAAGAAAACAAAATTCAGATTAAACTTTCTTTTATGTTTATTTAAAATTGTTTTTTGTTTTTGTTTTTTCAATGTTTTATATTTTTGTGTGTTTTTTCATACCCCCCCCCCCACACTCAAGAAATTCAATTTTAGTAAAGGAATGCAACGGATTGGCTCATCATAGCTGGAACTTTGTCTTAATGACTTAAACATTTGGGTAAACTGTGAATTCAGGCGTGTAAATTTTTACCATAATCTACCGAACAGATGTTAGTGGTCTATGAAATGAAGTTTAATGTATTTATAATTTCTCAACTGGGATTAATACTTTTAATAAAAAACTCTAAGGAAAATATAACTTAATAATACATTAGTTCATTTATAAGTTTTAAAAAATTAAGAAAACGCCAAAGGATTTCTTTTTCTTTTATATAATTCTTAAAAGTATTCTCTGCTTATGTAACTGGCCATTTCGTAAGACCACAAATAAAGTATTTTTATGATCTGCTGTAAATCGAGTTTCGACCTCTCGAGAAAAAAATAAAGCCCGATTTGATCGAAAAAAATTTTTTTTTTCTTTTCAGTGCAAGGGATCATTAAGAAGAAAAAACAGTCTATTAAAATTCATTCATTAATTTCTAAAAAAAACTGTAAGTAAAAGAAATTATTTTTGGTAAAACTTGCAAATCATTAGGTACCACCAATTTGACCCTGTGCAATTTACCCCCCCCTACATTTAACACAATGAAACTTGCAGAAAAATTAATATTTTCTTGAAAAGTTTTTTCCATTCGAAAGAAAAAACATTAAACAAACTCCTGATGATTTTTAAATTTTTTATCAGCATACGAAAATAATGAAAATTATGATTGAAAAACAATGTTTTCATTTTTGCACTGTTAAATCAACTGAAATTTAACGTAGCTAAAAACAAGTTACGATAAGAGGATTTTTTAAAAATTCTATGAAAAATCAATTAATTGTCCGATTTTCCCGAAAATTTCCATAAATGTTTACCATTGGATGTAAATACATCTGAAATAGTTTTTTTCTAAAATATATTAGGGGAAATATTTTTTTACGAGGTCTATCACCCCCCCCTATTTTATTTTATGAGATAAAAAAAAATGACGTGGAAAAAAAATTTGGTACTTTTTTTCTATAAAGATAAGAGGCTGAATAACTATATCAATGAAATTGTATAACGTACCGAA
Source organism: Doryteuthis pealeii (assembly GCA_023376005.1). NCBI lineage: Eukaryota > Metazoa > Mollusca > Cephalopoda > Myopsida > Loliginidae > Doryteuthis > Doryteuthis pealeii. The sequence goes on from CM042151.1 coordinate 101,203,011, forward strand.
TTATAGTTTTTTTTGGGGAAAAAATAATGAAATCAGAAATAAAAAGTGCAAAAAAATGTCATAATATTAATATTTGAAAACTTTTTTTTGCTTATGTAATTGGTATGTACTATATTCTATTGTCAAAAAAAAAATTTTTTTAAAGAAATTAATTTTTACGAGATTTTCAATCTTTTGTGTGATTAAATATTTTTATTTTCTGCGTGAAATAAATTAAATATTTGTTTTTTCCTGTGGAAAAAAATCAAAATTTTCACGGATATTTAAAAACATGAATTTTAGAATTCAGGTGAACTAAAGGTTGGTCCGATCCTGCTCGATTAATATTTTTAAAAGAATTTGTAATTTTTATTGTTGAATAGTAATTTTTGGTTCTTAGAATATATGGAAGGGCATAACCGTCATATTTGTTTTACAAAGAGACGAGACGAGACGCTTCTGAATAACAACCGAAGTTTGTTTTTCTTTGTTCAAAAAAGTTAAATAAGATAATTTTTTTCGCTATTAGAATACAAAGTAAGTATACAGGATTATTTTATCAGTTTTTCACTTAGAAAAAATATTCAAATTTTCATTTCATTTTCGATTTTAAAAAGTAATACCAAAACCGAAGACATTTTTTACGTCAATTTCACGGTGACATTTTACTATTAAATTTTTTCAAGTTTTTATTCATGTTAATAATAAAAACATTGTTTTTCGTTCATAATTTTCATTATTTTCCTAAGCTGAATTTTGTTTTTAAATCATCAGGACTTTTTAAAATGTTTCTTCTTTCGAATGCACAAAAAAAAATTCTAGATAATATTTCAAGATAAAAAAAAAAAGAATATCTTAAAAATCGTTGAAAACAAATAAAATCAGTTATTGAATATGCACAAGACAAAAAGTTAATGATCGTAAAAGGGAAATAATTTGTAACTTTTCTGTCTATATTATGGTCTGAAAATTACCCTTTCGCATGTAATACGGGCAGGTTTGTTTATTTTTTAAGATAACAATGTAATTTTTCCCAATCGGGTAATTTGATCTTTGAATTAACTATTTTTCTTTGTAACAACCCTGTACGATCTTTTTTTTACGAGATTTTTGATAAACAAAGTTCGGAAATATCTATTTCCGTTTTATTCAAGATGGCATAAACGGTTGGTGGTACCTACAAATCATACTCAAAATCCCATGACCCAGAAAAAACAGAACCCACAAATTTTGTAATAAAACTGTTAATTTTATCTGGGGTTTAGGGTTAGAATTAGGGTTTAGTGTTAGTTTAATGGGAAAATAAATAATTTGGGTTCTGTTTTTTCTGGGTCACCCTCTATCATGGGATTTTGAGTATGATTTGCAAGTTTTACCAGTTTTTAAACTTAATATCTGTTTATCTTCATAGATATCTAGAATTTATATAAACGTGTTTGATCAATTTTTTTTCAATAATTTTTATCACAGAGAATTTTTTGTTGTATTTTTAATTTACATTACAAATTCATTTATACAAAACCATCCAATTAAATTACTAATAATCTACTAATTTTTATTCTTTTTGTGCTGATTTTGGTGCAGACTTTATGTGGAGACCATTAGCAAGTGATATGTCAGTCTTTATTCAAATTGATTATCAATTTTGACATCCTTGATATAAAATCTATATATTAATACTCGTGTTGGAACACCCATGCATGAACCCATCTTTTCCTCCAATCTTATATATATGCACTACACTGGGGAAAAGGCATGAAACCATCTATTCCTCCAATCTTATCTATACACTGTACTAGGGAAAAGACATGAACCCATCTTTTCCTCCAATCCTATTTATGCCCTACACTAGAGAAAAGGCATGAACTCATCTTTTCCTCTTCTCTTATCTATGCCCTGCACTAGGAAAAATTGCTGAACCCATTTCTATGCACTGCACTAGATAAAAGTCATGAACATATAATTTCTTCCTAACTCATCTATACAATACACTAGGGAAAAGGCATAAATCCATTTCTTCTAGCTCTGGTTTAAATAGTGTAGAATAGTTTTTGTAGCCTTGGTAGGCAACTGATCTAGAAGAACAACAAATGTTAATTTTAAATCTTATCCACACAATGCACAAAAGAAATAAATAGATATATCTCTCCATATCTCTGACGAAAAAATAGAGAAAGGAGTAAAAATCTTTCTTTTAAAACAAAAATGCATAATTTGCAGGAAAACGTTTCCTCCAGTAACAAAGAACAGAAATATTTTTTAAATTTCAGACAGTACTTTATCCTCAATTGATCTGAAAATATTTTTTTTAAATCAAATTTATTTCAACATTTTGATATTTTATTTTTATTTCTATTCTTCTTCTTCTTCTTCTTCTTATTATTATTATTATTATTATTATTAGTAGTAGTAGTAGTAGTAGTAGTAGTATTGAATAACTATTTAAGAATTTTCTCATCTTTATCATTAATGTGGTGTCCTTATAATTCTCATGAAACTCTGATAAAATTGATAAATTACCTTATTTATATTAAATTCCATTAGATATATTTTATTGTTTGTTAATAGAGTGCCCACTTGAATTATGACTTAGCATGAATTATATTTGATAGATTTCAGTTAATTGAAATATAAATTGATTATAATATTATGATTCCACTTAGCATGAATGATATGAATTGGTTGGAATATTATAATTCCAAATAAGTTTTTTTAAGTTTTTTTTAATAATACTTTAATTTGTATTCTTTTACAGATAACAACAGTATTGAGGAAGAATAATTTTGAAACCTAAAAGAGACATTCGACCAAAGGAAAAATATATTCTTCCTAAGTGTGTGAATCTGCATATTGACAGCTCACAAGACAATTTTTTTCCTTGCTGAATTCAGTATGTAAGCATTTTCCATAAATTCATATTTCAAATAGCAACTGAGAAAAAAGACTCCTGTGAAATACAATAGTTCTCCACTGTACAGATCAGCATTTTCAAATAGTTCAGAATTGAAAATAGATATGGAAACACACACTGAAGAGGAAGCATTTTCTTGCACATTTGGTGCAGCAGCATTTTCGGACAGTTCAAGTTTGAAAAACTACATGCAAAAACATAGTGGAAAGAACCCAAACAATGTGAGTTCCAGCTTGAAAGCACACACTGAGGAGAAACCATTTTCTTGTGAAGTGTGTGGGTCAACATTTTCAGACCCTTCTGGTTTGAGAAAACACATTCGAATACATACTGGAGAGAAACCATTTCCTTGTGAAATATGTGGATCAACATTTTCTCAGTCTTCAACCTTGAAAAAACACCTGCGAGTACACACTGGAGAGAAACCATTTTCTTGTGAAGTCTGTGGATCAAAGTTCTCTAAGACTTCCCATTTAAAAAGACATGTGCAAACACACACTGGAGAGAAACCATTTTCTTGTGAAGTATGCCAAACTCCATTTCCAGACCGTTCAACTTTGAGAAAACACATGCGAACACATACTGGAGAGAAACCATTTAATTGTGAAGTGTGTGGATCTTCATTTTCAGACTGTTCAAATTTTAAAAAACACCTGCGAATACACACTGGTGAGAAACCATTTTCTTGTGAAATCTGTGGGTCAGCATTTTCAAATCATTCCAATTTAAAAACACACATGCGAACACACACTGGAGAGAAACCATATTCTTGCCAAGTTTGTGGGTCAGCATTTTCAGAGAATTCAGCTTTGAAAATACATATGCAAATACACACTGGAAATAAACCATTTGCTTGTGAAGTATGTGGATCAACATTTTCTAAGGGTTCCATTTTGAAAATCCACATGCGAACACACACTGGAGAGAAACCATTTTCTTGTGAATTTTGTACAGCTGCATTTTCAGTACGTTCCAGTTATAAAAACCACATAAGAATACACACTGGAGATAAACCATTTTCTTGTGAAGTCTGTGGAGCAGCCTTTTCTCAGAATTCTGGTTTGAAAAGACATATGCTAACACACACTGGAGAAAAGCCATATTCTTGTGAAGTATGCCAAACTGCGTTTTCAGACCGTTCCACTTTGGGCAAACACATGCGAATACACACTGGAGAGAAACCATTTTCTTGTGAAGTGTGCAAAACTGCATTTTCCCAGAGCTCATATTTGAAAAAACATTTATGTTCACATCTTGTCACTCCACCTGTTATTACATAACTGCAACTTGTGACAATTGATCCTCACTAAGGCTCCAATTATGAAGTCTTTTATTTTGGGCCGCATTGGTTACTTTTGTAGTGATCACTTCAAAATTCAAAGAAGCTTAGATGTTTAATTCTGTCCAGTTTTCCATATCGTCTCTCGGGCTGTGAAGATGATTACAAGACTTGGTGGAATCCATGTCAAGGTGGTAAAAGCTGTCACTATAGAAAGGAATAAAGTCTCAATTTATTTATTTGACATTGGAGTTTATATAGTAAATTTCTCCCATCAACTGTTGAGCCACCATTGGAATCTGGATTCCAAATATTTAGGTCATTTTTTTCTCCTCTCATAATCCCATTGGTCCACAGCCATGAATATTATTTTTCACAATTATAGATGTCTAAATCTCATCATAGAGATTTGATACATTTGTAATCACCAGAGTTACAAAGACTGATCCTAGAATCAGCTGAATCATCACCTCTGTTCTCAGTCATCATGTATAGATTGTTACTTTAAAGGTCCATATATATATATATATATATATATATATATATATATATATCGTACAATGCATTCATAAAGTTTTATCTATGAGACCAAAAGTAACCATATATTAAGAAATCTGTAGTTTTGTTATTGCCTGAATTTGTTTCCCTCGTATTAAAAATTTTGTCATTAGTTACAATTATAAAATATTTATTTATAAAATGTTTATTTTGTTTTTATTACAATATGTTAAGCAGAATGTCTAAAGTTGTTTGCCTTGTATTGAAACTTTTGAAAAGGAAAAAATTGTATAATTAGTTATAAACAATAAAATATTTATTCATAAAATATTTATTTCGTTTGTATTCCAATATGTTTAGCAGAATGATAGAAAACTGTAGCTGTTACACCCTCCTTACAGACCAGATCTGTTGCCTCTGATTTCCACTTGTTTGTCAAAGAATTTCTGAATGGAACTAAGTTTTCAATCAATGATGAAGTGATGAGTATTGCAAGAAAATATCTAAAAACTTTGTCCAAATGGCTAAAAACTTTGCTGAAGGAATACAAAAATTTGTTTTGATGAAAAAAATGGGTTTTAAAGAATTTTGAAAAATCTGTTCATAAAAGTATTTAAGAATATGGTATTCATTATTTCAAGAAATACCTGAAGAAGGACGGAGGGCACATTGGCCGAAATGTTTAGAGATAACAATAAAGATGAGGACAATAATCTGAATAATCCAAATAAGCTTGAATTTTACTGTGAACATCTTTAAAACTTTAAGATTTTAAGTCAGGTCTTAAAGTTTTAAAGATGTTCACTGTAAAATTCAAGCTTATTTGGATTATTCAGATTATTGTCCTTATTTTTATTGTTAGCTCTACAACATTTGGCCGATGTGCCCTCCGACCTTCTTCAGGTATTTCTTGTCGGACTCGAGAACCTTCTTGAACTCGGGAACCTTCTTTTCTTAACAATAAAGATGAGGACTAGTTCAAACTATCCAAATAATACTAATTATCAAGCCTCATCTAAAAAAATTCAGAGGATTAAAATTCTAGCTGTTATGAAATATTTCATGTGTGCAATCCTTATATGCAGGGATATATATATATATATTGTAAGAGTTTCACTCATGCTTTGCATATATGCTGTTTGGGTGATAAAAAATAAAAATACAGTTTTTTTTTTTTCTTTTTGAAGCAGAATGGCGAATCTAAGTGTTCAAAAAAAAATCAAGAAATACAGTTGACTTACCCATTTTGTTAAAATTATTAATGTAAATAATACTGGACTCAGGAGACATACTAATTGTTATTTGCCAGTTAAAGAAATAAAGTCACATATATTTTTTATTTTTTTTTTTAATTTGAGAATATTTTTGAAAATTATTTACTCTGAAGGACTACTAAGTAGTTTTATAATATTTTAAGTAAATGGGATTTTTTAGTGGTATCTAAACAAATTGGATAATTCTAAAATTGTGACGAGTTGTAAGTAACTGAATTTTACCATTTTCTAATAAAAATTTTCATCAATCAACTTTACTTCCTTAACCAGCAGACAACAATTAGTATAAATATCTCCTGAATTCAGTATATTTACATTATTAATATAAAGACATCAATAAATTATTCACTGTCCATGGTAAGATTATGGACTAACTCCTGCTACCATCACTTTTAATGGTAACTAATTTATTTGTTACTAAGTAACAAATTTTTAAGTAATGTGCTATGTATGGAAGCCCATACGTATTAAGTATGCTTCTGTCCTCTTTCTATAATAAAGTAACCTTTTAAGAGGGGAAATGAATAGATAAATTAATTGATACTAGCAGGACCTGTGGATATACCACTGTACAATAATTTGTTTATTACAACGTTTGATATGTTTACTTAAGAGATATTGCAAAATAGTTCAATATATAAAAATTATGATTATCTTGATTTAACTCTCACTCTTTTTTCTTTATTTCTTTCTTTTCCTCTTTGATTGAAACAGATTAGCATTATCGCTTCTGCATGCTCACTCCTCTCTCTATCTTTCCCTTACTCTCTTTCTTTCTTTCTTTCTTTCTTGTTATGTTTTTTCTGTGTTGCATGTCCTTTTTCTTCTCTTTCTTCATAATGAAAATGGAATAGTCCATTATTTAGATGAGGTAACAACACTCATAAGAGAAAAGAATTTGGCAGATAATCAACACCAGATAATCAGGATTTCCATTTTTGCATTTCATCTTGAATAATTTGGATAGACTCATTTTGAACCAGAAGGTGTTGCAAGATGCTAACAGTTGTACAAATAAAGAACATGAGTATTATAATTGATATGTACATGGCCAGATGTCATTTGAATGAAGTGTATTTTTACACTCACACTTTTGGAGAAAGATTACCAACTCAATATCATTATTAATGAAAATATCTGGATGAAATAGTCAAGGTTAACGAGAAATATCAAATATTTTGAAAAATGTTTCATGTTTTAAATTTTTTCCTGTTCAAGCTTTTCCTCGTACAATGGTATAAATGTTGATAAAATTTAATTTTAGTAAAATCTGAAAGTCTTTTTCAACAGTTTTTCCTTGAATATGGTTACTCAGTAGTAATAGCACTAAACTGAATGGTTTTGGTTTTGTAAAAAAAATTGATGTGGTTTCACAGTGTAAAGAAGAAACTGAAAAAAGTTGGGGGTTTTTTTTGGTTAAACTGCTCATCTCTACCTCACATATTCAAGATATAAAGACATCATAAAAAACTACTGTCCATGGTATTGATGGACTTGTTTCTACCCACCACCATTTTCAAACTGGCTTATATTGTAGTTGTTAGAGTAATGTGTCATCTATGAAAGCTCTTCTTTCTCTAACAAAATAACCTTTGAATAAGGGGAAATATACAAATTGATTAATTAATATATATATACATGGTCATAGAGATGTGTACATTCTTTGTACACATACACACACATACACACACACACATAGGAAAAAAGTTTACAATGTCAGTGCCCTTTTTTTATGAAAAATGTCATACATTTTGAAAAATGTTAGATGTTTTAAAATTTTTCTTGTTTCAAACTAGATCTTTTAATTTTGAGAATTGACATGTACTGTAAAAAATTGGTTTATAAAAGCATTTTTGCCCAGGGAATCCAAAATTGCAAGACACCTCTTGGTGTCTTGAATTTGGGCAAACACCAAACTACATTTTTAGTTGAAATAATGTTCAATATATGTGAAATAATAATAGAAAAACTTTTGTCTTGGATTCAGTGCCACATTGGGATATTGATCTTGCTATGAAAAAATCAGAAATCATCAATAACTTAAAATTGTTTGACTTTTTTGGATTCCCTGGGCAAAAATGCCAAATAAATAAACCAATTTTTAGGAGTAGGGAAGTTCTAGAACTCATTTTACAGACAAAAACAGTTTACAAATAATCGCCATTTTTCACGACCCACCTCAAATCTGTAGAGCTAAAAATAAACATAACTCTGCCAATTCTTGGAATTTGAAACTCAAATTTTGGGGATTCTCTAACTTTAACATAGTCTACACCTGTAAAAAATTTCAGAAAAATTGAAGTGTGACAATTTTACTTTTTTTCTGGATGATTTGACATGGAATTGCCCCTATATAAATTTAGGGACTGGTTTAGCTCATTCAGTAGAGCATCCGCCTAGGAATTGTAAGGTTCCGGGTTCGATAGCAGTCTCCGCCAACTCAGCTCATGAGTAGCACAGATAGGGTAATATGATCTGTGCAGTAAAGTGGGGAGCTGACGGTAGGTGTGGCAATCCATCTCAGCAAAAACAATCTTCCCGGTCTTACTGTCTGGCTGATACCAACAATAGGTCACTCCACCAATAAGAACAATACATGTCAATTGTCAAAATGAAAAGATCTAAAATGATGTCAATGTTGCCATTCTCTGACAGCATGATTCAAATTTGGGTTAATATCCAATACTCTTGGTTTATAACCAAAATTCACTTCAGGGTCTGACATGGCGGTTATTAGATATTTTGATGAATAAATTATCAAGAATGAAGACTAAGACTTGGAAATACTTTATTCATAAAAATTCAAGCAGGGTTAAAATTGCACATGCGATGGTCATCTCTGAATATGGCTGACTGTCATAATCCGGAGAAGTGCCATAAATCAATACGGATGTCACAAACGAGTGCTGTAACACGTAATATTTACGACAAATGTACAAGAGATGTGTTTTCTTAACTTTTACTTGAAACCAGATGATTCCACTATTTAGTATAGCAAATAATGGCCAATAACAGTTGACTGTGAATTGAGTGTCGTAAATTTTTACCATAACTATTTATTATTTCAACCATAATCCAGCCCTTACCCCATAACTACCCATAACCTTGATAGCAAAAATAAAGGGGTGATCAAATTGGGGATATTTTTGACCTGTTTTGACCCTAAACCTTTTCACCCTAAAATTTGCACTTAAAACATTTAATTTGTAGCCATTTGACAAAAAAAAAAAAAAAAAAGAACCAATTCAATTTTCTGTTGAGGTTGAATATTAAAAGTGTTTCATAATGGAAATAATGCGTGAAATAACAGAATTTACAATTGGTAAAAAATAAGGTGAGAAGATGGACACACACGAGGTAAACTCAACAATGGTTTATTACGAACTGATTAATTTTTTATAAGTTAAAACAAGTGGGAACAAACCTTGGGCGGAAGTGGGCGGAGCCTGAGCTCCTGCTGATGTCACATCAAATATATTTATTAATAGAAATATGAATTTATAAAAATCTTAACATTTTCCTTTACAAAAACCCATTTAGCAACAGATTTTATTTAATCTTTTTGGAATTAGAAAACAGTAAATAACACACATGTATTATGTCACATATGTAAACATTAATTAACATTAATTTAAATTTAAAACAAAACATATAAAAAGAATCAGAAAACATGAAACAATAGGAATTATTTATTTAGGTACAAATGCAGAATACCACACAAGAGATAATATCATTAGAGTAGTATTTACGTATAAATAGCATTAGATTACAGAAATTCCCACAGTAGCCTAACCCTAACAGAACCCTAATCCTAACACTGACCCTAACACTAACCCTTACCCTAACAACCCTAATCCTAGCATCTCAAAGGTTTTGGGTATTTCTATGAAATGTATTGAAATACGTAATCTAATGATATTATCTTTTGTGCGCTATTCTGCATTATCATATATCTATATGTACATTGTACATTATCACAGAAATTAGTTCTAAAAAGTTTTAAAGATTGAAAAAAAAACCCCAAAAAAACATGAATTTACTGTCTTCCAGGCTTTAAAATTTTAAGAATATTTATATTCATGTCATTGGTTTAAACGTCAATCATATTGAATTTAGAAGGTTTTATAGTAGGCAAAATTTAACCTTTGCCTAACCCTAAACAAACCCTTTATTATTGTCTTCTCTTGGTCAACTGTAAAAAATATGAATTTATGAAAAAACAAAAACAAAACGTATTATCTCCCTTGTTTAGAAAACCTTTCTGTATTTATTGCAAATGAACGACACTTTTTCATTCAACCAGAAAAGATTAGTTTTATTTCAAATATTACTAAATTTCTTCTCCATCTGCTTTAACATTGTATAGCCCCCAAAGGAAAAGAAATCAGACAAAAGAAAAGAGAAAGAAGTAAGTGTAACGTTCTGTTATTTTTCTTTACAAATAAAAAAAATAAAAAAACGTAATTCGCAGGAAAACTCTGTTTTTCACTGAAGAAGTGAAATATTTTTTAATTTCTGACAATACTTTATGGATATAAAAATATCTAGAATATTTTGAAAACTGATTCAATTCTCATAAAAATCTAATTCATTTCAACATTTAATTGAAATATTATTTTCGCTACTATCCGTGTTAATCGGTGGGGGTGACATAAACAAAGTCCCCCCCCCCCCCATCGAAATCTTAGCCGATTAAGTTTCCGTCAAATCTTTTTAAAACTATTTTATTGTAAAGAATGATTTTATTAAACAAATACAAAATGAACCTTAAACTTAATAAGAAAATAATTATTCATTCATTAAACGGAATAAACTAGTTAATTTAACAACAGCATTGTTTCGTTTTGTTTTATTTTGTTGTTGTTGTTGTTTTATTATTATTATCACTAGGTTATTTGGACTTTATTTTAAAAGAGGCATACTTCGAGTTAAATTTATTTACTGTAATTTGAAAGACTTTTCAGAAATGAGATTAATTTTCTGTGTTGTGTCCTATCCATCACTGCAGAATTTTACAAGAATCATTGACAGAAATTTTAACTATATTTCAAAATATTCATGAAGCCATGGGCAAAAGTAACTGGGAGAATTTCTTAATTTTAAAACAATTACCAAAAATCGTCCAGTTTATTGAAATTTTAAGCGCTTTATTCATATTTTATCAAAAACAAAATGTAAAAAATAAAAAACAATTAAAAAAAAAAAAAAAGAAAGAAAGTTTTTCATTCTTAAATGAATTAACGGGTGTATTTTGACATTTGGTCATTTAAAGAAAAAAATTTCCGGCCTAATTTGTACATTTCTAGAAAGATCAAATCCTAAAGAACATATAAAAATTAAGAAAATAAAAATTCAATACCAAAAGAAAGTGATTTGAAAATTTAAAAGTTATTTTCTTAAAACTCAAAAAATAATTTTTGTAGCATGTTTTTTTCTTTCGTAGTTTTAAAAACAATATTTTTCTTTGAATTCATTTAAAAAAAAAAAAAAAAAAAAAAAAGAAGTATTTTTTCTGATTCAAATTTAATAATGATTTTAAACATCTGGAACTATGTATGTCTTAGTCGATATCTTCACCAGAGATAAAGCTCTATTTAATCTATCCAAAAATTGTACGTCTAAAAACATGCAATTTTCTGCAACATATTTTCCAAGATTTTTATATATTTAAAAAGATTATTACTAAGGATTTCATTTACGTGTACAGATCGAAATGTATTAAAAAGTTATCTTCCCTAATGAGCCGGATCAGTGAGATACAAGTTAAAATTCTATTCTAGGGTCTACCATAGATTCTTACTCATTCACACCCAAAAATCAAGAGAAATTTTGAATGATGTTTATGATCCTTACCCCGGAAAAATGCCAGTCCCTACATTTCATTGCATTTCACAGAAACCTTTGAAATGCTAGGGTTAAGGTAAAGGTTAGGGTTAGTGGGTAGACTGTGAATTCAGCAGCATCATTATCCACTATAGTCTACTGGACAGATGTTAGTAGAATATGAAATGACTTCCAACATATATATTTTAAATTTCTCAACTTGGATTAATACTTTTAATAAACATGAAACTCTAACAAAAATATAACTTAATATGTTAATTCATTCATAAATTCTAAAAAAATTAAATGACAGCATTAATTGATTTTGTATAGTTTTAAAGTTGTTGTATAGTGATTCGTTTATACACTTTTTTGACTCCAGCATTGTTATTTTAAGGGAATTGAGTTTATAAACTTTTCAAGTCCTATACTAAAATAAACTGAAAATTACTATTCGCTGGTAAATTTACAAAGTATTTAATGATATTTCTATTTAAGAGTAACAATAAAAACAGTCCACTTTTGCAGTTCTGCTTCTCACTGAAACACTGGGACTTATTTTTGTGTACACTTCTTTATTTCTTGATTCATTTACTTTCATGTGGTATTGACAAGTGTTGGATACTTATTCTTATGTATTCTAAGGTCTGTCATCTTCTTTTGATTGGGTCATATCAAGTGCTGTTTCTCAATTATATAATATACCTTACCCTTATTGTTTTCAAATTCATAACTGTCCAGTTATGAATTTCTTTTTACTTGCTTCTCAATTCTGAAGAGTTAAAGGGCCAGTTTAGCTTGGTTGGTAAAACATCCACCTAGGAATCACTAGGCTTTGGGTTGATACCAGACTCAACTCAGCGCATGAGTAGCATGGCTTTGATCTGTGCAGTCAAGTGGGAATCTGGTACTCCACCACAGACTCAAAAACAATCTCCCTAGTTTAGCACAAGTGAAAAGATTAGTTCCCTTATAACAGCTGTTGATTTGTGTGGAAAGGAAACGTCAACACATAGACTGATGTCATAAAGTTTATTTAATAAGCACCATGAAAACTGTACAAAGGAAGAAATAGATAACATTCAATTAAAGATAACAAATACATTTCAATAGAAATGGAAATACAAGAAAGAAATGGACAAGCAGTGTCTTACAAATTATTACTGTTGCCTCTTTGACCAGCAGTAGTGACACTAAGTAGAGCTTGTTTATGGGCTCTGAATCCCTTAGTCTCCTTACCCATTTCCTGTGAGTCACAGTGAATTAAAGGGTTTCTAAATTTTTTTAAATGTGATTCTAACAGGTACTACCACTCTGGGTCAGAATGTACTTGGGAAGTATGGTGATAAAGGGGTACTCCACAGTGTGGGAGTCTATCTCCTTTTTGCTAGCACTAGACTGCAGAGATAGTTTTGCTGACATGAGCACCAGACCTACTGTTAGCTCCCAGTCAAAATTATCTAAGCTGTGCTACTCATGTGCTGTGTTGGTATTGAACCCAGAACCTTGGGATTCCTAAGTGGCTGCTCTACTAATTGAACTTAACCAGCCCCTTTGAACAGTAATAAAAGATTTTTATCTATGATTTTTCAGGAATTATACATGGTGTTCATAAAGTCTTACAGCAGTTTTAAATTGAAAACTTAATAACTCATTTTGTGCAAATGATACAAACCTTTAATAAAATCCATATAAAAGTCCAACTCTTGTAGTTTTATTTTTTATATATGTTTTAATTATTGCATTTCAATAAGATTGCCATCTGCAGTATTTTATAGGCACATGTATTTCATTTTTATTTTAAATAATTTTTAATAAATATTCTATACATGTAAACAAAACCAGATTGAAATATGGTATTGACTTATAAAACAGCAATAAGTTTCAATTAATTAACATTTAAACTGATTGTAATATTTTCAAGTAATGTATGAGTTTCATGTCTTTTTTTAATTTTCTTAATAACATTTGATTTTTATTCATTCACAGATAACAACAATGTTTGAAGAAGAATATTTTAAATTAAAAAAATACATTCAAACATATGCGAAAGTAAGAATGCATTCTTGCTAACACATGTTGATCTGAATATTGACAACTCACAAGATAATTCTTTTTGTTGCAATCCAGTATGTAAACATTTTCCCTAAATTCATATTTCAAAGAACAAATTGGAAAAGGAAACCCAACATTGCTGCACTGAGCAAATCAGCATTTTCATGATTGACAAAAGGACATGGAAACAAACTGAAATTGAAGAATTTTCTGGCAAAGTTTGTTTGTCAACATTTTTAAAGTGTTCCAGTCTGAGAATGAACATGCAAACACACACTAAAAATAAAGCATATAATTTGATAATTATAGAATCATATTTCTAATTAATATCAATAAGTTCACTTTCGGAACATACACACTAGGGCCAAACAAAAAATAAAACAACAGGTATTTTAAAAAGACAAAACATTCCTGAAAATTCCAAACAAAATTTATCATTTGATAATTATAGTGACATATTGCAGACAAATATAATTTTGATAATATATGTTTGGACAGGCTAGTATAAAATTGTCTTTTTAAGACCTATTCAAATGGTTGCAGTCAAAGTGGGCAGATTTTATTCCAAGCCAGTTAAGCAAAAAGGGTGGGTAGGAATTAGGAGGGATCGGTGTTAGTTAATTTATAATACACTAAATCCTACAAGTCTGAGGGTTCAATTCTAACATTCACATCTGGGTGGAACAAATAACAAACTTAAACAAAACAACAACATTTTAGAAAGACAAAACTTTCCTGAAAATTCCAAACAAAATTTGATAATTATAGAGTCATATTTCTGGAAAACTCTTATGTGAACACAAACTGGAAAGGTACTAGTGTAAAGTCTGTGCATCAACATTTTCTACAAATTGATATTTAAAAAAAACATTGGAGAGAAACCATTTGCTTCTGAATTATGTGTTTCAGCATTTTCATTAGTTGAAAACAAACATGCAAACACACACTGGAAAAAAAACATTTTCTTGTGAAGTCTGTGGAGCAGCATTTTCTACAAGTTACTTTTTTAAAAACCACATGCAAACACACACTGGAAAAAAAGCATTTTCTTGTCAAGTTTGTGGAGAAGCATTTTCTACAAGTTACTTTTTGAAAAAACATATGCAAATGCACACAGGAGAGAAACCATTGTCTTGTGAGGTATGCAGATCAACATTTTCAATGGGTTCTAGCTTAAAAAGACATATGCGAACACACACTGGAGAAAAACCATTTTCATGTGAAGTGTGTGGATCAGCATTTTCAGTGAGTTCCAGTTTGAAAATCCACATGCGAATACACACTGGAGAGAAACCATTTTCTTGTGAATTATGTGAATCCAAATTTTCAGTGGGTTCCAGTTTGAAAACTCACATGCGAACACACACTGGGGAGAAACCATTTCCTTGTGAATTATGCGAATCAGCATTTTCTACAAGTTCCTATTTGAAAAGCCACATGCGAAAACACAGTGCGGATAAACCATTTTCTTGTGAAGTCTGCAGTTCAGCATTTCCAGACCCTTACTGTTTGAAAAAACACATGCAGACACACACTGGAGAGAAAGCATCTTTTTGTGAAGTCTGTGGATCAAGATTTTCTACAGGTTCCTATTTGAAAATACATATGCGAACTCACACTGGAGAGAAACCATTTTTTTGTGAAATCTGTGGATCATCATTTTCAGTGAGTTCCAGCTTGAAAAGACACATATTAACACACACTGAGGAGAAACCATTTTCTTGTGAAGTGTGCGGGTCAACATTTTCAGACCCCTGGTTTGAGAAAACACATTCGAATACATACTGGAGAGAAACCATTTCCTTGTGAAATATGTGGATCAACATTTTCTCAGTCTTCTACCTTGAAAAAACACATGCGAGTACACACTGGAGAGAAACCGTTTTCTTGTGAAGTCTGTGCATCAGCATTTTCTAAGAGTTGCTATTTGACAAAACACATGCGAACACACAGTGAAGAGAAACAATTTTCTTGTGAAGTTTGTGGGTCAGCATTTTCAGACCCATTCAATTTGAAAAGCCACATGCAAACACATACAGAAAAGAAACCATTTACTTGTGAATCATAAACAGTAATATTCCAAACTTTTAAACCACAGAAATGCTTGGAGATTTTTTAAAAATCTGTTTGTGATGTAACCACTTTTGAATATATTTTTTCTTTTTCTTGTATTACTCATAAGCAGAAATTGACTATACAGTGGAATCTCGGTTCTTGAATATAATTCATTCCAAAATTAGGTTTGAGAACCAATTTGTTCCAAAACTGAAAAAAACATTTCCCATAAGAAATAGTGTAAAGTGGATTTATGTTTTCTTGATCATCAGACCTCACAATTTTCCTCTTTTCCTTTCCAGTAGTATCACTGCTGCCTTTTTGAGAATCTATGAATAATGGTTAAAGTAGCCATAAAATAGAAAATCAAACGAAGCAAAGAATTTGCACACTAACTATTTCACACACTCATTCAAGATAGTGACTGATGCTGCTTGGGTAGATTTAACCAGCTGTTTAACCATCTTCAGTTCACCTCGGCAGTCATTCACACAACTTCCATTTTCATCAGCTTGATTTGTGTGTCCAAAGTCCAAAAATTTGTTCAATAACTGAGGCCTTTTTACTCAAATTTTTTGATCAAACTCTGAATAATTTGACTTCAGAATCGTTTGAGAACTGAGGTTCCACTGTACAATATTTGTTTGTCCTGATGATGATCTGAGATGCATACCCGGGATTTTATTTTTATTTGAAATAAATTTTGAATAAATATTCCGTACATGTAAACAAAACCAGATTGAAACATAGTATTGATTTCTAGAATGGCAATAAATCTCATCTTTACTTATATTTTTCACTTTTAGTCATTTTCTTCAAAATACTGTCATATTTTTTTCTCCTACATACATATATATCTATATGAAAAGTAAAGTTGGCTATGGGGCCTCTTGTTGATATCAGTCAGAGAGGGAGTCTATCCTCTTTTTGATAGCACTAGACCAGGGAGATTGCTTTTGCTGGTGTGGAGTGCCACCCATACCACCAGCTCCTCACTTCACCACATATATGAGCTGAGTTGGCGAGGGATAGTACTGAACCAGGAAACTTAGTTCTCTGACTGAGCTAAACTGGCCCTAATATATCAGAGATTAGATTTTTATATGATTGATAATCTGTTAATTGCAATCCATCCCTTTCCTATGGATATATTGACATTTCTAGGTATGTGAACTAGTCTACTAATCTGGACTCTAACAAAATACTTAGAGAAAAAGCTAGATGGAAACTACACAAGGATGCTGTGTGCTGTCTTGAACAAATCTTGGAAGCAGCACCCCTCAAAAAAGCAGCTGTCACAGCTACTTACCTCCCTTCACACAAACCATTCAATCATGATGAACAAGATATGCTAGACACTGCTGGAGAAGCAAGGATGAACTCATAAGGGTTTTCTTCCTGTGGACATCTACACACAGACACACCAGTGTGGGCTGACCAGTAAAAACTTACTCTGCATAAAAATCAGTTCTGTGGGAATTCTGGATGCCATACAGAAGACCTGCCAGGAGCCGTGACTGATAGGGATGGGTGGCAAGAGAAAGAGTTATGGGTAACTGTGCTGTCAGCATGATATGATCATGATATATACAGGGTGATTAAAAAGTAACTCCCTATTTAATGCCAAAAGGTATCTCACCATGCTGCAAGAAGATGGTGCTCCTCCACATTTTGTTGTTTTGCTGAAGCACCATTTTCCCGGGAGATGGATGGGTAGACATGGTCCACATGAATGGCTGACCAGAAACCATGATCTAACCCTGCAACTTTTCAATTTAGGCCAGGTTGAAGGAGCAAGTCTTCTATGAAACCGACAACTTTGGAAGAGCTTGAAGGACAAATATAAGAATTTATTTCTGCCATTCCACAAGAGTTTCTGGCAAGATCAGATCAAGATGTGATTTCTGAGTAGCTTGAGAGTTTGGAGGTGAATGCTTGTGCTCGTATAGAATTTTAAACAAACTCTTTGTTATGTGTATTCTTATATTCATTTTTTGTAAAAATAATGATTCAGAAATAAATTGTAAGATTTTTAAAATAGAGAGTTACTTTAAAATCACCCTGTATATAACTTCTACCTCTATCAAAAACAAAGTCAACCCAATAGACTTATTTTGGGAGAAATTTACACTAGAATTAGAAAATCTTTTTATGGTAAATACTATATAGAATTATGATGATAAAAATAATAGATTTTAAAAACAAAAATCCTACAAGAAAAAGTCAAACATTTGCTTTATAACAAAAATATTATATTTCAGAAGGATATATAACTTGTAATGGTTGATTAGGCATTTAATTCTATTTAGTTAAATAAAGGGTTGGGTGATGAGCATTTTGTAGAATACATTATATAGTTGAGACAATCATATAGGCGCTAGGGCTTGACATGACCAGCTGATTGATTGGTTTGGGCTTTTTCTACCACCTGTTTAGTCCACATAAGTGGTGAAGTGGAGTGTTGCATGTCATCGGAAAATTTAGTACCCAGGTCAAAGACCACTCAGTAATTAAAATCCTGTACTCAGGTATTACGGGTCACCAACTACAAGTACAGGTTATTCCATAGGGGTGGGGTTAGATTTCTTACCTGTCTGCAGAGGTGCAGTTTGTGTATTCTACATCCCAATTAATGTTAATATTAATAAGAGGAATTTATTGAAATTTGTCTTTTAGGTATTTTTGAGCTGAGAAGAAGGTTAAAGGACTTGGTGGAAGCTATGTTAAGGTAGAAATTGCAGTCACCATAGGAAGGATTAGAGCTTGAGTACACTCAAGAAAAAATTCAATATAATAAAAATATTACATTTGTTTCAGTGGGTTATAAAGTGTAATGGTGGATTACAAAGTGTTCTTTGATTATTTCATTTCCAGGGAAGGTCTGTGTGTGACAAATTATTTCAATAAAATTTTCTTAGTAACTTGGGTATAGAAAATTTGGTGTATGTTGCATAAATGTGTCCTGCATCAGGAAAAACGCCCTCTTTGAAGGGCGTTCAATACTAGCACAGGCTGGATTTTCAGCAGACACCGCTTAGTGTTTTTTTAGGGCAGGAGGCCAGGATGCACCTGAAAATTCAAAGACATCAGTTTTACTATAAAAATGATTATTTTTGTTTCACTGAGTTATAAAGATTGACCAACCTAAAAAATGGCACAAGGTCAAAATAATTACAACAGAATTTTTATTTCCATTATTCACTTCAGTAAGGTCTCTATTATATATATAATACATTTGAAGACTAGTATTTTACTTAAAAAAAAAAAATTTGTTTAAATTGTTGAGGTTGATTAGCCTCAACAATGGCACTTGGTCAAAGGAATTGCAACAAATTTTTGTTTCCACTATGCATTTCTATAAGATTTCTATTTTGATTAAAATTCTACATAAATCAACCTCTGGCAAATATGAAATTCTTTTAGAAACTATTACAGCTGTGTACGACACTTCTCACAAATACACCTACACAAGCTGAATCATTGCTGCATGGCTTAAGAAAGGCAGAAAGAGGGAACTCAGATAAAATAGAGTTCATGAGTTTTAAACAAGATGGAGACTGGATGGTAAGCCACTGAAATTAGTGGACCAGTTCATATACCTAGGTAGTAATATCTTATCCACAGAAAGCAATGTAAATATAAGCTTAGGGAAGGCATGAAATGTCACAGACAGATTATAGATCATATGGAAATCTAATCTCTGATTAGATAAACCGAGAATTCTTCAGATTGACTCGGGATATTGACTAACCATTTGTGAGTTTACAAAGTTTATTCTCTGTAATCACATTTTATTTATCAAACCCATTAACAAATATGAACATACTCTACTCTACTTATCAAACCAAGGTATAATTTGAAGTTCATCAATAAAAATTAGGATACATTGCCATAACTGCTCTCATAGATTCATCATTTACAATTACATCAGGATTAGAAGTGAGCTGTGCAAATATTTATTTAACAATTTATATCCAGCTTTCTACTACATTATCATGTCTGCCTGGTATTTTTGTGTCATATGTATCTGTTAGGGATTCTTCTTCCTTCTTTAATTCATTTTGCATATGTATATATTTACCAACACTTCTGCACATGTAGAGTGGTTACATTTGACATAGCACTAATACCCTTGGGAAAGGTATACATCCAACTACTCTCTCTCTCTCTCTCTCTCTCTCTCTCTCCAGTTTTGGTAAATAGTAAGGCAGAGTGGGCTCTTTAACCTTGGTTAGGTTACCAGTTGAGGAGAAGGAAAAACTCTGAAATTAAACCTGTTAAACTCAGCTCAAGAAATTAACCTTGTGTCACATGCTGCTCATGTGGAGGTGTTGATAAATATATATATACCTAACTAATCATATATATACCTACAGATAATCATTTCTTTTTACTTAGCTTCTCAATTTGGAAGCTCTACATTTTTGATTTTCTCAGTAGTTTATCTATCATTCCATCTATGCTCCTCTTTCTCCACATGCTTGGTCACTCCCAGAATGCATACATTACAATACAATTTCTGTCCAAATTTTCAAGATGAGGCTTGATAATCCGTATCATTTGGATACATGGTGAAACGTATATAAGGGTTAATTTAATACAGTTGTAAGAAGCAATCATCTCTAGGCTGCAGTTTCAATCCTGTTTAAGGGCGATAATAACATAGAATACTTAAAATAGCTTTACATTTGTACCCAGTCATGGTTAATGAAATGAGAACAGTCTACCCCAGTGGCACATTGGTTGAAACGTTGTGTATATAACAATAAAGATAAGGACAACAGTTCAAAAAGTCTAAATGATACAGAATACAATTTCTTTTTAAAAAGAAAAAAACATTACAAAATCATCTGTATAATTCTTGGATAACAAAAAACATATCAGGACTTGATCCCTAAAATCTTGATCACTCACATGACCTGAGGGCATTAGAGTAATAAACTTTTACTTGGATTCTCATCATTCACTGACATTGCTACATAGCCGGGTCCCATCAAAAGAAATAGTAGTTTGTAATAGTCATTTGTAATCCAATTGAATACATGACGTGGTGGAATCTATTTGGAGTGTGTGTATGTTAGGTCATTAAATATTAAAATGTCTAATTGAAGGAGTATTTAGTTTCTGTTCTTATCTGAATCTGTTGTATATGCTATTCTGGATCAGAGTTGCTGTTATTCTGTATCTGTTGTTGGGCTGGTTTCTCTCCATTCTTCAAGTCTAGAACTACTTGGGATTTCTTGGGATGTCTTGTCTTGTGCTGTTGATATTTTTTAATAATGAACATAAGATGTTCTTGTTTTTTTTTTGTTAGAGCTGATTTATTTTATCCCAAGTAAAAGGCTTCGAACAGACACACCACCATTGTAAGGAAAATTTAAGGAGTAGTGGCTTGTAACAGATCATTAAATTTTGGTATGTGACGTGGTATCTAATTAAAGGAGTATGTAGTTTCTATACTTATCTGGATCTGTGGTATCTACTATTCTGGATTGGATTTGCTGTTATTCTTTATCTGTTGTTTTATTGGCTTCTCTCCATTCTTTGAGTCTTTGGAATTTCTTGGGATGTCTTATCTTGTGCTGTTGATATTTTTTAATAATGAACACAAGATGTTCTTGTTTTTATTAAAGCTCATTTATTTTATTACAAACCCAAGTAAAAGGCCTTGGGGGATAAACACTCATCTTGTACCTTTTTCCTTTTTGTATGGTGTTACATAGCGGGACAATTTAAGGAGTTATTGTAAAAGATCATTAGTAATCAAATTGAATACATGATGTGGTGGAATCTATTTGGAGTTTGTGTATGTTAGGTCATTAAATATTAAAATGTCTAATTGAAGGAGTATTTAGTTTCTGTTCTTATCTGAATCTGTGTATACCAGCAACTCCAATCTAATATTCTAGATTGGAATTGCTGGTATACTGTGTCTATTTTTTAACTGACATTTTCTCATTTCTTTGAGTCTGAAAAATACTTGGGATCTTCTTGGGATGTACTTGCATCTCTGTTTGCAATTCTTAATAACGAACACAAGATATTGTTAATTTTCTCAGAGCTAATATATTTTATTTCAAACCCAAGTAAAAATGCCTTGGAGAACAGACTGCATCTTCCATCTGTCCTCCTCAAAAACATGCAGTCTAGACTCTCTCATCCATCCACTTTGAAAACTTCAAACCAACTATCTCCCTTTCACTCATCACCTTTTGGCACTTTTTGACCAATTAGAAGCCAACAGGTCAGCCTTTCACACATCATCCCAAAATTCAAGTTAATTTCCACTGTTACATAACACTTGACTAAAATTTTGGTTTGGTTTGGTTCGTTTTGTTTTATGGCATATCAACCTCAGTGGATCATTTAATGCTGATAAAGTTGAGATAAATTCATTCATAATGCATAATACAATTTTGTTTATCAACTCATATTTTTCTATTTAACCCATAGATAGGACCCTAACAGCAGGTACTACCACTCCGGGTCAGAGTGGACCAGGGAGCAATGGTGATGAAGTGGTGCTTCACATACCCCAAACCTCCAAAACTGGAACCTTACCATCAGATAGAGTTTAACGTCATTCCCAGGACATGTAAACCCTCAGCCACCGCCTTCTAGCACCCATATGATAAAAAAGGGTTGGGACTTGCCATAAAGGCAATAGGTTTGGGAAAATCATATAGGTGCTAGGGCTTGACGTGACCAGCCGATTGATCGGAGGGGGCCTCTCCGACCGCCCGTCTAGCATAAGATAGGGCCAAAGTGGAGTATTGCAAGTTATGAACTGCCCATCCACCTGGGTTCTATCCTTAAGCATCATGGGTCGCCACCCATGGCCAACAGGTGGCCTCATTGGGGGAGTGTTACCTCTCTGCAGAGGTGCAGTTGGTGCATTCTAACGCCCCAGCTGACAGGACGGCTAAAATTTTGGGCTTTTCTACATTTCATTATATTACATCTTTCAAGGCCTCTGTTCTATTCTTTTCCTTGACATGTTCTTGACAAACAATATCAGCCTGGAATAACACACAAACTCCAAAAAATTAAATTCCCAGCCCAAACACATTCCATATGTATTCACCACACAAAAATAAATTTAAAAAAAACAATCAAAAAATGCAGTTTACCATTTGAGCTATGTACTTCACCCTACCTTTTCAGGCTCAAATTTTGATGACGTGTCACAGTAGTGCCAATTATAAGCATGTGCAGAAAACAGTGTGACATTTTTGGAGTTCTGGGGAATGTGGACTGGTCCTTTATCACCATTGCTCCCTGGTCCATTCTAACTCGGAGTGGTAGTACCTGTTAGCGTCCCATCTATGGGTTAAATAGAAAAATGTGTTTATGAAAAATTGAGTATCCACTTAAGAATGAATTTATTTCAAAATTTTGTCGGCATTAAATGACTCACTGAGGTTGATATGCCATAAAACAAAATAAACTAATCCATTATATAGTTTTCAATTTCTGCTGCTGCTACTTACAATTTTTCTCTTAATATTGCTACAGACCACATGACACACAACTATCCACTGATTTCTTATGAAAATGTTGCCTTTTATCTATCTTTCCATGTCCTTTATTTTCCTTTTTTTAGATTTTATGGCATGTCAACCCTTCTGTTTAATGTTCGTTTTTCTTTCTATCAAGTCGTTTTTTCTATTACATCTTTATCATGTGAATATGGTGGTGCTGTTATAGTATGTGGCCTACCTTTTTGATTCTGTTATAGTATGTGGCCTACCCAGTTTGAATGTGTCCTACCTCAGTAAGAGTATATTTATAGATATAAGTAGTTGGCAATTTATTGAAACTAATTATTTTTCACATATATTCAATTTCAAGAAATGCAATTCAGTCATAAGCTGTATTTAGTAATTAAGAATAATTAAAAAAGAATTTATCCATAATTTACATGAATCAGAGATCTATTTAATTCTAAAATATTCTAAAATTCTGAAATAGGGTTAGGGTTAGTGTTAGCAGTTATTATTATAACCTTATAATATTCTTTTTATGGTATATACTATAAGAGAGACATGATTTCATAGGCCACATTCAAAAGGTAGGTCACATACTATAATGGTACCAATATGGCTAGTCCTATAACATCAAATTGCATTATTTACCATAATCAGGTATATTTTAAGTTCTATCAGGTTGTATCGAGGTTTCTGCTTCTCTCAGGTTGAGTACCTGCTTTCTCTCTTTGTCTCTCTGTAGGTTCCATCTTGTGTTCTTTTTATTAGGAAACAACATGGAGACATTTAATTGGGTATACATAACTTTATTCACATATATTTCAAGTGATACACATATGTGTGGGGGTAGAAAAATATGTCTGTCCAAACTGTTAGACTGTGGTGCACATGTTCAGAGAAAAGGACCCCCCCCCCCGCTTCCTGACACCAAGAAGAACCCTCTGGCATTGCTACTCAGACCTTTACTGGGTACAGATGCTATAACTGGCACAGGAATACATTTTTGGACAAGGTATCCAATTGGCACCCCAGCTGGGAGCTGTTTTGAAAAGATCACTTTTTGCTTTTCACCATTTTGTTTACAAACAACAGATGATTATTTTTGCATTAGAATTTCAGTGTAAGATTTTTTTAAAGTTTTTACAACCCAAAGGCTCGTTTTTATATTAAAATAGTTTTCGATTTTAATTGTAAAAAAATTAGTTATTTCATGTTGTTAATTCAATAGGAATTTTTTTTTTAATTATAAAACTTTAATTTTTTATTATAGATGCAGATATTTTATTTAAATTAGTTTTTATTTATTGTTTATTTATATGTGTTAGATTATTTTTTTAAAAGAAAAAAGTGTTGTTAATATAAACTGTCAGACTTTTATTTAATTAAAATTAGAATAAAGATATAAAAAAAACAATCTCCCAGGAACCCTCAGATAAGAAAAACCCTCTGGGCATGCACAGAGAAAAGGACCCCTTTCTGGTGCCAAGAAGAACCCGTGGGCATTCCAACTCACACCTTGAATGTGAACACACGCTACAACTGCACAGGAAGAAATTTCCTCTTCAGGAAATAGCTATGAACCTAGAATAAAAGTATGAAACCTGAAAATGCCTTTTGTCTTAGTCTTTGTCTCTTCTCTTCTTTAATTCCTTTTCAGCCTGACAACCCACAAAAAGGATGGGCTACATATAATGGGGACCCCTTCCGGCCAAGAAGAACCCTCAGGCATTCCAACTCAGACCTTTTTTTTTAAACTAAATTTTTTATAAAAACTAATTTTCTTCTTTTATTTAACCTATATATGGACACTAACATGTACTAACACTTAGGGCCAGTGTGGACCTGGGAGTAATGGGGATGAAGGGATACTCCACATTCCCCAGAGCTCGAGAATTGGAACTTCACCATCAGATAGTGTCCTGGGTATGATATTAAACTAAGATCCTCAGCCACCAACTTCTAAAACATATATAATAAAAAGAGCTGGGGCATGCCATAACAGGTAAAGGGTTGATAAAATCATATAGGTGCTAGGGCCTGATGTGACCAGCTGATTGATTGGAGGGGTGCCTAAGAATCTAACAATGACCACACTGAGATCCTATTTATACTTACTCATTATTGGATGTCACTGATGATAAAGTCAGGTATTGGCAAAGTTTACCTCTCACCTTAGTGTAAACCTCACCTGCACAGAAATTAAGACAGAAACGTAAAGTAGTTTTTCTAGTTTGATAAGAAAAAGCTCTTCTTTCAGTGTGAAGCTTAGACATTTTTGAATGATGCTCATATGTAATCAAAACTACATCACCACCAATGTTACAATTTCCTTAGTTATTTTATATTCTTAATGATAATCATGGTTTAATCTTAATTAGCATCTTATTTATTAATGTTGTAGCTATTAAAGTTTAACATAGATTTAAAACAGCCCATGTTATAATTCTGCAATGTGTTATATATATATATATATATATATATATATATATAATGGAGATTCGCTATCTGTCAGTGACCGAAAGTACATCACTGCTTATGTCAGAATAGCCTCAGGAAATGCATAAGTTTATCAATGAGCATTTATAGTCAAAATCATTAATACATAGAATAAATATCATTTATTAATGATGTCCTTATGAAAATCTGAGTTAGATTAGTCTCAACACAGTCCATGTTATTAGAGCAATGTGTCTTAAATATCACTATGAAATAAAGGTTTGCATTATAGTGTGGTTAATTTGCATACTGGTTTTAACAAAACTGGGTGTAATAAATAATTACTTGGCATTATTGATCTCTAACATTGTTTTATTCTCCAATGTATTAAAATCAATCCTATGAATGATTTTATATAGAAACTAATTAAAATAGGTGTAATCTTTTTATATGCATTCTTATTTAATTTAGTTAGTCTTTCTAATTTGATATATTTCACTACATTAAAACTTAAATACTTATGCCCAGAGGGTGCATATTCTTGCTAGTATTCTTAATGATTAATAAATAATCATTGTTTAATCTTGATTAGCATCTTATTTATCAATGATCCTGAAAATATCCTATGTTATAATCATGTAAAGTGTCTTATATATCACTAAGAAAAAAATGGTTAACATAATATATGGTGTTGATAATTTGCATACTGGTTTTACCAAAACAGAGTTCAATAAATAATTACTTAGTGTTATTGATTTCTAATATTATTGTTTTATTCTCAAATGTTTTAGAAGTAATCCGATGTATAATTTTATATAGAAATCAATTCAAATAGAATAAAATAAAGTGTAATATTTTCATAGGTGTTCCAACTAGTGCAACCATACAATAGTACTGACAAAACTACAGCTTGAAAGTATTCCCATTTTATTTCATAAGATAGATCAAAATATATTAAAGGGAGATAATTCAATGATTGGAATTCAAAATTTATTTCAAAGCACCATTACTAAAAGAACTGACTGTTTTTTTAAATTTTTTAATGTCATTGTTGTGATAACGTTTTCTTCAAAATTCTGTTCATCACGTAAATGTAATATTAGTATATAATTTCAGGTGAATACATATTATATAATTGTGTGTGTGTGTGTGTGTGTGATAAATATATATAAAGTTGTTGGCAAAGTGTCCAGCATGTCTTGTTGATCTTACTTGGATGGTGCTATAAGAAATAAGTTGCTGTACAGCTGCTTTTTATTTCATTTAATTTTTTTTTGTGGCGTGTTGCTTCCAGGATTTGTTCAAGACAGCACACAGCATACTTGTGTAGTTTCTATGTAACTTTTTCCAAGGGTTTTGTTAAAGTCAAAGTGATTCAGCCATACAACTCAGAAGTTCCACAAAATAGATGAGGTCCATCTGCTGCAACAGGGTGGGGAGATAACTGATTTTTAACAGCATTTCAAATTTTTTTTTGGGGGGGGGGTATTTCATGCCTAGAGGTTTGGAAATCATGTTCATTATGCTTTTATATTTACATTTTCAAACAATCCCACATTAAATGCTGTTCCACAAACATCAGAAAATGGTTTCTCTCAAAAAAACCTTTTGGTAGTGTTGGGAGTTTTAAGCCTGGTTTGGGTGATATTGTGTCAGGTTGCAGCGGTATAGGGGATTGTATCTGGTTTGTAGGTGAGGTTTGACAAACCTCAGGCATAGGGCTGCTGTTTGGGCATAGACTTTCTTTGAGCATAATGTCAATGCCTATTTTCATTTTTTAATTATTGTCCTGTGAGAAAGCATATTCCATTGCCCGTATCAGCACCTATTTTTCCTCTCTGCTCCATTACGTCTGTTTGTATTCTTCCTGTTCATGGTGGATTGTAAAGTCCAACCGTGCTTCACTGAGGGCTCTTTCCTTAATCATAACTATCACATATTTGTGAAGCTATTGAGAGTAGGTTGTTGTGGTGGAATTAATTTTATTTTGGTAGGGTTGATGATTGTATTTGCTCCTCAAATACTTTTTTCTTCAAACCCATTTCTCAAATGAAGCTGTGGATCCAGTGTGTGTTTACAGGTGTTTTTTTTTAATGGAATGGCTGGAAAATGCAGATGTGCACACATAGCAAGAAAATGGTCATACTCCAGTATGTGTACGCATATGTTTTTTCAAATTGGAACTCTTAGAAAATTCTGATCCACAGACTTCACAAGAAAACTGTTTGTCTCCAGAGTGTGTTCGCATATGGTTTTTTAAATTACACATCCTCAAAAAAGTTGATCCACAGACTTCACAAGAAAATTGTTTGTCTCCAGAGTGTGTTCGCATGTGGGTTTTTAAATTACACATTCGCAGAAAAGTTGATCCACATATTTCACAAGAAAATTGTTTCTTTCCAATGTGTGTTCGTATATGTGTTTTCAAATTGGAACTCTCAGAAAATGCTGATCCACACACTTCACAAGAAAATGGTTTTTCTCCAGTGTGTGTTCGCATGTGGGTTTTTAAGTTACACATCTGCAAAAAAGTTGATCCACATATTTCACAAGAAAATGGCTTCTCTCCAGTGTGTGTTCGCATATGGGTTTTCAAATTGGAATTTGCTGAAAATGCTGATCCACAGATTTCACAAGAAAATGGCTTCTCTCCCGTGTGTGTTCGAATGTGTCTTCTCAAATTAGAAATCTCTGAAAAGGCTGATCCACAAACTTCACAAGAAAATGGTCTCTCTCCAGTGTGTGTTCGCATGTGTTTTTTCAAACTGGAACAAGCTGTGAATGTTGATCCACACAATTCACAAGAGAAGGGTTTCTCTCCAGTATGTGTTCGCAAGTGTCTTGTGAAATTATAACGGATCGAAAAGGCTGATCCACAGACTTCACAAGAAAAGGGTTTATCTCCAGCATGTGTTTGTATGTGTGTTTTCAAGGTGGAACTATCTGAAAATGTTGATCCACAAACTTTGCAAGAAAATGCTTTCTCCTCAGAGGGTTTTTCCATGGTTGTTTTCACTTCTTATTGTGTAAATGATGATCTACACCATAGAGGAAAGACAGGTTTCCCAGTTGTTGTTTTAAAATATGAATTTAGGGAAAATACTCATCTACTGAATTGCAACAAAAAAATTTTCTTGTCAGCTGTCAATATGCAAACCCAGACATATATCAAGAATACATATTTTCTTTGGTATTTGCTTGAATGTGTCTTTATAAATTGTAAAATTATTCCTCCCCAGAACTGTTGATATCTGTGAATGAATAGAAATATGTATTATTAAAAGTGGGAGACTAATACACCATTTGGAACATATATATATATATATATGAGTATATATAAAAAGATATGAAAACACCACAAAATGCTGTTAAAGTGAAAACATTTTATAACATAGCTGATATTGAACAATATTTCGATTTTATGAAAATTATCATCAGAGCTTGTTTATACTCCGTGTTGTTAAGAGCGGAGACAAAAGTCATACGAGTTCAAAACAAAAACCTTGTTGCAAAAAAGAAAAAAGTTATACAATAGTTTCGAATGTGAGCACTTCCGCCGCATTTTTCTCGGTCATCAGATTATGTATATCTTATTGTAACAGTTTTTTAAAAAGAAGACATAATAACAATTTTGACACTAGACGAATTCTCTTATTCAAAATGGGATGAGTATTAGCCTGTTGACGGTTAGTCTTCAACAGATTTATAGAAAAAGAATTTTTATTTTTGTAATTAATATTGTAAATTTTCTATTTTTGTTTTTCTTATATATAAAGTAAAAAAGTATGAACGATTGTAAGGTTTTATTTTTATTTTTTGGATAATGTGAGAATTTAAAATTTGTTTGGAAGTATATAACGGAAAATGTCATATATAATTCATGCTAATTCACAAATAAAATTGTTATACTAGTCGATTGTTGATAAGAATATGAGAAAATTCTTTCAACTCTAATATTTAGAATAGAAAACAAGGGGAGGTTACTCATACTTGTGACAAACCTTTTATCATCTTAAATTGAATGAAATATAGTAAAAACAATTTTTCATGAATTTATTCAAGAATCAAAATACTTTAGCCATTACACTACGCAGTCTCTCCACTCATTAATAAAAAAAATCATTGAAATCACATATATATGAGTTTGTGTGTGTGTGTGTGCATGTATGCATCTATGTAAATCTATATCATTATATACAAAGGCTTAGAAAGCATGTGGTGTAATGGTTAAAGTCATGGGAAATGGACTCATCGACCCGAGTTCAAATCCTGGATGTGCTAATTGCATTTCACTTAGCACTAATACCCTTGGGAAAGGTATGAATCCTACTCTCCCTCCAGCTATGGGTAAATAGTAGGCCAGACTGGACTCTTTAACCTTGGTTAGGCAACCAGTCTAGGAGAAGGAAAACTCTGAATTCAAACCTGTTGAACTCCGCTTAAGAAATTGACCTTTGTGTCGCATCCTGCTCGTGCGGTGGAGTTAGTGTGAGTGTATATATATGTATATATATATATATATATATATATATATACAAAGGCTTGACCAACCGCTTTTTACTATTCTCCCATCTGATGATTGTGTTATACACATGAAACTTATATTTTAGGTGTTAAACTTGCTCTGCTATTAATGCACTGAGCACTCTTTCTGTGCATACACTTTTGTATTAACTGTTATTCATTATATAATCTTTTATTTTTATTATAATTCTCCTTCATTCTAACTACCCTACACACCTCACCTTGACTTCTTTGCTTGTTAGCCGCTAAATCTCTAATGATCAAACCAGGTCAGGGTGGACCTGGGAGTAATGGCAATAAAGGGGTACTCCACATTCCCCAGAGCTTTTCATTATTTTTTATGATGAATTTGTTTGCCTTGAATGACCTCGTTTGAATGGGACTGGTATGACCGTAGAGATTGATGAAAGCCTTTTTCTAAGTATAATAGGGGTAGATTGACAAAACAACAGTGGGTATTTGGAATGATATGACATGAGGCAAGACAGATATTTCTGTATGCACTTCCAAACTGAACAGCAACCATTCTACTCTGTATAATCAAACAGTCTATCTGTCCAGATACCACAATAATATCCAATCAGTGGGCAGCCTATAATTTCATTAATTAATTGCCAAACTGTTACATTGTTGAATGGTTCATCATTATGTGAACCATTCACTTAATTTTGTGGATCTACCATAGGAGCCCACATGTAAAACGTTGAGGGGTTATGGTGCTGTGGTGAGCCAGAAGTTAATGCTTTGAAAGCAGAAATAAAATGACAAAAATAAGACGTCTGCATATGAGATCAGTGCAGGTAGAAAGAAAAAAAATAGAAATATTAAAAATGATAATTTTCAACCAATCAGAAGCGTTCGTACCTAAAAAAAAAAAAAGTTTTTCAAAAAGACTAATTTTGATCCAAGGGAATCTTATAAAAGCGAAGGTTTTCGAAGAACAAGAGAGAAGACAAACCTAAACCTAATTATTCCATGCCGCTCGACTCAGAAATATTTGCCTACCGCTGAAGGTATTACAAGATATATCTTTCTCTCTATATAAGTTACTTCACTGTTGATATATAGAACATTACCCATTTTTTTCTCTTTATTGGAGGTAACTTAACACTTTCCTTTTTGTTTTAATACACATATTACTTGTTGAATTTATGAGTTATTTGTTTTTCTATCTTGATATATGGGACCTTATTATGTGTTTGTTGTAATTACCAATATATATATATATATATGAGGTAGGTAAAAGGATAGTGAACAAGAAATGATAACAAATCTAAGAGTTGAAACATTTCGTCCGATTTATATGGACATCATCAATCAAATGATTTTTATTGAAAGCAAAAATACTGTAAACTACCCTCACTTCATTCATGTCTGCCCCTATCCTCCCTCCCTTCACTTCCGCTACTAACTCACCCCCCCCTCACCAAATCACTTGTACTTGCACATAATTTTGCTTTCAATAAAAATCATTTGATTGATGATGTCCATATAAATCAGACGAAACGTTTCAACTCTTAGATTTGTTTTGAGTTATCATTTCTTTTTCACTATCCTTTTACCAACCTCATACTGTCAGATTCTACTACATCCATCCTATCTTCATATATATGGGACCTTATGTGTTTGTTGTAATTACCAATATATATATATATATATATATATATATCCACTCATTACAACCCTTATATTGCCATGCTAAGAAACAAAATGAAAAGTAGTGTGGCATTCAGTACCAAAAATCAGTGAATTATCCGATTTTAATAAAAATCTTCAGTGTTGACTTATTAATCAATAAATATTATAATGCATCAGTTATTTTATTAAAATATGACGGAAATAAATATGATACACAATTGTTTGGAATCATCCAAAAATCAATGGGAATAGCTCAAAATTATCTAAAATAGATATTACTGATAGCTGCTTCCATACTTCTTTTTAGTCTATCATTTTTTCATATCTCATGAATAAATAGAATTCATCTAAAATTTGAATTTCTAGCATTAAAATTTATATTTTTAAATTAGTAAAGAAAATATTTATTTAATAACATGTTTAGATTTGTCATATATAAAAGAACATTAATTTAAACTCATCCCCACCCCCTATTTAAGCAGAAAAAATATTATTTTTCTGATAATAAAAAAGAAAATATTTCATGTATCTCAAAATAATTAAAAAATCTGAAAAGAAAAAAAAAATTTTTTTAATTCAATTTTTTGATTATTAGTATTTATTTTCTTCCAAAAAAAAAAAAAAAAAGGGTTCAATTAAAAAATATATTTTTCATTCCCTTCATATTTTCAGTCATTTCTTCTTTTTTTATTCATACAAAATTGCACCCCAAAGATAAGGAGGAAGGTCAAAGTTAACTGACCTGGAAAAAAGTAAAAGTTTTAAAATAAAATAACGGGAGCATTATAACTTTCATTCATTAATATATCAACACTGAAAATTTCAGTAAAATCTGTTAATTCTCTGATATTTTGTAATTTTTTTTTTCTATAGTGATAGTCTTAAAAATAAAAAAAAAATAAAAAGCAATACTGTCGTGAAATTAACAAGATTTTTCTGTTTAATGAATATATAATTATTTTCTTGTTCGGGTTAAGCTTCGGTTTGTATTTATTTAATAAAATAATTTTTCATAGTAAAATAGTTTTAAAGATATTTGACGTAAATTTAATACGCTAAGATTTCGATGGGGAGACTTTGTTTATGTCACCCCACCGATTAACACGGATAGGAGGGAAAATAATACACCAATTAAATGTTAAAATGAATTATATTTTTATAATAATTGAATCTGTTTTCAAAAGATTCTAGATATGTTTATATCCATAAAGTATTGTCACAAATTAAAAACTATTTAACTTCTTCTTCAGTGGAAAACAAAGTTTTTCTATAAATTATTTTTTGTTATTGTTTTTTTTTTTTTTGTAAAGAAAGATAAAAGAACGTAATACTTACTTTTTCTTTTTCTTTCGTTTGATTTCATTTACTTAGGGTTAGGGTTGGAGGAAAGAGGTAATATTTTAAATAAAACTAATGTTTTATGGTTGAAAGAAATTAAAACGTGTCGTTCGTTTGTAATCAATACAAAAAGGTTTTCAAAGTGTGTTAAACAAGGGAGATAATTCAAATCTTTTTCTCGAACTTTTTAAACAAAGCGTTACAAAAAGGTTGTAATTTTGACAAGATATTTTACGGTAGATATACACAAAAAAACAAAAACAAAAAAAAAGTACTTTTTAGGTATGTTATGGAATAACAAACAAACAAACATTACCAGTGGGTCATTTAATGCCGATAAAGTTTTGCAATAAATTAATTCTTAATGGTTACTCAATTTTTTTATAAACACATGTTTTTCTATTTAAGCCATAGATGGAACTCTAACAGGTACTACCACTCCGGGTCAGAGTGGGCCTGGGAGCAATGGTGATGAAGGGGTGCTCCACATTCCCCAGACCTCCAAAACTGGAACCTCACCATCAGATATAGTTTAATGTCATATCCAGGATATGAAGACCCCCAGCCACCACCTTCTAGCACTCATATGATAAAAAGGGTTGGGGTTTACTATCAAATCATCCAAGATGAAATGTAAAAATGTAAATCCTGATTATCTGGTGTAGCTTATCTGCCGAATTCTTATTTCTTATAAGTGTTGATACCTCAGCTAAATAATGAACCATTCTGTTTTTATTATAAAGAAAGAAAGGGAAGAAAAAGTACATGCTACACAGAAAAATATAAGAAAGAAAGGGAAAGAGAGAAGGGATGAGAACAATAACACTAATCCGTTTCAATTAAACCTAATGAAAAGGTAAGAAAGCAAAAAAAGAGTGAAAGAGACAGAGTTAAATCAAGATTATTATATTTCTTACATATTGAACTATTTGCAATAGCTCTTAAGTAAACATATCAAATGTTGTAATAATTAAATTAATATAATGTGGTATATCCACAGGTCATGCTAGTCTTAATAAATACTGAAACAGCAAAAAGAAAACATAGTCATTATCAAAAGAAATAACTCAAGTGGATTTAAATTAATTGTCATATTGGGAAGATATTATGAAATTAAAATTTAACATAGAAAAATGGGCACACCAGTAAGCAATTGATGGGTTTGAAAAAAGCTTTATTGTGAATCAACTATATCATTAAAAATTGTTGGAAGCGTGTGGTGTAATGGTTAAAGTCATGGGAAATGGACTCGTCGCCCCGAGTTCAAATCCTGGACGTGGTAATTGCATTTCACTTAGCGCTAATACCCTTGGGAAAGGTATGAATCCTACTCTCCCTCCAGCTATGGGTAAATAGCAGGGCAGACTGGGTTCTTTAACCATGGCCAGGTAACCAGTCTAGGAGAAGGAAAACTCTGAATTCAAAACTCCGCTTAAGAAATTGACCTTGTGTCGTATCCTGCTCGTGCGGAGGAGTTGGTAAATATATATATCATTAAAAATTTGTCTGAAAAAGTGTTATTTTCTTTGTTCTCACCACAAGAATTCATGAACATATGAATCTGTCATATCTGCTTGAATGAATTAACCCTACCTCTAACCCTAATCCTAACCAGCATATGGTGGAGTGTTCTGAAATTTTCCCACTTATGATTGCAAAATAAAAAAATTCTTAATGATATAGTTGCCTCATTATGAAGCATTGTTCAAACCTATATATTGCTTAATGGTCTTATTCTTTAAGGTATAAGAATTTACTGAACACTGCTGCTATGGCCAAGAAAGTTCAAGAGTGCCGAAAAATGTAAATTACTACTTTAGCTAACATCCTGTTCAGAATTTTCCAAGTCCAGAGTCCCATTCCTATAAGGATTTATCAAAAAATGGCCTTTTCATTTAAAGTTACTTGTTATTTAAAGACTTCTAAATATGTTTAATATTACATTTAAACAAAGGCTTTCCAAGTTCAGAACCCCATTCCTATAAGGATTTATCAAAAAATGGCTAAACATGTCCTTTTCATTTAAAGTTACCAGAGATATTTCCCTTAAATCAAAGACTTCTAAATATGTTGAATATTACATTTAAACAAAGGTTATTGTTTGGGGTGGATTAGGAAATGTGACTTCTAGCAGGGTGGAATGAGGCAGTATAGGACGTTAAGAGTTAAAGTTGAATATGAATTATGGAAATAAAAAAGAGTACATGAAGAATGCAATTTAGGGTTGGTTGGTTGGTTGGTTGGTTGGATTTTACAGCATGCCAACTCTTGTTGGGTTATTTTTTTTTAAAGCTAGATCTTTTAAATAATTTTTTTTTTAAACTCATTTTTTCTATTTAACCCATAGATGGGAGCCTAACAGGTACTACCATTCTGAGTCAGAGTAGACTTAAAAGTAATGGTGATGAAGGGGTACTCCACATTCCCCAGAGCTCCAGAATTGGAACTTCATCATCAGATAGAGTTTAACATCATGCCCAGGACACTAGGCTTGCCATAAGAGCAATGGGGTTGGGACAATCATATAGGTGCTAGGGTTTGATGTGACCAGCTGATTGATTGAAGGAGGCCTCTCTGACCACCGGCTTAAGTAAGGACCAAAGTGAAGTGTTGCATGTCATAACCTGTTCAGCCATCAGGGTTCCATCATTAAGCATCATGTGTCATCACCAATGGCCAACAGGTGACCCAATTGGGGGAATCTTACTCCTCTGCAGAGGTGCAGTCAGTGTATTCTAAAACTCCAGCCAACAGGGCTTGTGATTTAGGGGTTGACTTTGATGATAGTTGACAATCATATTTTGAATATCGAAAGAGCAAATTAAATGATTGGCTGAATAGTTAGAATTATTATTTCAAGGGAGGTAAATGTTGTTTTAAAAAATGTAAAATCCTAATAAGACCTCATATAGAATATTGTACTCAGTAACATCATGTACTGTAGGCAACCTGATTCCTTTGTTTAACAAAAATAACCTGATTCAACATTACATATCCCAAAAAGGGTTGATATGCCATAAAACAAAACAACCAACCAACCAAACTTAAAACTGAAATTAAGCAGTAATGAGTCGGTTCCATACTTAATTGGGTGACCACGTAAGCAACAGCAGGAACTTTAATCAACCTAAGTCCTTTGTTTATCAAAATTGACTTGATATGCAGTAAAATGAAACAACCAACCAACCAAACTTAGAAATGAAGTTAAGCAACAATGAGCCCATTCAATAATTAATTGGGTGACCATTTAAGAAACAGCAGGAACTGTAAGAAACCAAATATCAAAATGACTTAATTTGGTATTAAATTAAAAAGGAGTAAAATAAAACAACCAACCAAAATGAAGTTAAGCAACAATGATCCTGTTCAATACTTAACTGGGTGACCATTTAAGCAACAGTAAGAATGTAAGAAACCGAATATCAAATTGACTTGATTCTACATCAAATGACCCAAAAAAGGTTGATATGCTATAAAAACCAACCAACCAACCAACCAACCAACTGAAAAGAGCCAGATAATGAAGGAGTTGTTTGGGGAAATTTTATCTTTATTTCTCTAGTTAAATGGACCCAAAACTCTGGAGATTATCTTTGTTGATTCGTGAAAAAAATTTGATTTTGATTCTTTAAAAATTCCATGGAGATTCCATGGGTTCTGCTTGTATTGCATAGCACACTCAACTTACATCTCATCTTATGCACATATCAAAATACACCAACAAACCCGTAGTTGTACACAGGTGTACTTGTCTTCTTTACTTAAATAATTATCTTGTATTTCTTGTAACCTAGGTTAGTCTTCCATTTTAACTTGTATTTCTTCTATCTCATGGCTGGTATCTTCTTAGCTTGAGCTGGTATCTTCTTAGCTGGTGGCTTTAGCTGGATCTGTTATTCAGGATCTGTCTGAGATGTCCTGTGCTGTTTGTTTGTTCTGAGTAACAACACAAGACATTACTTTGCTTTTGAGCTCATATACATTTCATTTTCTTAAGATCTAAATCCCAAACACACATGAGAGAATCTAGCTAATTGAATGAGAGATGCTATTGCATCTGTCTCGTTCAATGGTTAGCCTGAAACTGATTCTCTAAACTGACTTTCCACAGTTTGTATTTGTGAACTGGGGGATGCAGTTTAAAACAGGGTTAAGTGATGTCCATCACCCATCCTGTATCTTTCTATTAACCGTTATTTTAAAATCTACACTACAGTACATAATTAACAGGCAACCCATCAATTATGTAACACTTGAACAGTTGTTGGAATCATTTCAGTTTAAAATTCATTTTTCTCATTTGGTCTTTAAAATAAATAAATGAATAAATAAATGAAAAGCATTTTTACATTTAAAACAGAAACTTTGGACAGTTTTTAAACTGCCTACAACCACAGTTGTGACATCTCATTTACCAAAAAGAAAACCTGAATAAAAAGCTAAATACTAAATCCTTGTCTGTCATTTTAAATAAAACATATCTATATACATAACATCAGTATATCTATACATATAAGTCAGTGTATCTATTTCTATATAGATAGATATACAATCTAATTTTTACATTTTTATTATATACACATACTGTTACAAGAAAAAAAAAACCTGCTTGCTAAGCAATGGATTTAATTTTCTTGGGGATATATTTTGTAAAATTTCTGAAAATCAGAAGTATTTTCTTTTAGTTGATGAAATTTCTGAAAATCAGGAGGAAATTTATTTGGTTTTGCTGAAAAATTTGAGACATAAGTAAAAATAACATTGGGCATTATAGTAAAATGTTTAAATGTTTGACAAAAATTTTTACTTAAAATGATCCCAATTGCTAAATTAGAGACAATTTTTTCATATGAAAAAGTTTCATGTTGTTGATGCAATTAATTAAATAGTTAAGTAATAGTAATTATATGTGACAAGACTAATTAATCATTTTTTTTTTAATTGACACAATTTATGATAAGCCTTGACTAACAAAAAGTGGCTTTGCACT
This sequence comes from Doryteuthis pealeii, assembly GCA_023376005.1. NCBI lineage: Eukaryota > Metazoa > Mollusca > Cephalopoda > Myopsida > Loliginidae > Doryteuthis > Doryteuthis pealeii. The sequence continues at coordinate 101,241,298 of CM042151.1, forward strand.
TACTTTTTGATTATGTTCACCTAGTTTAAGAATTTTTAGGAAAGAATAAAAAAAAATAAAGGGACAATAAAAGTTACGTCCCTTTGTTTGGCCCTGCCGATAGCTCCTTTTCGGTGTGCGCTGACTCATGCTAGTAGCAGCAGCAGTAACTGATTTCCGGTTCCCAGATTTGGGCGCCAAATTCGACAGACAAATTTTGAAGGGAACGGTCCAATATTTCTCTGTCTCCGTTGGCTTGAAAGGCAACGTAAATTTGGTATACCGGGATAAAATGAAGATTGTCTAAATGAGAGAGTTTTTGCATAGTCTTACCCGGAATTGGTTTTAAAGTATTTAGACTTACCAAATATTATTGAGTTTACTCATTGAGGTGGTTATTTTCTTTTCCTGAAGGAAAAGAAATATTGTAAAATTGATTTGAAAGTCGGTATATAAATACCAACAAATTTTGAACTTTGCACTTTCTTCTTTGAAGAAAGTAAAAATTTGGTACCGGACAAATTGTCCATTTCGCTTGAAAAAGACGTTTCGGAACTTTGGCCTTTCTTAGAAGAACAACTCTACACAGAAGAACTTTGCCTACCAACGATAACAGTATAGAAGGAAAGAACCACTGTGTATTCCCCAGTTCAGAGCATATATTTCATTTTTAACCCCAAGTAAAAATGCCTTGGAGAATTGACACTCATCTTGTGTCTGTTCTCTTCAAACACTCAGCCCAGACTGACAACATTTCACTCACTCTTTCTCTCACACTTGTTATTGCCTAGTGCTGACCAATCAGAAACCAACATGTAGCCTTTCATATGTCATCCCAAAATTCTGAGTAAATTTCCTCTATTACATAACGTACTTGTTGCCTTCTTGGTTGCCGGCGATAAAAAGAAGAAAAAAGATTTTGTACTTTGTAAATTTTGTCGTTCTACAACTGTAAGTAGAAAGCCCTTTTGGTATAATTTTTGAGTTTTGTGTAACTTTGTTTTTTTTCTTATCTTTTATATGTAAATTTGTTACTGAGAAGTCCTACTGGTTTCCCACAAGACGGACTAACTTGCAATAGAATAAACATTCTTTTAGGCTTACAGCAATTATTTGTGTTATTTTTTTTTTTTTTTGTTCTTTTGTCTTTTGTTTTTAAGCCAAGGCCCTGTTATGACACATGGTGCTTATTTTATTCCAAGGAGGCATCTCTCCGGTATAAAATTGCGACACTTCTTAAAAATATTTGAAATAATTAGATAACTGAAGCTTCTTCTGAATAACTATTTTATTCTGAAAGCAAAGAAATAATAGCAAAATGGGAAATTGTAAAAGGTCTTTTCAAACAGGAAAAGACTCAATTTGTAAAGCTATCAATCCTAACTAAGGTGTCAGTTTACTTAAAACCTGTTGATCGACAAAAATTTTTCCATTGTTTAAACTGTAGCGTCAATTAAAACACATCCATTATTAACTGAAGAGGATACTGCAGAAATAGATAATTTCATTGAAAAGTTTTAAAATTTTGGAAAATTGTCAGTGTCAAAGAAATATATGGTTACATTAAGAAAAATGATACACTGAAAAAGATGATATATGTAAATGATGAACAGTCTTTTGAAAGACTTTTTAAAAATAACAAAAAAACTGGGGGGGGGGGGAGACAAAGAATGAAATCATTAAAAAGGGATACTAATTTAACCAGTTAACATACTTGCAATGGTTTAATTAATGTTTGTAGATATTTACTAAACAGTGGGTTTAATTTTGTTATACTTGGTGAATTTACCATAGAAAGTGAATTTGAAAAATTAAGACAAAGTTCTTGCATTGCATATTTTATTAAAAAAACAGTTGGTGGAGTGGCTTATTGTCAGTATCAGCCATACAGTGAGGGAGTCTATCCCCTTTTTGCCAGTGCTAGACCAGAGAGATTGTTTTTGCTGAGGTGGAGTGCCACACCTACCATCAACTCACCACCTTATCACACATTACCCATCTGTTGATGAAGACCAGTATTGAACCAGGAACGTTGTGATTCCTAGGTGGATGCTCTATTGACTGAGTTAAATCAAACCTTTAGGACCAGTTTAGCATATTCTAAAAACAGTTTAAAATGTTATTGAAAAAATTTAATAATGAAAAAACATAACTTTTTCTTAAAACAAACGCTGATATCAAAGAATACAATTTTGATCCAGACTATTATTGTTGGATGAAATGGCAATGCCAAACATCTAATAACTTAGAAACTAATATCTCTAAAGATATCAAAATGTGTATTTTGCATATCATAGGCTATGTTACAAGAAAAGATTGTTCCACAGAAGAAGAAATATTTGATAATACTAGTTTTCATTTGCAAGAAATAGATGATGATAATTTTTAAATTCCATTGGATACCTCCATGTAACGTTGCAGGCTCGATTAAAAGAAATGAAGTTGTAGGTAAATCTCTATATGTGATGTGATTTCCTTTTGGAAATGTGTGTATGATCAATAGGAATAGGTATGTAAATTATAATATTTGTCATATACTTATACATTTCTACTTATCTCTGGATTAGACTGTCTCCATTGGTGGATCTGTTGTTGGACTGGATGGCATTCTCACTGTTTTTCAAGAAGTCTGAAACTACTTAGGTTGTCTTGATGATGTCTTGTCTTGTGTATCGTTGCTTAGTTTCTAATAACAAACACAAGACATTCTTGTTGTTTTTTTCAAAGCATATATTTCAGTTTAACCCCAAGTAAAAATGCCTTGGAGAATTGGCACTCATCTTGTGTCTGTTCTCTTCAAACACTCAGCCCAGACTGACAACACTTCACTCACTCTTTCTCTCACACTTGTTATTGCCTAGTGCTGACCAATCAAAAACCGACATGTAGCCTTTCATATGTCATCCCAAAATTCTGAGTAAATTTCCTCTATTACATAATGTACATATGACTACAATTGTGGGTTTTTCTACATCTCATAATCTTACACGCCGTTAAGGGGAGTGTTTTTCTGTTTTATGTTTGGTGTTGGTAAATTGAAGACTTGCAGAAATATTTTGACGAAAATCATGTCAGTGTCAATATGAAAAGAGAGCAAGGGATTATATTGTCATATATTTTTCAAAAATTATTGTTTGTTTGATTCATCTAAGGCAACTCAAGAATCAGCACTAAACTTTTTGAAATCATGTTAACATTCTAAATAAACAATCTTTATACAATTCTCAACTGGTACTATGTAACCTAGTATTACCTGTTTCATAATTGGATCATCAGTGACTAAACTGGTAACCCCATATATTTTGTCTGATGAGGAGGGTAGCTAGACACCTTAAAGTGAAAAATCAAGACCTGTAAAAGAGCGGAAGAAGCTCTTTGCTCAATGGCCATCTACCACATTATTTCTAAAGTCTAATCCCTCCTCATTGTGGCAGGGCAGTGTAAACATGGTAGTATAGAGCCATGCTATTGGGAACATCAAGATAGACAGGTGTGCCACCCAATGGTATAAGAACCACAATCTGGCCAAAAGGGGCTCTTGCAAAAATCCAAAAGGTGTTTCCATCATCGTCAGGAATCAACAGCTTTTGGCATACTTATTAGTGTGTCTGTGACAAAAAAGGGCGTTTCCTTCCCCTGACCAAGATATGCAAGTGGGGTTTGAGGGGCCACTTGTGAATTTCATGTTCCCTTGTTACTCTTTCCATGAATTCACCATAGTTAAATTTGTTGGTTGGAGCTGGCTCAACTGACCCGGGGTGAATGCTGTAACAGAACAGAAATCTCAAGACTACATAATCAGTATTGATAATTTATATTTTTTCAAGTAGTAAACCTATGGTACATGTAATTTTTATTCTTTCTTTGCACATTCAATTTTATGGAAATAAGACAATACTTATAAACTGCTTCCTAATATATACTTGCTAATTAACAAATTTAGATCTCCACATGTCTGCTCCCAGTCATAGACCTCAGGCCTTCTTTAAGGATCGCTTTGATATACACGTATATATATATATATATAGCAACTGCATAATTTTTACAGCTCACTGCCATCCATCACAATTTTACAACCTTCCTGCTAAAAATGAACAACTGATAGCCCCAGGAAACCAACTAGGGTTGAGGTGACAGGTTATATTTAGTGCACCTTTTACAGCACTATCCCATTAGTTTAGGTAAACAGTGCACACATCCATCCATACATCTATATCTTAATAATTATTATAATATACATATGCAGTTTCAGAAATAAAAAAATAATAAAAAACAATAGCTGTGTAGTCAACATAAATTGAACAAATAAAATAATGAACATTTAATAATTAATAAGGGCAGTGACATTGCATTTTTTTTTCAATTGTGTTCTCTGTGAAAATGCACTTTTGCACACTTCATCAGAAAATGATGTCCCTCCAGTGTGAGTTCATATGTGGCATTTCAAATTGAAAAAGTCTGAGTAATGCTGATCCATGGACGTGAAAAGAAAATGGTTTCTCATCGTTGTACATTTGCATGTGCCTTTTCAATGTGGAAGGGTCTAAAAATGCTGATCCAGACTTCACAAGAAGATTTCTTGCCAGTGTGGGTTTGCCTGTGTCTTTTTAAAAGTGGCACACTCTGAAAATGTTAATCTACAGACTTTACAGGAAATGTTTTTTTCGTAAGAATTGTTTGCATATTGTATTTCAAATTTTAATTCCATGATGCTGACCCATAACTTTACAAGAAAATGTTTTCTCTCTTTTTTTGTTTCATTTTCTTATTAGATTTTTTTAGAAGTCAAGGGGCCCCTGTCCTGGGGCTAACACTTGATTTCTTTATAAATAGTATTTATATCCTCAGAGTGAGTTTGCATGTGCCTTTTCAAAGTGCAAGTATCTGAAAATGTTGATCCACATAGCTCACAGGAAAATGGTTTCTCTCCAGTGTGTCTTCGCATGTGTCTTTTTAAAGAGTTATTTGTAGAAAATGCTGATCTACAGACTTCACAAGAAAATGGTTTCTCTCCGGTGTGTGTTCGCATATGACAATCCAATTTTGAACGACAAAAAAATGCTGATCCACAAATTTCACAGGAGAATGGTTTCTCTCCAGTGTGAATTTTTATGTGTTTTTTTAATGAGGAAGGATGCAAAAATTCTGATCCACAAATTTCACAAGAAAATGGTTTCTCTCCAGTGTGAATCCTCATGTGTGCTTTCAAATCATAACTCTGTGTAAATGCTGATCCACAGATTTCGCAAGAAAATGGTTTCTCTCCAGTGTGTGTCAGCATATGCCTTTTCAAATGACACCTGTTAGAAAATGCTTTTTCACAAATTTCACAAGAAAATGGTTTCTCTCCAGTGTGTGTCAGCATGTGCCTTTTCAAAGTGTATCTTTCTGAAAATCTTGATCCACAGATTTCACAAGAAAATGGTTTCTCTGCAGTGTGTGTTCGCATGTGTTTTTTCAAAGTGGAAGTGTCTGAAAACGCTGTTCCACAAACTTCACAAGAGAATGGTTTTTCTCCAGTGTGTGTTTTTACATGTCTTTTCAATGTGGAACGCTGTGAAAATGCATATCCACAAACTTCACAAGAAAATGGTTTCTCTCCAGTGTGTATTCGCATATGGTATTTCAGATCGGAATTTCTAGAAAATGCTGATCCACATATTTTACAAGAAAATGGTTTCTCTCCAGTATGGGTTTGCATGTGTCTTTTCAAATCAGACCTCTGTGAAAATGCTGACCCACAAACTTCACAAGAGAATGGTTTCTCCCCAGTGTGAGTTTTCATGTGTGATTTCAAACCGGAACCCTGTGAAAATGCTGATTTACAGATTTCACAAGAAAATGGTTTCTCTCCAGTGTGTCCCCTCATGTGCCTTTTCAATGTGGTAATGTCTGCAAATGATGATCCACAGATTTTACAAGAAAATGGTTTCTCTGCAGTGTGTATTCGTACATGCCTTTTCAAAGTGGAAGGGTCTGAAAATGCTGATCCACAGACCTCACAAGGAAATGGTTTCTCTCCAGTATGTGTTCGCATGTGTCGTTTCAATGGGGAAATTGAAGCAAATGATGATCCACAAACTTCACAAGAAAATGGTTTCTCTCTAGTGTGTGTTTGCATGTATGTTTTTAAACTGGAACTCTCTGAAAATGTTTTGTCTTCAATGAATGTTTCCATATCTGTTTTCAATGAAAATGCTGACATGCAGAGAAATGTTATGCTTTATAAAAGTGTCTTTTCTCAATTGTTTTTTAGTTTTTTTAAAATATGAATACAGGGAAAATACTCATGTACTGAATTTTCCAAGAAAAAGAAATGGTCTTGAGATCTGTCCATATCCAGGTCCACACAGTGAGCAAGAATATATTTTTCTTTTATGTGTTTGAATGTGTCCTTTAAGTTTCAAAAAATTCTTCGCCAATTATCTGTGAATAAATAAAACAAAAATTAAAAGATGAGAGTCATACATTATTTGTAATGAAAATATTACAATCAATTTACTATGTAACCCAATACTACCCATTTCATAGTCAGATCATTGGCAACTAAACTGGTAACTCCACAGATTTTGCCTGGTGAGGAGGGTGGCTAGACACTCTGCAGAATGAAAAACAAGACCTGTAAAAGTGCAGAGGAAGCTTGTTGCTCAACAGCCATCTAGCAAATTATTTCTAAAGTTCAACATGGTGGCAGGGTGGTGTAAATTTAGTAGTGTCAGAGCCATGCTGTTGGGAACTTAAGTTCCTGGTAGGGGCCACCGAAAGTAGACAGGTCTGGCACCGGCCAAAGGGACTCTGGAAAAAATCCAAAGGACATCTCCATCATCACCAGGAGACAATAGCTTTTGGCAAACAAGGGCATCTCCTTACCCTGCAGGGTTTTGCAACTGCTTGTGAATTTCATATTTCCTTGTTAATCCTTCCATGAATTCACCATAGGTGAATTCATTGGTTGGAGTTGGCTCAACCAACCTAGGGTGAATGCCAGAACAGAACAACCAGTCAGACCTTGTGCCAACTTCAAATAAAGCACAGTAAAAAAACACACCCAGTTCCAGAGTACAGCACAAACCAAACCCTTCCAGCTCCCCTCACCCAAAAACCACTCTTCAGATTACAGAGAACTATCAGAGGACCAAAGAAAAAAGCCTCAGGAGTGTAGGATGATCCAATATGGTCCAGGGGAAATATCCCCAAGCCTTGAGATGACTCCCTCAACCAAAAGTAGATATGAGTGATGCCATGTTTATAATCCCTGTTGAGAATATACAACATTACAATAAACTTCAACTAAAATCATACCATCTCCACCAACTCAAGAAATAAGAAAACACAATAAAAGCTTTCGTATTAATTCACAATTGCATACAAGAGATAATATCATTAAAATTGTATTTTACATATAAATAGCATTAGATGTCGGAAACTCCTAAAGTAGCCTAAACATAACCCTTACACTAGTGTCACCAAAGTTTCAGGTTTTCTATAAAATGTAATGAATTGTAATGTTTTTAATATGTAATCTAATGATATCATCTCTTGTGTGCTATTGTACATTAGTATCCAAGCTTTTTTAACTTTTGAAAAAAAAAAGAAGATATATTATATCCCTTTTCTCACTTTCATTCCACAGAGGCAATCATGCCATAATAACCATGTTGCCCTTTCCTGGGATTGGCAATGAATCCTAATAATCTCTTGGGTTATTTCCCAAAATGTAAACTCAGTTAATAAATATTTAACATTTTCTAAGGCCACTTCAATCACAATTAAAGAATTTAAAAATTCTACTACAAAGACCAAACAAATTAAACTTTACATTATTTGTGTTATTTGGACTATCGTCTTCATCTTTATTGTTTTCAGTACAGATAACAATAAAGATTAGGACAATAGTTTAAATAATACAAATAATACAAATTATCAAGTCTCATCTAAAAAATTAAGAGAAATTAAACTTTACATCTTGCAATAAGTAAAACACAGTTTACATTTAATACAACAGCAACATTTTTTTCAAATTTTATCTAATAAAGAATTTTAAAACATTCAAAACCAATACTAAATGCTCTCTGCCATATATTTTATTAAAATAAACAACTAAAAACAAAACAAATGTGACAGTTTAATTTTCAGTTTAGATAATTTTTGTTAAACATTGTTTAGGCTTCTAAAAGTCCACTTATATTACGATTAAAGAAAAATGTGAACGTGTTTCTACTCTTAAAAGGAATAAGTAAAACTTTACATTTTGCAATTAGTAAAACACAGTTTTACTAAATAACAGTAAAATTTTCCAAACTTTGTCAAATAAATTAAGAATTTTAAAACATTTAAAATTATTAATGAATGTTAATGAAAAATAAAAATAAACCTTTTAAAAAATATTTCCCCCAGCAGATTTTTTATACTGCTAAATATTACAGTCTGTCATAATATTCTATTAAAATAAACAGTTAAACACTTTGTAAAACAAAACAAAGAAAAAGAAAGAAAAGAAAATGTGATAATTTTATTGCAGTTTTAGTTTCTGTTGTATCTTTCAGGTACTAATGCAGAATAGTGCGCTTGTGATAAAAGCATTAGAATCAAATTTTACGTATAAAAACCATTAGATGACAGAAAGCCTCAAAGTAGAGAGATGCTATGATTTCTTTTTACAAATAGAACGCTATGAAAAAAAAAATGATTTCCTCAGGGTTGATATTTAAAAGTTTTGTCTTCTGTAGAAGGGTGTATTGATTTTTGTAAAGAGAGAGGCCTTCTAAAAAAGAAATTGTTTTTATCTTAATTGTGAAGGATGGGCAATGAAGATTCTTTGTGGTCCTATGAAATGGCTGGTTATTGTAACATAGAGAGGGAGTGCCAGATTTGATAGGAACACACAGTAACTGACTGGAAGAATTTTATTAGGGAAATCTGTTGCGAACATTTCATCAACAACCCCAGAATCCTTGTTGGACTAAGGCACACAGTTGAAATAGATGAGATGGTTTTCAACAGGAGTATTTTTATAATGTCAAGAGAGCAACTGTGCTGCTCTGGGTTTTCAGGGGTTATGATCCAGCAGCCAAGGAAGGGTTTCAGGTCACAGTACCAAAAAGGAAGAATTTCTGTGAATGTACTGAAATCCAATGCTTTTTAGACATAATCTAATGCTTTTATCTCTTGCGCACAAATTCTGCATTAGCTCTCTCCTTTCAGAACAAATTTTCAATAGACCAAAAGTAATTTCAAAAGAAAAAACAGAAATATCAGTAATTAAGTTTTTTTCTGCACCTTTACATTATAAATTATATATAATTTGAAATGTTTAAAAGCATCAAAAGTCCGGGTAGGTACCTATATAAAGTTTATACTAGATACCACCAAAATAGGTCACATGATCAGTTTAATCCATATTGAAGAAAAACGTAAATATTTTTTAACTATTTTTTAAAATCTTGCAAAAAAGAAATAACATAAAGATTTATTACAAAGAAAAACAGTTAATTCAAAAAACAAATTATTCAATTGGGGAAAAAATTACTCGCCGTTATCTTGAAAAATAAGTAAAACAGTCCTCTTTTTTTTTTTTTTTTTTTTTTACAATTGGCTCAATTTCTTTATTGATATTTTTTAGCAGAATTCTGTATTCATGGTTCTTTTACTAAAAAGCTCTTGCATCGACACTTATAGAAATATTCTGATATAATTATTCAGACTCTTTTTTTATAGAAAAAAAGTAAAATTCCTTTTTTTCTTCATTTTTTCATATTTCATAAAATAAAATAGGGAGGGGTTAGACCTCTTAAAAAAATATTACCCCAAATACATTTAAGGAAAAAACTTATTTCAGATATATTTTCAACCAATGCTAAGTAATTATGGAAAATTTGTGAAAATCGGACCATTAATTGATTCTTCATAGAATTTTATAAAAAGTTTCATTGTGTTAAATATAGGGGGTGGGGTAAATTTCACTGGGAAAATTGGTGGTACCTAGTTTATACTATAAACTTTATAGGTTTAAAAACATCAAAAATTTGTGTAAGTACTAGGTACCACCAATTTGACCCTGTGCAATTTACCCCCCCCCCTTACATTTAACACAATGAAACTTGCAGAAAAATTAATATTTTCTTGAAAAGTTTTTTCCATTCGAAAGAAAAAACATTAAATAAACTCCTGATGATTTTTTAAATTTTTTATCAGCATACGAAAATAATGAAAATTATGATTGAAAAACAATGTTTTCATTTTTGCACTGTTAAATCAACTGAAATTTAACGTAGCTAAAAACAAGTTACGATAAGAGGATTTTTAAAAAATTCTATGAAAAATCAATTAATGGTCCGATTTTCCCGAAAATTTCCAAAAATGTTTACAATTGGATGTAAATACATCTGAAATAGTTTTTTTCTAAAATTTATTAGGGGAAATATTTTTTTTACGAGGTCTATCACCCCCCCCCTATTTTATTTTATGAGATGAAAAAAATGATGTGGAAAAAAAAATTGTACTTTTTTTCTATAAAGATAAGAGGCTGAATAACTATATCAATGAAATTGTATAACGTACCGAATTATAGTTTTTTTAGGAAAAATTAATGAAATCGGAAATAAAAAGTGCAAAAAAATGTCATAATATTAATATTTGAAAACTTTTTTTTGCTTATGTAATTGGTATGTACTATATTCTATTAAATTGTCAAAAAAAAATTTTTTTTAAAGAAATTAATTTTTACAAGATTTTCAATCTTTTGTGTGATTAAATATTTTTATTTTCTGCGTGAAATAAATTAAATTTTTTTTTTTTTCTGTGGAAAAAAATCAAAATTTTCACGGATATTTAAAAATATGAATTTTAGAATTCAGGTGAACTAAAAGTTGGTCCGATCCGTGCTCGATTAATATTTTTAAAAGAATTTGGAATTTTTATTGTTGAATAGTAATTTTTGGTTCTTAGAATATATGGAAGGGCATAACCGACATATTTGTTTTACAAAGAGACGAGACGAGACGCTTCTGAATAACAACCAAAGTTTGTTTTTCTTTGTTCAAAAAAGTTAAATAAGATATTTTTTTTCGCTATTAGAATACAAAGTAAGTATACAGGATTATTTTATCAGTTTTTCACTTAGAAAAAATATTCAAATTTTCATTTCATTTTCGATTTTAAAAAGTAATACCAAAACCGAAGACATTTTTTTAACGTCAATTTCACGGTGACATTTTACTATTAAATTTTTTTAAGTTTTTATTCATGTTAATAGTAAAAACATTGTTTTTCGTTCATAATTTTCATTATTTTCCTAAGCTGAATTTTTTAAAAAAATCATCAGGACTTTTTAAAATGTTTCTTCTTTCGAATGCACAAAAAAATTTCTAGATAATATTTCAAGATAAAAAAAAAAGAATATCTTAAAAATCTTTGAAAACAAATAAAATCGGTTATTGAATCATGCACAAGACAAAAAGTTAAATTAGTGTTATCCATACTTTTACTGGTTGATCGTAAAAGGGAAATAATTTGTAACTTTTCTGTCTATATTACGGTCTGAAAATTACCCTTTCGCATGTAATACGGGCAGGGTTGTTTATTTTTTAAGATAACGATGTAATTTTTCCCAATCGGATAATTTGATCTTTGAATTAACTATTTTTCTTTGTAACAACCCTGTACGATCTTTTTTTAACGAGATTTTTGATAAACAAAGTTCGGAAATATCTATTTCCGTTTTATTCAAGATGGCCTAAACGGTTAGGTGGTACCTAGTAAGTACCTATAAAATTTATTGGTACGTACACGGATTTTGGAAGTTTTTAAACGTTTCAAAATTTAATATCAATTTTGAAGTTTTTCTTTTGGTTTTAATTAAACAATAATCACAGGAAGTTAGTCATTTAAAAAAAAAACGATAATAAATTTATTTGCAAATTTGAATTCTGTTTTAGAATGATTGTTAAGTACTGTTTACAATTTTGTCAACATAAAAGAAACGTGGTGAGTGTCAAGAAATATCTTATAAGGATTATCATTTTAATATATTTATTCATAAAATATTCATTTTTTTTTTTTTTTTTAAATCCTGTCTTTAGTTTTACATTTGGCACAAATAATTTAAATTTCATTTTTTTCGTAAATTTAAACTACGACTACTTAACGTTTTCTCGATAGACATGTGACGCTTTTAAAACATGTTTCAAAGTTTAAATATCTATTTTGAAAGTCTTTTTTTTTAGATTCATAAAGAAAATATTTTCATATATCTAAAAATATTTAATCGTAATTCTTCTTAGTGAATAAAAAACAAAACAAAATACTTTCTTGCAAATGACAAACGAAAGAAAATAATATAACGTTATACTTACTTCCGTCTGATTTCTTTTCCTTTTGGGCAATGCAACATTAGTGAAAAGAGAGAACGTGATAAATTTTAAATAAAAACTAATATTTATTTAGATGATTGGATTAAACGAAAAAATAAAAATAAAATCGTCATTCCTTAACGAACGCTGCAAAAATATTTGAAGATAAAAATTCAAGGGAGATAATTCTGATTTATTAATTTATTTTCCACATGCAATAAAATTAAGATCCAGTGATCGTGTTAAAAGATACAATAAATTATTTAAAATTTATTACTTTGGTTCATAGATTAATGAATACAATAAATAATAAATTTCATGGCATGTTGGGTTATTTTATGCCGAAGACATTTTCGCTTGTTTTTTAAACTCCATTTTTTAACCAGTTTTTTTTTTAATCCAATTCATTTTTTAAACCAAATTCTTTCCAATCAAAAAAATCTTTTTAACCCAAATTTTTTAAATCAAATTCTTTTTAATCATATATATATATATATATGATTAAAAAGAATCTGGTTTTAAAAAAATATTCATATTTTTTATATCCAAATTCTTTTTTTAACTAAAAAAATGTTCCTTAAAATTCTTTTAACCAAAATGTTTTAATTAATTTTTCTAATCAATCTTTTTTAACAAAGAGATTTTTTAAAACTATTTTTTCGAAAATTCTTTCAAATCAAAAAAATCTTTTTAGCCAAATTGTTTTTAGTAAGATGTTTTTCTAAACCAAATTCTTTTTAATCTTTCTTTTTTAATCAGATTTTTTTTTAGCTGAATTTTTTCACATCATGCTTGATAATTTGTATTATTTGTATTATTCGGATTATAATTTTATATATTATAATTTTATCCAATTGGACACATGGCGTAATGGATATAAGGGTTGAGTAAATACAATACTAAGTAACAATTAGGTTACAGGCTGCAAGTTCAATCCTGACCAAGAGCGATAATAATATAGAATACTTAACATAGCTTAAAACTTGTACCCTGTCATGGTTAACAGAATGAGAACAATCTACCCCCGTGGATTGAATAAAGGGATCAGTTCAAAGTTCCATGAAGGCTTCCAAGTTCAATAAGAAGTTTTCTGACTGAAGAGTAAGTTCCCAAGTTCATCAAGGAATATCTGTAGAAGGCTGGAGGACACATCAGCTGAAACATTATGTATATAACAATAAAGATGGGAACAATCATCCAAATAATATGATTTTTTTTTACCAAATTCTTTTTTAATTGATGTTTTTATTCTTTTAAATGATTTTTTGTAACTAAATTCTTTTTAATCCAAATTATTTTTTAATCAGTGTTTTTAATTTCTTTAAAGATTTTTTAACCAATTTCTTTTTAATCAATGTCTTTTTTATAATTAAAAGTTTTTTTTTTTTTTATCAAAATTTGTTTTTATAACTAATTTTTTCTTTTAAACCAAATTTTCATTAACTTCATATGAAATAATTTCCATGTTAGATTTATCATTAGCCTCATGTGCACCAATAAATTGTTAAAAAAAACCCTACATCAATCTGCAATGAGATCTATTTAACACATAGATGGGACCATAACAGGATCAGAGTGGAGCTGGGAGTAATGGTAATGCTCCAGAATTGGAACTTCACCATCAGGTAGAGTTTAATGTCATACCCAGGACACTAAGACCCTCAGCCATTGCCTTCTAGCACATAATAAAAGGGATTTGGGTTTGCCATAAGGGCAATGGGGGTCTGGACAATCATATAGGTGCTACAATTTGATATAACCAACCGACTGTTTGGAAAGGGCCTCTTTGACTGCCTGTCTAGCCGAAGTAAGAGCCAATGTGGAGTGTTGCATATAATCAACTGCTCAGCTACCAGGGTTTCATCCTTCCAGAGCTCCAGAAATGGAACCTCATCCTTAGACACATTTAGCATCATACCCAGGATACTAAGACCCTCCAAAATTAAAGTTCTATTTAACTTATGATGGGATCCTAACAGGTAATACCACTTCAAATCAAAGTGGACCTGGGAGTAATAGTAATGAAAGGGCACTTCACATCCCCCAGAGCTCTGCAATTATAGATGCAGTTTTGCGATATATCCAGGACACTAAGACCCTCAACCACAATCTTGTAGCACATATATGATAAAATGGATTGTAGTTTGCCATAAAATCAATTGAAAAATACAGTCAGGACAATCACATAGAAGCTAGGGCTTGATGTGACCAGCCACTTGATCAGATGGGGCTTTTCCGACCACTTGTCTAACCTAAGTAAGAGCCAATGTGGAGTGTTGCAAGTCATGGAGTGCTTTAGTCACCAGGATTCTGTCCTCAAATATCACGGGTTGCCACTCACGGCCAATAAGGGGCCCCATTGGGAGAGCATCTATTTCCCTGCAGATGACCAGTTGACATATTCTACAGCCCCAACTGACTGGATGGAAAATTTTTTAACGAAAACCTTAGAGCAATAGTGTGATGAACAACTCCAGGTTAAAGGTTAAAGTTTTTTTTTATCTATCATAGCATTTATTCTAAGGCTAACACCAACAGATAAATGAGTTAATACTTTATTTAAATTTTAAAGGTTTATTAAACAACAGTGTGGTGTATGTGTGTGTGTGTGTGTATGTGTGTGTGTGTCTCGAGCCTTTTCCCAATGTAATATCATCGGGAAAAAAAAATCTCCTAATGTTTAAATGAATCAAGATTAATTCATATTTTTCCGCAATAAACAATGACCTTCCTGCAGGTAAACAACAAAATAAACTCACATAGAAACACATATCTTAGTGTAACCAATTTCTTTACAGTTTTAATCCAATTTTTCTGTGATCAAAAAGTTCTTACTAAGATGCTGGAACTAGGCATGTAAATTAGGAGTGTTTGCTGGGATGCTGGGACAAATCAAGAAAGCAGAAAGAGGGGAGGTGCCTTCTTAAAGGAGAGTGCAAATCATTGTGGGTAAGAGGATGGGGATAAAGCGACACCCTCTTACCTGAATAGGGTAGAGGAGTCATTCAGTGAAAAGGCATCAATGAGTAAAGAAGGAAGCAATGAGAAAAGAAGAAAGAATTAGGGAAGAGATAGGAAAGCAGCAGGATGATGTAAAAGGAAAGCAAGGGAAGGAGAAGAAAGAGGGAAATTCAGCACTTTATGACAAGGAAGGAACTGCTTTTACAATTTTCTAAACCAAATTTATTGACCACCATAGTGTAGAAGTTATCCCCAGATAACATAAAAATAATATAATACTCACCTTCGCAGTGGGATTCTAACTACCATCGAGTTAGCAGACAAGAACAACATGCAAGCTGTAACTTAAATACAGTTCTTTCATGTTGTTGGCACAGTGCAGACTGAGGGCTGAAGAGTGGATACTTATCCATATCTCTACTCACCCTGAATACCATCAGCCAATCAAAACCCAGGAAGTGAACTTCAAGTTTTTTTGCTAAAGAGCAACACCCAAGAAAAAGACCTTGGAAATGACACGTTTTCTTTTTCCCTTTTTTTTTACTTTCTTTAATTCTCTGCATACCATTTCACTTTGCCAATACTGCTTTGGTTTGAGCTTACCAAACCTAAAGAACTCAGCCAGCCTTATTATTTACCCATAGAGGAAGGAAGAAGAAACAGATTCATGCCTCTAACACTATATAATTAAATTTGCTCTAATAAACCATCATTACTCATTAACCATCACTTGCAGTTATTTTCTTTTTACATTTCATGGATTTGTACTTTTCTTAATCTCACTGAATTTATTCCAACCAGTTATTCAAGCAACATTATTAAAAAGAACAACTTACTGTTGTTATTAATAGAATTAAGTCAGGTTGCTCAATGTGCTAATGGTACGATGTAACTCAGTACTATCTGTTTCATAATCAGATCATCAGTGACTAAACTTATAACCCCACAGATTTTGTCTGAAAAGGAGGGTGGCTAGACACCTTGCAGAACACTAAACAAGACCTGTAAATGGGCAGAGGAAGCTCAAACACCCATCTAGCACATTATTTCTAAAGTCCAACTTCTCATCGCAGGTTTGGTAAAGTTTTTAGTGTCAGAGCAATGCTGTCAGGAACTTAAATTTCTAGTAAAGTCATCTATGGCAGACAGGTCAGGCACTCAGTGGTATTAGAGCCACAACCAGCCAAAGGGGCTCTGGCAAAAATGCAAAGGGCATCTCCATCATCATTAGGAATCAATGGCTTTTGGCATACTTGTCACTGCGTCTGTGGAAAATCTGCGGCAAACAAGGGTATCTCCTTCCCCTGACCAGGATATGCATGTAGTGTTTGGGGACTGCTTGTGAATTTCATATTCCCTATCAGGACTGGAATGATGTCATCCTTCTCCCATTCTACAAGAAATGCGATAAATTTTGTAGTAACTATTGTGGAATTAGCCTGATTGACGTTTCTGCTGAAATGTTTCCAACACCAATGTGATCTGTGTACAAACCAAATCAGTATGGGTTTCGCCATGGTCGAGGGTGTACTGATCAGATCTTCATACTGTGTTGAGTGCTTGAAATCGTTGGTGCTTCCAGCAAGAAACAATTGTTTTCTTCATAAACTTTGCCGCAGCCTTTGATTCAGTTGACCGTGGAGCTCTTTGGAAGATTATGCAATCAGACAGTATTCTGCCAAAACTTCTAAATTTACTGAAAGCCTACTACACCTCCAACTGCACAAAATTCTGTGTGTAAAATCAGGAATCTTAGTTCTTCGACATCCGCTCTGGTGTTCAAAAGGGTGGATTCTCTCCCTTATCTTGTTCAACTATGCTATCATTTGGATCACCACCCATGTGCTTGCAACTTCCCAGGTGTCACTGTTAGCTGTAATTTCAACCTGTCAGACCTGGAATATGTGGACAACATAGAAATTTTGGTGGAGAACTTCGATGATCAGCAGTCAATGTGCTTCAGTATTACTATACTTTAGAGCAATTTTGAATACCTCAGTTCGGTAGTCATTGCAATGGGTCAAAAAGAAGACGACATTGGCAGATACATTAGTACCACTCACTTTGCTTTCTGTCATCTTTGTGTGAGACTGTGGTCCAGGCAGGAGATAAGACTGTGTACAAAAATTACACGTCTACTAAGCTCTTGTTCGCACCATCCTCCTATACAGCTACAAAACTTGGCCGATGAGGATTGGGGACCTGCACACACTTCAGGTGTTTAAGTATCATTGCTTTCATTGTATTCTCTAAGTTTGATGACAGTGTAGGAATAGCTGCCTACAATCTATGAGGAACAAAATATAAGTTCACAGAATGTAATGACGAAAGGGAAAGCACATGTACTTTTAACCTTATTTATTCACATATAAACTCAACAACAGTCAATATAACAAGTACTTAGGGGCAGTACTTACATTTCATATATCTCCCTCGTTGAGGGGGGGTGTCAGGTTGAGTCTTCAGTTGTTACTCCCTCAGTGAGGGGAAAGTTCCTTCAGTCACAAGAGACTGAGACAAGAGCTCGTTTCTACGAGGCTCACACGTTGGTACCAAAACCGTAAAGAGGGTTCTTCACCCAACCTGACAAGGGACGTTACCTTTTCTACTTCCTGGCCCCAAAAGGCACAGGAGATTTCTAGTCCCTACAGCAGCAAGATGCAGAATCTCCTACCTTCAGCAGGCTCTCCTTGTGAGACGTCTTTGCTGGTTTAGTCATGCCCCACGTCAACAACCCAGCAACATCATCCATGAATCCATTGACCCAGCACCAAGGACGGAAGAAATGTCAAGGATGTCAACTAATAACCTGGCTCAAAACAGGATGCTGATCTGATCCTGGGCCCAGCCTTTTTGGAGTTCATCAATGGAACTGCGATTGGCTGATACTGATAATCTGATTATATTGGATCACTGTGCATGTGAATTCATTGGGTGGAGCTGGCTAAACTGACCCAGGGTGAATGCCGCAGCAGTAACAGTAGTAGAGTGTGTTGCAAAATAATAACACTTGTACAAAATAAGAACATGAGTATTAATAATTAATTAAGGATGGAAAAAACGCCAAGCGGACCAAGTGAAAACATGGCCTAAGTGAGTCAAGCAAGATACCAAGCTGATCCTGGGCCCAGGCCTTTATGGAGTTTGTCAATGGAACTGCGATTGGCTGACACTGATAACCTCAATTACATGGTCTGCATTCATTCAGCATACGGTGAATTCGTTGGGTGGAGCCAGTTCAACTGACCCAAGGTGAATGCTGCAGTAGTAACAGTAATGGAGGATGTTGTAAGATGATAACGGTTGTACAAAATAGGAACACAAGTATTAATATATAGATATTTGGTCTAAGTTTTTTTTTTTTCTTTTTTCTTAGAAATTTGATAAAAACATGAGTTGACTGACTTTGATTTTGAGAAAGTTTTCTTAGAAAAATACTGTTTGTATAAAATAAATTCCTTTGTTTAGGAATAAACACAGAAATTTTCATGAAAATCTAATCATATCAAAAGTAGTGTTAAGCAAAATGTAAAGGAATAAAAAAAAAATATTTAAAAACAAAACTCAAGTGATTTCATAAAATGATTAAATCAGATTTTAAAAAACATTCACTTAATACCAGATAATGTTTACATTCATTCAGTTGATGATAAAACAATTTTGGTATAAATGCACAATAGCGCTCAAGATAATATCATTAACATTTTACATATAAATCGTATTAGATTACAGAAACTCCCGAAGTAGCTTAACCCTAACATTTGCCTTAACCCAAGCATCTAAAAGGTGGGCTGACTTCTGATTTAGATCGGAAAATTAAAACGGAAATTTTTTTGGTGGTACCCAATGACAGTTTAACTACAGTCTATGAATTAACATTTTGCGAATTGGGTTACGATGTTAGGGGATTAAGGTTGTTTTTAATTATGAAATTGCTTAAAAAAAATAAACAACAAAAACCCAAATTTTTGATCAATTAGGATTGTAATTTCTTCTTTTTTTTTTTTTGGCGGCGGGGAGGCGGTTGGGTCAACCTATGGTCATTTGTATAAAAAAGATTCCAGTGGCTAATTTTCAAATTTCTAAAACAATCAAAAAGATCAAGACCACAGTAAAAAAAAAAAAAAATTAATTTCCACAACTGAAAAAAGTTATTTTCAAAATTTAAAAGTTATTTTCTTAAAATTAGAAAAAAAAAAAAATGGTAACATGTTTTCTCTTTTCATAATTTTAAAAACAATATTTTTCTTTGAATTGATGTGAAAAAGAATACCTCTTTTTCACATCAATTCATAGAAAAATATTGATTCAATTGTTTCCACCTGTGTCATTCTTATCTGTACCATTTTACCGGTTCCATTTTTACCTGTTCTATTCACCCACAATATCTACCTGACCATAATATAACAAAGGAAAATATTATATAAACGAAACCTATTAATTAAAATTCAGCATTTAAAACATGTTATTTCTTTAGCAAAAATAAATAAATAAAATAAACTTAAAAATAAATAATAAATATGTAATGAATATTAATAATAATTTAATAAAAAAATAATAACAAATAAAAATAAGGATAAATAAATAATGATAAATAAATTATCATAAATAAAATAATAAATGAAGTAAACTTTTATTATTAGGGCAGTGCGGTGGTGTACTAGTTAGAGTCGTAGGAAATGGACTCGTCAACCAGAGTTTAATTCCTGGATGAAACCACAGTTCACATAGCGCTAATATCCAACTATTCTCCCTCCAGCTATGGGTAAATAGTAGTACAGACTTGATTCTTTAAACTTGGTTAGGCAATGAGTGTAAGAGAAGGAAAACTCTGAATTCAAATATCTTAAATCTCTGCTTGGGTGGTCACTACTAGAATAGGCTCAGGCCTACTTAGGGATCTATTTCAATTAAAAACAATAAAAAGGATGCGAGTGTTTGTGTTTTGTTTTTTTTTAATGAAAAGGAAACCAAAATATTTAAATTCTTTTCTTATCAATTATCTCCTTGCAAATGGTGAATCATTTTAGATTCCATTCAAAAGGGAATTATTAGTTTATTTAAAATTTCTCTGATATTGCATTGCTTGAAAGAAAAGTAATCCGATGAAAGAAAATAAAAAGAAGTAAATATAAAGTTACTTCATATTCTTCCTTTTTTATTTTTTACAAATGGAAGATTCAACGTATAAAAAGAATTACATTTCATGGAAATACCCAAAACCTTTGAGATGCTGAGTTAGGCTACTTAGTGAGTTTCCAACATAATGCTATTTATATGTAAAATGTGGTTCTAATGATATTATTATCTCTTGCGTGCTAAAGTGCATCACTACCAATATTTTTATATGAAAGTATTTTAACCTCTATTGAATCTAATCATTATCTGGAATAAATGAATATTTTTTAACTGGTTTGTTTTGTGAAATTAATACGAAAATAGTTATTCAGAAAATTTACACATTTATTTTAAATCTTTAAAATGAGATATATAAAATTTTCCTAGAATCATAAAACATAATTGCAATTACACTAACATGTTTTAAAAAAATTTTAAGTTTAAAAATAAATTAAATTAAAAGAATATTTTTAAATTTTTTTTAATTTTCAAATTTAAAAAAAGTTTTTAAAAAGTTTTATTTTAAATTAAAAAAAAATTTTTTTAATTTTTTTCTTTAAATTTGCAGGATAGTTGGAATAATTAAACTAACACATTTTTTAAAAAGAAATTTGCAAGATAGTTCTAATAAAATATATGTAGCTGAAATAAGAAGAAAAAAAAATTTGTGGCCAAGAAAGAGTTGCACCCAAGAGTGACTCTCCTTATATGAGTGCAGACCAGAAGAATCATTGTGGGAGAGGGGTAGATGACTATAAATTTGAATATCTGGCAGAAGGAGCGTCAATTTTGTCAAGGCAAACTTGTGTGAGCATTATGGAATTGCAAGAAAGTGACATTGGACAGTGAGTGTGGTCAAGTTTGACAATCCAAGTTGATTGAATTACAAACTATTTTGGTGGGAAAGAAATAGAAATGGAAAAATTGACTAAAGAGATGATTAGGCCATTTAATGGTAAAGGAGATTTGGTGGCATTGCTGAAAAAGATAAATTTGGTGGCCATACTTTTGAGGATCTCTGATTTGGCAAGCTTCATTCCACTTTTTCTGGAGGGGGCGAGGCGCTTGCCCGCAACTTGGAGATAAGCAAGGAGGAGCAGCAGGATGAGATGATTGAGGTGAGACTGAAGGAGATTTTCATAGAAGAACCTTTTGAGGCATACAAGAGACTCAAAAAGCTTAAATGGACTGGTGAGTCAGTAGAAGTATATGCAAACAATATCAAGAGATTGGCAGGATATATGAGAAGAGGGTTGGACCAAACGGCAAAGTTGGCTTTTGTGACAGGCTTCCCGGATGATGTATCAATGACACTACAACAATTACCCGGTATAAACCAAATGGAAATCACAGACGTTATACCAACTGTGGGGGTATTGACAAGAACACAAAGTAAGGGTCCTGGAATGGTTGGTGCGGTTGCTCATTGTGAAGAACCAACAGAGAGATATGCAATGGGATTATTATCCGCTATCCAGTGCTATAGATGTCAGGGGCCACACAAACTAAGAGATTGCAAGGTACCGCCACAAATTAAAATTATGTGCTACAATTGTGAAAAGTTTGGGCACATTGTGAGGAATTGCCCTCTGAATCAGGGAAACGGGCGAGGGGGAGCATTTGGGTCAGCAGCTGCCCCTTCAACAGAGTGAAGGTGTGGTACAAGTCTCTTTCAATCATAGAAGTGTTAGATTTTAAAGCAGAGTTTGACAGCAAAAAGTAGACTGTAGAATGGTGCTGGAAAGGAAAACTTCCACTAATAGAAAACAAGGTGTACTACAGAACTCCCCTAGAGAACAGAGAAAGGTTGGAATATAAGAAAGAGGTGGAAAGGTGGATTGCAGAGGGTATTCTCCTGCCATAGAGAGGTGAAGTGAAATGAGTGTTACTTTTGATGGCGGTGATCCAGAAAAGAAAGATTAGACTACTATTGGACTTTCGCAAGTTGATGTTGGGAGCCATACTGGAAGTGACATAATTGATGTGTGTCAGGAAAAGATGAGAAAAGCGAGACAGTTGGTGGGAAGAACTGCGATAGTGGACCTTAAATTGGCCTACTTACAGTTACATTTTGCAAAGAGGTTGTGGCGGTACCAGCTAGTGCATTATGAAGGGAAAAATTACTGCCTGATTTGGTTAGTGTTTGGACTCAATGCTGCACCAAAAATTATGACGGCAGTTCTGTGTTAATATAGCATAACATAACTGTGTTAATCAAGTCAATAAGATGAGAGTAGCCACTGATTCATATATTGACAATATATTAATGGATCTGACAAATGAATGAAGTAGTCGATCATCTGGAAAAATTTGGACTAACAACAAAGCCACCAGAACCCTTGGAAAGAGGTGTGGCATAAAAAGAGCCCAAAACAAATTAAGTAGCTTAAAGCATATATATATATATATTATCTGGGGATTTTCTTCATCGGGTGTGTTCTCTCTCTACCCCCTCTCTCTCTCTCTAATGTCTCCATTATAAAATATCCCAAGGGTTTACATGCCATAAAATCCAACCAGCCAACCAGCCAACCCACCAACCAGCCAGTGATACTTTGACTGTTATTAAAAACTGGCCCCATAAAGTTGCTTTAAGAAAAGATTATATCATCTGAAGAAGACATAATGAAATCATATACAAAGAGATCAGTATCAAATTTCCACTAAAAACTGAATTAGAGGCTGTGTTAAACGGCAGTAATTTGGCTTTAAAGTGAGGATTAAGAGAGATGGAAGAAGACATAATGAAATCATATACAAAGAGATCAGTATCAAATTTCCACTAAAAACTGAATTAGAGGCTGTGTTAAAAGGCAGTAATTTGGCTTTAAAGTGAGGATTAAGAGAGATGGAAGAAGACATAATGAAATCATATACAAAGAGATCAGTATCAAATTTCCACTAAAAACTGAATTAGAGGCTGTGTTAAAAGGCAGTAATTTGGCTTTAAAGTGAGGATTAAGAGAGATGGAAGTAAGGACTGATTTAACTACAGTACTAAGTTGGGTGAACTCTATTGGGGAGAAGAGCGGAACAATACAAAGGGTGTTTACAAATGATTTGTTTAAGATCGCACACAGCATTTAAGTACAACTCTCATATAGCCTATTCTCTAGGCATCTCGTTAGGGTTCAAGTGGTGCAGCTATACAGTAGCACTGATACAACTACGGCTTGGAAGAATTGTTGCTTTAACTTGTCAGTGAGATCGGATTTCCCTGACTGATATTCTGCTTATAGCTTCACTATGCATGCATTAACATCATTCTCTGTGGATGAGATATTACTACCTAGGTACGTGAATTTTCCTACCGGGTTTAGAGGCTTACCGTTGAGTGTAGAGATACCTCCTTTCTTTTTAAATGAGATTCTTCTGTGGATCCCATTACATGGGCATGCCAGTTCAGGCCAACCAGCAAAGACATTAACCAGCTCTGCATGGATGCTGGATAGAGGACCTACCAGGAGTAATGAATGATAGGGACAGTTGGTGAGAGATTATCATGGATATTTGTGCAACTAGCAAGACCTGATGATAAGGATGATTACATTTTTATCTTCTTTTTTTTTTACTGTTGAATTAAAGATATTTCCTTCTTGTATTATTTTGTGTGATTACCATAAATTTGTGCTGAATGGTTAAATGCAATAAACATTTTATCAGTTTCTGACTTAAAATTTTTCACATTTAGATAATCATTTACACAACTAATGTTAACAAAAAACAAAACAACAACAAAAAAGCACTTGAAATTTGTATGTACAATTACTAGTTTATTGTATTGTTATGGAAGAAAATTTATTGGAGGTGGGTCCCAATAGAATCAGAGGTATTGTCTTGAAAAGTTTACATTTAATAAAATAATGTGCTGTATGAATTTCAAGACAATAATTTTGTGCAAAAACACTTATTTTCAAAATTTTCTTTAAAAATGTGCCAACTGTTACATAATTGATGGGTAGCCTATTAATTATGTACAGTAGTGTAGATTTTAAAATAACGTTTAGTGGTAAACATATTAGGATTGGGATTTTAATAAAACAAAATATATATGAGCCCAAAAACAAAGTAATGTCAAGTGTTGTTAGTAAGAACAAACAACACAAGAAGATCCAGTCCAGATGAAAAATCATTTACCAGAAGTGACCATTAGAAAAGTGACCTTTCACATGTGGTCATGAAATAACAGGTTTGTGTGTTCGTGAATGTCTTTTCAAATGCGAGCTCTGTGTAAATGCAGCTTTGCACACTTCACAAGAAAATGGTTTCTCTCCTGAGTGTGTCCTTAAGTGGTTTTTCAAATGGGAACGCCTAGAAAATGCTGATTCACAGATCTGACAGGAAAACGGTTTCTCTCCAGTGTGTGTTTGCATGTGTCTTCTCCAACTTGAATGTACTGCAAATGCTGATCCACAGACTTCACAAGAAAATGGTTTCTCTCCAGTGTGTGTTCTTAAGTGGTTTTCCAAATGGGAACTCCTAGAAAATGCTGAATCACAGATTTGACAAGAAAATGGTTTCTCTCCACTGTGCGTTCGCATGTGGCTTTTCAGATAAGCAATCCTAGAAAATGTTGATTCACACATTTCACAAGAAAATGGTTTCTCTTCAGTGTGTATTTGCATGTGTTGTTTCAGACTAGACCTTACTGAAAATGCTGACCCACAGACTTCACAAGAAAACGGTTTCTCTCCAGTGTGTTTTTGCATGTGGCTTTGTAAAACCGTCCTTTGTGAAAATGCTGATCCACACACTTCACAAGAAAATGGTTTCTCTCCAGAGTGTGTTTGCATGTGAGTTTTTAGACTGGAATTCTGTGAAAATGCTGATCCACAAACTTCACAAGAAAATGGTTTCTCTCCAGTGTGTGTGCGCATGTGTCTTTCTAAATCAATCCTCTGTGAAAATGTTGATCCACATAATTCACAAGGAGATGATTTCTTTCCGGTGTGTATTTGCATGTGCATTTTCAAACTGAAACTCTCTGAAAATGTTGACCCATTAACTTTGCAAGAAAGTATTTCCTCTTCAATGCGTGTTTCCATGTCTGTTTTCATTCCTGAACAATAAGAAAATGGTGATTGGCACAGTGTGGAAATATTGGCTCTCACTCGAGACTATTTTTCAAATGCTCATGTACTGAATTGCAATAAAAATAATTGTATTTTGAATATATTTTTCCTTTGGTGTTTGAATGTGTCTTTTCAAATTTCAAAATTTTTCTTGTTGGTATCTGTGAATTAATTTTAAAAAATATTATTAAAAAATTAAAAGTAATAGGAGACTCATACAATATTTGAATTATAATATTACAATCAGTTTATATTTCAATTAACTGCAACATATTATAGATAATTTATGCTAAGTTGTAAATAAAATGGTTATTCTACAGTTCAATAAATATATCTAAATAATGATTTTTAAAAATCTTACCAAAGATTTACAATAAACATAATATTATGCAGATTGTGTGATGTCTGCAACCAAAACTATATCAGCATGTAAGTCACAATTCCCTTATCAACCTTAGTGGGTAATTTAACTAAATAGTTGAATTAGGAAAATTTATCAATGAAAGACAAAAGTGATGGAAAATGATGGAAGAGTTAGTTTCAAAGTTGTTCTATTTTTCGATTATACCTCCTCTGTTTCAAATCATTCTATCTGCATTCCTTATAAAATTAAGTCACTTTATATGCATATAGATGGCATAGTGATTTTTTTTTCTTCTGTATATCAATCCACCAGCCGCAGTATATATCTTTTTTTGTTGCACCATATTTTCACTTATGCCCTTTTTTCCAGTGCCATTATTGTTCACTATAATTAACAGAGTCCCCTACACTTGCAGTCCACACACTTCTTACATTGGTGTTGCAGTGCTTAGATCCCATTGGTCAGAAAAGTCATCAACAATATATATGATGTCATAATACAAACTTTCTGCCTATGAGCCCACCCTCATACATACAGCATCTATACATATAGTAAATATGACTGCCCCAACTTTATTGCCCTTATGGCTAGAAGGCGGTGGCTTAGGGTCTTCATGTCCTGGGAATGACATTAAACTATCTGATAGTGAGGTTCCAGTTCTGGAGGTCTGGGGAATGTGGAGCACCCCTTCATCACCATTGCTCCCTGGAGTGGTAGTATCTGTGAGGGTCCCATCTATGGATTAAATAGTAAAATGTTTATAAAATAATTGAGTATCCATTAAGAATGAATTTAACTTTGTCAGCATTAAATGACTCACCACAGTTGATAAAAACATTAGAATTACCTTTAAAACTGAAAATGAATTTTTTGAAAAATAAAAATAAACCTTTTAAAAGCAATGTTTTTACTTAAATACTGCCTGCTGTATATTTTATTATAGTAAACAGTCAGCTTT
The DNA here is from genome assembly GCA_023376005.1 of Doryteuthis pealeii. Classification (NCBI taxonomy): domain Eukaryota; kingdom Metazoa; phylum Mollusca; class Cephalopoda; order Myopsida; family Loliginidae; genus Doryteuthis; species Doryteuthis pealeii. The sequence continues at coordinate 101,268,100 of CM042151.1, forward strand.
AACTTTACTTTCAGATGCTAAAAACAATCTCCTTTGTCTTGTGCTAGTTTTTTTTGTTTTGTTTTAGGGCATATCAACCTTAGTGGGCCATTTAAAATTCCTTTCAGGTATGAACAAATGAAGATGAATTAAGATTAAATCGATTATTTAAGGTCAAATGTTTGTTTTAGTTTAAAAGTAGTAAATAAGTGAGTATCAGTAAAAAAAATTAAAAATTATCTTACATATGTAATTTATTTTTAATACCTTTTAAACATTAAATTCTGGCAAAAATTTGACGAAAACAGGTGCTTTGTGTGAAACAAACACATTAAGATTATAAAACACTTCTTCTTCTTAGAAACCAGAAACAAAAAAACATTAAATACACTATGTACAGAAAAATTACTTTTTGATATTTTATTAAAATGAAATATCTTGCATTTTTTTGTTTACAAAAGTCAGCAAGAAAAATGTTAAAAGATATGATGGACGAGATTGATAAACAAAAAATTACCAAAAATCAGAGAATTATTTGATTTTGATAAAACCTTTTATGTTGCCTTATTAATCAATTCTTTCTTTATTTTAAATCGCTTCAATCAAACTGATTTAATGGAAATAAATCAAAATTCTTTAAAATAAATATTACCGTTTGCACCATCCATATGAGCCTTTAGAGTAACAATTTATAGACCTAATTAATAGATAAAATTCCTTTAAAATATAAATCCCACAATCTTATGGTTTAAATTTCATATTTTTAGTTCCTGAAAACAAATATTTATTTAATAACAAAGCTTATTCTAATACGGTTATTTAATAATTATCGGAGAAAATTCAATTGAAAAGTTAGACCACCATACTTTTAAACAAAACAAATATTGATGTATAATTTTTTTTTTTTACTGATAATCTAAAAGGAAATCATATCTAATAAACACTAGAGTTAAAAAATATCACCCCCAAAATTTATCTTTTTATTTATTTATTTTTTTTTCATATTCAATTTTCAGATTTTTGGTACTTATTTTCTATCAATAGTGCTCCTTTAAAAAAAAATTTCTTCTGTTTACACCTTCAGTTTTTTGTCTTTTATCTATACTGTAATTAAGTTTCAATTTTATATAACCTCACCGATATTTTAGGCCCCCAAAATAAAAGGGGGGGGGTCAAAGTTAAGTGACCTGAAAAAAAAAATCAGAAAGTTTTGAAATAAAATAACTGGTACATTATAAAATTCATTCGTTGATAAATCACCACTGAAAATTTCATTAAAATCGGATAATACTGTGATTTTTGGTATTTTTTTAAAAATCAGGGTGTTGAATTTATTTTGTAAAATACATCTATGACGTCATCTTTGTTGATTGATACCTAGTTCCTTTGTTTCAAAACTTTATCTTCGGTAATATCCTGTATCAGATATGCCATTATGATGCTCGATTTATATATATATATATATATATATATATATATATATATATATATATATATATATATATAAAACACTTTTGGATACTATTATTTAAGTTTCTTACTTAATTATAAATTAAGAAAAAATATTATTAAACGAAATAATTAACACGGGAAAGTTCAGGATATCTAAATAAACAACTGAAAAAAAAAAACTTTCTAAAAATTTAGCTTAAACAAAAAAAAAACAACTTTTAGTTATCTTTGATAAGTATACAGACAACTTTAATAATTTTTTTTTTTTTCACGTATTTAGATTTGCTTCAAAATTCAATATCTATTTGAAGAATTATTTTTGGTTTTAAACGATAATCTCAAGAAATGTGTATAAAAAAAAGAACAATTATTTTGCAAATTTGTATGCAGTTTACATTTTTGTTAACATTTACTAAAATTAAATAAATGGGGTGAGCGTCTTTAATTCATATTTAAAAAAATATTTTATAAGGATTACTATTTTCATATATTTATTTATAAATATCAATTTCAATTCAAAAATATTTCATCTTAATTGTTTGTGAATAAAAATCAAAACATTTTCTTGCAAATAACTAACGAAAGAAAATAATAGAACATTATACTTACTTCCGTCTGATTTCTCTTATTCTTTGGGCAATGCAATATTAAAGAAAAGAGAGAATGTGTAAAATTTTAAATAAAGCTAATATACACTCAGGTGGTTGGATTAAACTAAAAAATACAAAATCCTCATTCATTAAGGAACGATGAAAAAAAAAAATTCCTCAAGAGAAAATCCCAAGGGAGATAATTCTGATTTCTTTTTCTCATTCAAAAACCAAGATCCGGTAATTGTGTTAAAATATACAATACACTATATTAAAAAAGAAAGAAAAAGATTTCTCTTGGTTCGTAAATTAAGGAATACAAGAAATAAGAATTTTAAACTGTTTAAAGGAAACTTGAAACCTAACCAGTAATCACTAAATGCTGAAGGAACCCTGATGACTCAGAATGCCATACAAATTAATTATACCATCACATAGTTAACATCTTTTTATATTGGAGATTCAATGTTTGTCTGTCTGTAAGCAAAAGTACTTTCGTCACAATACCCTCAGGAATTGCATAAATTTATCACTGTTTTTAATTTATAGTCAAAATCATTAATACGTACAATAAATCTTATTTATTAATGATGCCTCTATGAAAAACTGAGTGAGATTTACCTTAAAACAGCCCATGTTATTTGTGTGTTTAAAATGCTGCAACGTGAATTATACATCACCTAAAAATAAAGGTTTACATAATATATGGTATGGTTAATTTGGATACTGGTTTTAAAAAACAGGTTCAATGAACAATTCCTTGGTGTTATTGATCTCTAATATTGTTTTATAATTAAATAAGTGTAATCTTTTTATATGCATTCTTATTTAATTTTGTTAGTCTCTCTTATTTAATATATTTCTTTGCATTAAAAATTAAATACTTTCGCCCAGCAGAGGGTACATATTCTATAAAAAGTCAAATTGGGTTGAGGAAAGCAGTGAGAAAAAGGTGGGATTATGACGTCAAGGAACGAGCTAACAACGATATGAAATGCAACAGGTTTTAATACATATAATGCACATTAAAAGGGTACAACAAAGAGAAGAAAGTTCATAGTTTAGGTCGGACAAGTGACCCAGAAGTGTAGTAAGAGTTCAGTTCAAGTTAAACAGCACCAAAGTATATTATAGCCGTAATTAGTTTAGTTGTGGTTGGTTTTGTTTGGTAACTGCACCGTTCGAAGGTATAGCTGTAATTAGTCTAGTTCACAGCACTGTAAAAGGTCTAGCCATAGTTAATGGTTTAGTTGAGTTTAGGTTGTTTTGGGTTGCAAAAAGTTAATCCTGCAACAGTCTATGACTGAAAGTATCAATGGGAGAAGCTTATCCGAGGCTGCATTTATCTTCGGCTCCCTTAGTTGTTTTATCCTGGTGGTTAAAAGGTAATTACTATCGGCCTTCAAGGGATAAAAGATAATATTTTCTCTTATTCCTGAAGCAGGGCATGACTGAATCCGTCTTTGGTTATATTCTGTCCGTAAGCCTAATTCATAGGAAGAGAGCGTGCAAGGCACTTAATTTAGGGGGAGGGCCAAAGCCAGCAGTCACCCTTAAAATGATACAACTAAAAAGAGGAAGAAGTAGCCACTGTGAGGGCCTTTTTATAAAGGACATCACATGATTAAAATGTTAGGGTAGGATGCTGCTGATGTGTGTCAGTGACACTCGACTCCTGTCCCCTAAGGGAACAAGTACTGGTGTAGACCGAAGATAATAACATAATAAAATTTCAATAATTCTAGCTAGTAAGTATTATTAAGAAAACTTAGAGACACACATAAAAAAGAACTTCAATGAATTCTTTTATCTAACAAAACCAAATGTTTTATTATATCAATTTAAAAAATGAAAAATATCTTGAGAGGAAAAAAAAATATCAATTTTGAATGTCAATTAATTTGTTTTAATTTTTTAGATGAGGCTTGATAATTTATATTATTTGAATTCAAGTTCAATCCTGGCCAAGGATAATAATACCAATAGAATGAGAACAGTCCACCTCTGCGGATGGAATAAAGGATTCGATTCAAAGTTCCGTGAGGGTTCCTGATTACGACATGGAGGCTCCCAAGTTTGCAAAGAATCCTAAGTTTGAAGAGAATGTTCCAGATTTTGACAAGAAACCTCTGGAGAATGCTGGAGGGCACATTGGCTGAAACTTTGTGGATATAACAATAAAGATGAGGGCAATAGTCTGAATAATCCAAATAATGTAAATTAATTTGTCTAATGAACAGATATATTTGGCTTCATCATCTTCACTGATATAGAATCTACTTATTTTTAAAAGTAATCTTTTTCCCCTTAATTATAACAAAATTTAATGTTCTTATTTTTCTTTTCTACTAAAGGACCAGTTTAGCTCAGTCGGTATAGCACCCACATAGAAATCACAAGATTCTGGGTTCAATACCAGTCTCTGCCAACTCAGCGTATGAGTAGCACAGATTGGGTAATCTGATTTTTGCAGTAAAGTGGGAAGCTGACGGTAGGTGTGGTGCTCCACCTCAGCAAAAACAAACTCTTTGTCTTGCACTAGTGAAAAGAGGATAGATCCCTTTACTCTCCAGCTGGTACAAACAATAGGCCACTCTGCAAATTTTACTTTACTTTTACTATGGGGATTAAAATAAAATAAAATGAAATGAAATGAAATAAAAAAAAATAAAATGTAACAATCTCCCAGGTAGCACACTCTGGTCATGTGTAGAGAAAAGGTTCCCCTTCTTACTACCAAGAAGAACCCCCATTCATTCCAAATGCTGACCTTACTGAGAACATATGTTATTGGCTGATTCAGGAGATAAGCTCCTCTCCAAGGAATAACTATGAACCTAGGAATAAAGTCTGAATCCTAAAAGTATGTTTTGTTTTTGTCTCTTCTTTTTCCATTTTTTAAATTCCTTTTCAGCCTGACCACTCACAAGAAGGAAGAACTAACACTTTATTCCTAGTTTCATAGTTATTTCTTGGAGGGGATATTTTCTCCCGAGCTAGTCAATAATGTGTGTTCCCAGTTAGGTCTGTGTTTAGAATCACTGATTTTCTTGGTGGTAGGAAGTGGGTCCTTTTCTCTGCACATGCCCAGAGGGTTCTTCCTGTCTGTGGGATCCTAGGAGATTTTTTTTTATTTTCTATTCTATTTTATTTTAATTATCACAGTTTCCTGTTGATATAAATGAATATTCTAAAGTTTATAGTGAAGCTCCTAAAAAGGATGCCAAAGTCAATTTGATGTTCTTATTTTTCTTTCAGACATAAAGTGAAATTATGGATATTCTATTTATTATTTATGGATATTTTTTAATCACCGCAGTGAGATAATGTTCAGTGAGTTTACTCTAGTTGTAAGGCTTAAAAGTTGTCGCTTGATCCCAGGTGATGAAAGAAATGGTTGGTTCAATTTTACGGCATGTCAACCCTTGTTGGGTTATTTTATACCAAAGACGTTTTGGGTACTCAATTATTTCAATTTTTTAAAACACATTTTTTAAACTTATTTTTTTCCATAGATGGGACCCTAACAGGTACTACCTCTTCGGGTCAGAGTGGACCTGGGAGTAATGGTGATGAAGGGCTACTCCACATTCCCCAGAGCTCCAGAATTGGAACCTCACCATCAGATAGAGTTTAACGTCATATGCAGGACATTAAGATCCTCAGTCACCGCCTTAGGTAAAGTAATAATGTGGTGTGTACTATATTTGGAGGGCACACAATATAGGAGAAAAACAATTTAGATATTATATCTCTTCTCCCAGTGAGGGGTAAAGTAAGAGGGAAGGGTAGGCTCACTATATTTGCTGTGCAACCATTCTAGGAGAAAAACAATTTTAATCTTATTCAAGTACTGCACAAGGGAAAAGATATAAATTTGTCCATTCTTCTCCCAACTATCTTTAAAACACTAACACACACTGGATAAAAAAAATATGGACAAACAGAAAAACAAGGAAACAGAAATGGTCAGAAAAACATTAATATAGATACTTCGGACCATATGACCTTTAGGCACCCCTTTTGTTTTGCTAATTCATAAGTACATTTTTTCATTTACACCGTCAATATCTGGTTGTTTGTTAACAGACGATTTTTAGAATTTAAAAAACATTATAAAACTAACCCCTAACCCCTAACCCCTGACCCTTACCCTAACTCCTAATCCTAACCCCTAACAAACAACCGGATTTTGATGGTGTAAATGAAAAAAATGTAGTAAAAGGGGTACATATGGTCCGATACTTCAAATGACAAATTGGGGAGGTAGCACATGAAAAAACTTGGACATGGTTAAGAAAAGGAAACCTCAAGAGAGAAATTGAATCGCTAATAATTTATGCACAAAACAATGCCATAAGAACAAATTATATCAAAGCAAAAATAGATAAGACACAAGAAAACAGTAAATGTAGACTGTGTAGTGACAAAGATGAGACCATTAAGCATGTATTAAGCGAATGTAGCAAACTAGCACAATGAGAATACAAAGGTAGGCATGACTGGGTTGGAAAGGTAATCAAATGGGAATTATGCAAAATACTAAATTTTGATCATACAACAAAATGGTATGTACATAAACCAGAATCTATTCTTGAGAATGAAATACATAAAATTCCCTGGGACTTTGAGATTAAAAATGGATCACCTTATCCCAGTTAGGAGACCAGATCTAGTATTGATTAACAAAAAAAATAGAACTTGTTATCTGGTAGATTTTGCAGTTCCAGCAGATCACAGGGTGAATTTGAAGGAAAATGAAAAGATGGACAAATATCCAAACCTTACCAGTGAATTGAAAAAGCTGTGGAATATGAGGGTAAAAGTGATACCAATTGTAGTTGGTGCACTAGGAACAGTTAAAAAAAAGCTTGGAAAAAAGACTGGAGGAACTGGAAATCAGAGGAGGAATTGAGACCATCCAGGCAACAGCATTGCTGAAATCAGCTAGAATACTCAGAAGAGTCCTGGAGACCCGAGGAGACTTGTTGTCACTCAGACTCCAGTGAAATACCATCAGCTAATACTGGGTGAAAACTTGCTTGAGAATTGAGAAAACTGAGGAACATGAAGGTGAAGGTCGTACCAATTGTAAGTAGTGCTCTTGGAACAGTCCCTAAATGTCTGGAAAAGAATTTGGGCGAATTGGAAATCAGAGGACGAATCAAGATCATCCAAAATACAGCATTGTTAAGATCAGCTAGAATACTCGGAAGAGTCCTGAAGAACTGAAGAAACTTGCAGTCACTCAGCCTCCAGGGAACCACCTGCTATGGCAGGTGTGAAAAAACTAATAATAAGAATAATGATAATAACAATACTACTACTACTACTACTACTACTACTACTAATAATAATAATAATAATGATGATGATGATGATGATGATGATGATGATTGGGTAAGTTATGAAACAGATCAAACCTTGTAATGAAAAATAGAATTTGTGTTGAAAATATATAGGGACTTCCAATTTTGTTGTCATAGGCGTATTTTACAAAATGAATTTAAGCTCCCCACCTCCGATTGAAAAATTACCTCAAAATCAGGAAATTATCCGATTTTAATGAAATTATCAGTGCTGATTTATCAATGAATGGATTCTATAATGCATTAGTTATTTTATTTAAAATCTTTCTGACTTTTTCAGGTCATTTTGACCCTCCCCCCTTATTTTGGGGGCGCAAAATATCAGTAGGGTTATCTACTTTTGAAACTAATTACAGTATAAATAAAAAGACAAATGACCGAAGGTGTGAATAGAAGAAAAGAAAATTTACGTGGGAGACTCTTGTAGAAAATAAGTACTGAAAATCAGAAAATTAAATGTAAAAAAAAAATTTTAAAAAATTTTTAGATCTTTTTTACTCAGTTGTTTAAGTATATAATTGTCCTTTTATATTATAAGTAAAAAAATTATATATTGATATTTGTTCTGTTTAAAAGGGTGGGGGCCTAACTTTTCAATTGAGTTTTCTCCAAAAAATATTAGGTAACAAAAATAAAGTAGACTAGTTATTAAATATATTTGTTTGTAGAATCTAAAAATATAAAATTTGAAACTTAAAATTAGGATTTTCATATTTTAAATGAATTTTATCAATTAATTAGGTATATGAATTGTTTTCTCAAAGCACGAGGTAGTATTTTTTAAAAAGAATTTTGATTTATTTCCATTAAATAAGTTTGATTGAAACGATTCAGTAAATCAAATAAAAGAATTCGTTTATTAATTAATTAATCAACACTGAAAATTTTGTTAAGATCAGATAATTTCCTGATTTTTGGTAAGCTTCTTTTTTTAATTTTTTTTTTTTATAATCAAACTGGATCTCTACATTTTTTAAACATATCTCTTGCTGTAAACAAAAACGCCAGATTTTTTAAAACTCTAGTTTTCTACGTTTGAACAACGAAAAAAAAAGAAGAAGAAAAAAGAGGTTTTCTTTAAATCAAAATAAAAAAAATTGTCATTTTTCTATTCATAGTGTATTTAATGTTTTTTGTTATTGATTTTTCTAAGAAACTATTTAAAATGTTTTAAAATGCTTACAAAATGCTGATAATTAAGACTGTTTAGAGCGCTACATAAATCTTCACTAAGCTATTTTTTAGCAAAATTTAATTGTTTAAAATGTATTGAAAATACCTTACATATGTAATATTATATTTATTTTGCTTTTATCATGTTACTACTCTTCGACTAAAACAAAAATTTGTCCTTAAATAATCGATTTAATTAATTTTTATTTGTTTTTAAAATGAAAATGGGCGAACAAATTGGCCGTCCCTAAAATTAGATAAACTTCTTTTTTATGACAGCAAAAGAGAAAATACTTTAACAATTAGACATTTCATAGAACTAAAAAAAAAAAAAAATTATTGTAAATTTTAAGGATTCCATTGAATCTATACTAAATGAGAAAAACATCGGAATTATCTCCCTTGCGTAACTACCTCCAGGGAACCTTTTTGTTTTGATTGCAAATGGACGACAGTCTTATTTCATTCAACCAGTAAAGATTAGTTTTATTTAAAATATTACATTTTTTCCATTTTCTCTAACGTTCTATAAGGAAACGAAGTCAGACGAAAGAAAAGAGAAAGAAGTAAGTATAATATTCTGTATAATATCTTTATTTACAAATAAAAAGAAAACAAAAACACGTAATTTGCAGAAAAACAAAGTCCCCCATCGAAATCTTAGCCGATTAAATCTTTTTAAAACTATTTTATTATAAAAAATAATTTTATTAAATAAATATAAAATGAATCTTAAACCTTATGGCAAACGCTAATCAATTTGAAAACTTTTTTTTTTTTAAATAATTTTTTTAGACGACCATTAGGTTAATACTAGTCACTGCCAAGTTGCCGCAAAATTTTACAAAATAAATTTAACCCCCTCCCCGATTGAAAGAAATTTACCAATGATCAGGGAATTATCCGACTTTAATGAAATTTTCAGTGTTGATTAATCAATGAATGAATTTTATAATGCGTCAGTTATTTCATTTCAAAACTTTCTGATTTTTTTCAGGTTACTTAACTTTGAACCTCCCCCCCCTTTATTTTTTGGGTGCAAAGACCAAAGGTCTGAATAGAAAAAAATAAATTGAGGGAGCTATCCTGGTAGAAAATAAGTACCGAAAGTCTGAAAATAAAATGTAAAATAAAAAATAATTTTTGGAGATCTTTTTTTTACTCCTTTCAATAATTATTTAATTGACTATTATCTTATAAAAGAAAGAAATTGTACGTCGATATTTGTTCTGTTTAAATGGGGGGAGGGCTAAATTTCCAATAGAGTTTTTTACAAAAATTATTAGAAAAAGATAATAAACTAAAGTAGATATTAAATATGTTTTTAGAATCTAAAAATATGAAATTTGAAACTTAGGCGTTTCATATTTTAAATGAATTTTATTTATTAATCTACTATGGCAGAAATATCTAATTAAATCAGAAAGTTCTGAAATATAATAACTGATTCATTATAAAATTCATTCATTGATAAATCCGCACTGAAAATTTCATTAAAATCGGATGATTCCCTGATTTTTGGTATTAAAAATAGATTACATGTATAATATTGTTCTTTTTTTTTTTTTTTTTTTTTTAATGATGCTCATTATGTTACTACTTTTTAACTTAGACAAAAATTTGACCTTAGATAATTGATTTATTTTTTTTAAAATGAAAAGCAGATGACATTTTGGCAGTGCCTAGTTAATATAATCTTAATTTAAAAAAAGATATTCTTGGATTTTTTTCTGACAATATACAAAATATTGGCACCGCGTTACATTATGGAATTGAAAATTGGAAATGATACTAATATCCAAATAAAACATATCTACTAAAAGTATTTACAGAGTTTTAAAAGTTTAAAATACAGTATTGATCATATCTTATATTTATACAAACACAATGGGAATTTTAGTAATGGGTAATTTCATGTTAAATCCTTCAGAAAACAGAAAAATTGTAATTCGTGTCAGCCACTGAATAAGATCTATCAGAATGCAACAGAAATAATTTTAAAAAGATATCATAATTTGAGGGTCTCTTGACATTTCTGTCTAACAGATCTGGGGGTTAGAGGTGATGGAACTACAACTGTATTATTGGCTACTGAGCCTGAACAGGAAGGCAAAAGACCTTGTAGCCAATACAGTTCCTTCACTCTTAACATCCTGGTATCAATAAACCAAATTAATACCATGATTAATATCCAAAAATTACTTTTATCACTCTCCCTTAACCCCTCTCTTAACCCCTCAGCAGAATCTTCCTAAATTCTCAGATCATAACTGCTGCCCACCCCTTTACCTAATAATAGACTAAACTTTTTCTGAGAATTGTATTACATGCAAATTTGTAAAGGTTTTCATCAATTTTTAAAAAGTGCTATTTTTCCATGTTGTGTACAAGTTTTCTGTGTTCCATTGGTTGATACTTAAGATGGTCAATATTTCAGATTTCTTTTCTTCATGTAACAGGCTTAGTGACTATTTGATATCAAATAAAGTTCTAGAGGTTTTGACTTAACTGTTTTTAAACTGTTTCAGTTTTGTCTACATTCACAAACCTTTTCTGTTTCTCTTTCACCCTCTGTCTTGTCTTTACCAACATATCTGCTTTTGTTTTGATTTGGAGACCATTTAAAAATTTATGTTAATTTCAGATCCAGTGTATGATTTTTCAGATCATCTCACTAAAGTGTAAATCTTTTTCATATATTTATTTAATTCTGACAAATATTTGGCTTGATTTAAAATAAATAATTGACATTTTTTTCATGGGGAATTTATTTTGCATTTTTTTTAAGTATAAATCTTTTACTACCTATATTCCACTTTTGTTGTATTTGAGACAAGTTATTTTTATTTATTCAATTTAAGATGAGGAAATATTTATAGGTACACTTGTTTTGTTTATTAAATACTATCATGAAGAAAATTTTCTCATATATTCATCATTAATGGAGTGTCCTTTCAATTCTGATAAATATTTGGCTTGATTTTAAAAATATTTAATCTTTATCACATTTCATTGTCTTTCAAATGTGAGGTTATAACCATGTTCTCATGAGACTCATCTTCATATTTTTGTGTAATTCTAAAAGCTGAAGATGTGTCACTGTTTTAGTTCTGTGGTAAGCCAACACTATTTATGAAGTAGAATTTGACTGAGCATTTCTGAATAAATGTTTTATCTTTTATTCTTTAGTCTCACCAACGACATTGCCATTGGCACCTGAATCCACTGACATTATTTTAGTGGTATGCCTGATCCTTTTAATTCTAATAAATCTTTGGCCTGATTTTTTTTTAAATATTTGATTTCTTTTAAATTTCATTAAATCTATTTCATCATTTGTTGAACAGTAGAATACCCATTATATTTCTGATTTACCATGAATTGGATACATAGCAATTTATTAAAATATAAATTAGTTATATTATTGAAACTTCAAATAATGTATAACTCTATTCTTTTCACAGATTATCATATTAGGGAAGAAGAATTTTGGAAAGACCCAAACACAAACCAAAACAAAAATATATTCTTGCTAAGTGTATGGATCTGCATATGGACAGTTCACAAGAGAATTTATTTTTCTTAGACAATTCAGTAGAGGAGTATTTTCCCTAAATTCATATTTCAAAGAACAACTGGAAAATGAGATTTTAGTGATATGCAACATTTCTCCACTGTGCAGATCAGCATTTTTACATACTTCAGAACAGAAAATAGATATGGAAACACACACTGAAGAGGAAGAATTTTCCTGCAAAGTTTGCAGATCAGTATTTTCAGAAAGTTCCAGTTTGAAAATACACATGCAGACACACACTGAAGAGAAACATAGTTCAGAAGAAGAAAAAGATATGGAAACACATGTTGAAGAAAAAGCATTTTCTTGTGAAGTCTGTGGATCAGCCTTTTCTACGAGTTCCAAATTGAAATGTCACATGCGGACACACACTGGAGAGAAAACATTCTCTAGTAAAGTCTGTGGATCAGTATTTTCTAGGAGGGAGCATTTGAAAATACATATGCGAACACGCACTGGAGAGAAACATGGTTCAGAACAGAAAAAGGATATGGAAACACACATTGAAGAGAAACCATTTTCTTGTGAAGTCTGTGGGTCAGCATTTTCTACAAGTTCTAACTTGAAAACTCACATGCAAACACACACGGGAGAGAAACAATATTCTTGTGAAGTCTGTGTATCAGCATTTTCAAAGATTACCCATTTGAAAAAACATATGCTAAAACACACTGGAGAGAAACCATATTCTTGTGAAGTATGTGGGTCAGCATTTTCTACAAGTTCCAAATTGAAAACTCACTTGAAAACACACACGGGAGAGGAGCCATATTCTTGTGAAGTCTGTGCATCAGCGTTTTTAAAGATTTCCAATTTGAAAAAACATATGCTAAAACACACTGTTAAAAGAAAATTGAAAAAAAAAAGTGAGAAACCATTTACTTGTAAAGTTTGTGGATCAGCATTTTCTAGGAGAGATATTTTGAAAAGCCACATGCAAACACACACTGCAGAGAAAGCATTTTCTTGTAAAGAGTGTGAATCAGCATTTTCTAGGAGTGATAGTTTGAAAACTCACATGCGAATACACACTGGAGAGAAACCATATTCCTGTAAATTGTGTGAATCTGCATTTTCAAACCATTCCAATTTGAAACGACACATGCGAACTCACACTGGAGAGAAACCATATTCCTGTGAATTGTGTGCATTAGCATTTTCAAACCATTCCAATTTGAAAATACACATCCTAACACACACTGGAGAGAAACCATTTACTTGTGAAGTCTGTGCATCATCATTTTCTAGAAGTTCCAATTTGAAGAAGCACATGCGAACACACACTGGAGAGAAACCATTTTCTTGTGAGGTCTGTCAGTCAGCATTTTCTGATAGTTCAAATTTGAAAAAGCACATGCGAACTCACACTGGAGAAAAAATACCAATACCTGGTAAACCAAGCTGCTATGAAATATAAATAGCAGCTGTGTTAGCCCTAGGAAGGTGCCCTTTGGTTTCTAAAAATATTATTGCAAGATAATTTAAAAAAAAAAAAGAAGAGTAACCATTTTTTTGGAAGTCAGTGAATTAGTATTTTCACCCCTTTCCAGTTTTAAAATCACATGCAAACTCACATGGATAAGAAAACAGTTTTTTGTGATGCATTTGGTTCAGCAATGAATATTTCAAAAGATATGCAAATACACACTGTTCTGTGTTCTTTGAAGACGACACTTTCTTTCTACACACAAATATATTTTCTAATAGTAACTGGACCATGAACTGGGTCAAAGTCACTACCTACATACATGACATTCTTCCCCCCACCGATCTGTTTCTGACCAAGATTATGACCTATGGCTGATACTTAGAACCACCAATTTCTAAACTGGTCACGTCATCATATTTTCCCGCTTGTTTTAGATTCTTGCCTGTTTCTTCTGATCTGTCAATCCACCAAGACGCATCTTCACAACTCTTCTGCAACATTCACATTTTTTTTATCTAAAGTTAGTCTGAAAGACATTGGACTCTCTTACCATTTTCCTGTTATTTCTTGTTCTTAAATGCACGTATTTATGTACAATACATATCGTTACATTATATTTAGTGTCTCCAGCCTTGCATTTTGTTATTTTATTTCAAGAAATCAAGTGTTACCTCTAAGATGGTGCCCCTTGGTTTCTAAAAAAATTGATAAAAGAAAATTTTTAAAAAGAGAGAGAGTAACCCTTTTCTTGTGCAATGTGCAAAACTGCATTTTCACAGAGCTCACATTTGAAATATCATTCATATACACATTTGATCACTGCACCACAAGTTGTACAAGCTCATCCTTACTACGACTCCAATATGAAGTTTTCTGTTTTGGTCACTTTTGTAGCGGTCACTTTATGGGGAAAAGCTTTGGTATTTAATTCAAATCTCTTAGCTACATCATCTCTTAGTTTGTGTTTTTGATCTAGAGAATATTATAGGATTTGGTGGAAGCCATGTTGAGGTGGAAAAAGTCATTATGAAAGGAAAGATTAGTGCTGATGTGAATATATAGAAAAGTCAAACCTTTGCTTTAATATAAAAAAGATTATATTTGTTTCGGTATTATTTCTTTGAATTTTTGAGATGAGGCTTAATAATTTGGATTATTTCAATTATTCGAAGAATTGTCCTCATTTTGGCCAATGTGGCCTCCTGCCTTCTTCAGGTAGTTTGAGAAGGTTCCCAAGTCCAACAAGAAATACCTGAAGTCAGCTGGAGGGTACATCAGCTGAAATTCTGTACAGATAACAATAAAAATGAGGACAATAGTCTGAATAATCCAAATAATCTAAATTGTTTCAATGCATTATAAAATATAATGGTTGATTACAAAATGTTTTTGATATTTTGTATTATTTCTCAGTAACATTGATTTAGAAATTTACTCCCAGCATCTAGGGAAGATCTACAATGCGAAACCCTAAAAAGGGTTACTCGTAGGTTTGGCGGTGGAGAAATTATGGTTTGAATTACAGCACACAAGGAAGAGATCTTTGATCCAAAAGATGTTACCAATAAAAATCAGAAAAAGGAAAAATTTAATCTTTTAGCAAGATATATTGAGTTGCAATTTTTCAAAGATATTTGTTTCATACTTTAGTAATCACTTTTCATCTGTAATAATATGAGCTGTTTTGTCTACAGATCTCTATCCAATAGAAAATGTTTGGATGAATGATAGCAAGAGATGAGGAGTTAAAACAGGCTATCAGCGATAAATGAAAGTAAATCCTTCAATCTATAATCTATAAATTGGCAATCTTGGTGACAGATCTTGCTATTAAAATTTTGAAATTAAAAAATGCAACCACAAAATATTAACTTTTTACTAATAAAAACTATTGATATTTTTACTTTTTTGTATTATAAAAGCAAGCAAAAAGTGTCCTAAATCAGGAATGAATATTAAAATTTACAAGCGTAATGTAATTTTCTAATATTTAATGTATATTGATACTTATTAATAAACATTTGATAAAAATCTGGACTGGAATGTTTGAAATAAAATGAACTGAAGAAATAATTTAAATTCATGCTGTCTTTATACTTTCTGGGTAGAGTATATTTATTACTAATATAAAGAATACTCTCACCTCCTATGAAATAAATTACCAATGTGGAACAACCCAGGGAGCCAAGAGACAACATTAGCATCAAACCCTTACCAATGTCCCATCACTTTGAAAACTTCCATAGAATCTAAATAAAGGAAAACTTTTATATTGCAATATGAGTCAAGGTAAATAAAATAAAATCATACATAAGTGCATAGTTAGATATTCTAGGCAAAAACAAGACATTAGGTTTATAAGTTCCCAAAATTCACACTGAATTGTCATATTGGACACATAGGCTAGTGGATAAAGGAGTTAGGTTAAGATAGTTCTAAGTGACAGTTATCTCTAGACTGCAGGTTCAATCCTGGTCAGTAACATAGTAACAGCAATATAGTAGCAGCAGTAACATAGAATAATAATTCACACAGCTTAACACCTATACCCCAGCTATGGTTAGCAGAATGAGAACAGGATATCCCCATGGACTGAATAAAGGGTTAGGTTCAAAGTTCCATGATGGCTCCTGATTATGACAAGGAGGTTCCTGAGTCCGAAAAGAAATACTTGAAGAAGGCCAGAGTGCACATCGGGCAAAACGTTCAATAACAATGAAGATGAGGACAATAGTCAGAATAATCCAAATAATCCAGAAGAAATATTCGTATTTGTCAAATGACTTGTTCAGCTTATATATATATATATATATAATATATATTTAATTTATATTTTTTCATCATTTATTTATATATATATATATATATATATAAAAATGATGAAAAAATATAAATTAAATCGAAAATTGGCCTTTTTTCAAGCCAACGCTATAGCATTTTGATTTTATTCAAACCATCAACAGGGCTACACTAAAGATATACAATTATGTCGTTGGTGTAGAAATGCATAGCGGATGTGCTAATGACGAAACGATCGCATGACTTGCACGCTTTTTGGAACATCAATGTTTTGAATTTAAATTATTTTCTGCTTCTCTCTCAAATCTGGATTAAAAACAAGCTCTGAAGATGATTTTGATCAATCGAAATATTGTTCAATATTAGCTATGAATATGATGTAAAATATTTTCATTTTAACAGCATTGTGTGTTTTCATATCCTTTTATCTATATTTATATATATATATATATATGTACATATATATATATATATATATATATATATATATATATATATATATATATATAATGATTCCATGTCCACAAAACTTTAACTTTGATTATATATATATATATATATAATCTAAGATCAAAAACCCAGCCTGAGAAATAAAGTGGCTGACTGGACAGAACTAAGTCTTGGTCTGAAAATTGCATGGGCAAGAAATTGTCAGTAACCAGGCACTGTTGATTCTATGTCCACAAAACTTTAACTTTGATTATATATATATATATAATATTATATCTATATATATTATATATCATAATCGGTGCAAGACATGTTGGAACAGAAAACTTTTTTTTGCCATAGAAAGGAAAGCTGATGCATATAAGAAAAATTCAAAAACATCTGTTTTACTGTAACAAAATCATTTTTATTTCAGTGGTTATTTAGAGTAATGGTTGATTACAATGTGTTCTTTGATTATTTCATTTCCCGGAAAGGTCTGTGTTTGAGTAATTATTTCTCATTAGGATTTTCTTGGTAACTTGTATGTAGAAAATTCAAAGATATTTATTTTGCTATAAAAAAGATTATTTTTGTTTTAGTGGATTATAAAGTATAATGGTTGATTACAAAGTTCTTAACAAAGTTCTATAAAGAGTAAAAGTTGATTCTTTCACAGCCGTGAATATCACTTTTCACTGTAAGTAAGTAATAACAAATTGCAGATATCATTTACTTTTTAATATTATCCTAACATTAACTTCAACAGGAAGTTGTGCGTGAATTATCCGACATGAACGCATATTCACTAGATCGATTTTTGGTTGCAATTATTTTGGCTATTATCAAACATGACCCAGCCAGAAGAATGCATATTCCCCTATGGTATGTCATCTCTGATAGACTAATATACACAGTAATTATAAAGTAACTCGCTATTTTAGAAATCTTATAATTTATTTTTGAATCATTATTTTTACAAGAACTGAATATTAGAAAAATACACATAACATGGAGTTCTATATAAAATTCAATGGGAGCACCAGCATTCCCTGCCACACAATCTTTTAGAGTTAATTGTCCAGACATCTTTATAGAGCTTCAAATTTTAAAATAATCAATCTGAAAAGAAAAACAACAACACAGATTTAATTGATGGAACATTTATTAAAGAAATGAGAAAGATGTAACAGCATATAAAAAAAATTATTGGTTAAAATAGAGATAGCTAGTTTCTTTCAATTATCCTGTAGTTATTTCATATGTTGTATCAAGAATAATTTTTTTTTTTGGGGGGGAGGCCATCTTTGTATCACCTATTGTTAGGATATCTGCAATTTCTGGTCAAAAACTGCGACCATAAAGTAATATTTTTTTTTACTTATAATAACTATTGACATTTGTACTCAATCACAGAATATTTTCATCCTGAAAGAAAAACAATCCTCTACTGAGAAATGTGCAATTTTAATGCCTGGAGTTATTTCCCTTGTATAGGTGTGTGTATGACTAATTATTTCTCAATTGAATAGCATGTGTATACATATATATATATTATAATAGATTGTATATATACTATACAAGGAGATTTTATTTTTATTTAAACGGACTGTTGACCATATCTACATACAAATAACATGCAATTGTGTTTACAGTGTGAATGGAAGGCTAATTTGCATATTGATCTTTAAAAAATTGATTTTAATAAATATGTGCTTATATTATTGATTTCTACTTATTGAATATGAGCAAAATTCTCTTCAATAATTCTTTCATTAACAAAAAGAAATAACTGTAACATTAGTTAAATTAGAATAGGAGTAATTGTGAAGAGTTAGTTTCAAAGTTCTATTTGTGTTATCTGCATTTTTATTCAGTATTGGCCTTTCTAACTTAAATACTTGTGCATATATTGCTACCAAACTATGTCACTACTTATGTCACAGTAATTTCAGGAATTAAGTAAGTTTAACTATGTGTACTACATAAAATAGAGAACACCACTATTATCTAATAATGTTAGTGCGCAATCTTTGATGGTCTACCATGTTTTTTAAAACAAGTTATAATAAATAGATGCCTGGTATTATCGATTTGTATATAGCTTGTTTTGTTTGAATTCCGCGAGGTTGTAAATTGAAGATCAGACTAAAATTAACGAGTAAGGTGAAAAAAGAGTTAAATGTTGCATTCATGAAAAACTGATAGCCCGGAATGCTACAAGAAGAAAGGAGTAAAGATATTTCAATTTTAAAAAAGAGGAAATAGACTATATTTCAGAACCAAACAAACAAATTTTATCCCAGTATAACAGCAATTTTTTTTTTTAAATTACAAATTTAAAAAAATTTCCACATGGCAATTACATTTGTAGCTGTCACCTTTGAGTGCGCCTAATAGTTAGATATATTTATTTTTTACCCTAAAAATATACCCTTAAATTTGGACAGTGTAAGGGAAACAACTCTGTTAGGGTCTCATAATCAGGGACCAAGATAGCCTGAATTGCATTGTGGGAATATCAACAGGTTTCCTTAGGGCAAAATAGGGACTTCCGCCTGGCTGATGCAGCAAAAAGGTTGTGTGGAAAATATCGTCCTAAAATTAGAACTTTAGTCTTTTAGTTAGTTCTCGGTATTGGTACGGCGCACAGGTATGTTTCTTTTCAATTTTCTGGTGATGTATTGATGACACGAAGACGACTGATGTTGAACGTAGAATATTTTATTTACTTCCAAACACCGTGAAATACTGAAATAAAATGGGATATAAAACAATTACTAATTTACAAAAGGGGTCTTTAACAAATGCCAGCAACTTCACGGGAAAATTGGAAAGAAACATACCTGTGCGCCGTACCAGTACCGAGAACTAACTAAAAGACTAAAGTTCTAATTTTAGGACGATATTTTCCACACAACCTTTTTGCTGCATCAGCCAGGCGGAAGTCCCTATTTTGCCCTAAGGAAACCTGTTGATATTCCCACAATGCAATTCAGGCTATCTTGGTCCCTGATTATGAGACCCTAACAGAGTTGTTTCCCTTACACTGTCCAAACTTTCACAAAAGCAAAATATAAAAGGAGAGATTTTAAAAGCCAACTGACATATTTGCTTTAATGTTAGTAAAGACAGTTGCATATTACGACAGAAACATCTACGAGGTATGTCAGAAAAGTTCCAGGTCTGGTGTCATAAAAACTTTATTTATGATCCAAACTACAAACTACCAGTTATCCCCTTCAAAGTAATCCCCCTGGAGTCTAATGCAATTTTCCATCCTTCTCTCCTATACTTGCATGCACTCCTGGAAGGATTCTTCTGGGATTCTCCGTAGCTCAGACTTTTTGATGTTGTGCACATCCTCAAAATAGGTTTCCCTGATAGCCCCCTTGAGCTTGGGGAAGAGGAAAAAATTACATGGAGCCAGGTCTGGCGAGTAGGGAGGTTGTTCCAGTACAGTGATGTTCTTCTGGCCAGGAACACTCATATATTCATGGCAGTGTGGGCAGGTGCGTTGTCATGGTGAAGCACCCACGAGTGGCCTTGCCACATCTCTCGCCTCTTCTCACACACTAAATGAAGTAAACGCCAAAGTAAACACTCTTTGTAGATATGCTGGTTGATCTTCAGGCCCTGTGGCAAGAACTCCCGGTGGACGATGCCCCTCATATCAAAGAATTCGATCAGCCTGTAACTTTTCTGATATACCTCGTATAAAAGGATAAAATTGTCTCTGTACTCAAAGTTCATTATTTTGTACTTCTTTATTTTTTAATTTTTATTTCTGGTCTTTTAGACACATACAGTCGCTGAAAAACATTTTTTGCTCTGGACTGAATTCTCCTTTTCCATACGGACATCTGCCATTTTTTTTACTTCTAGTCTTTTAGATGCAGACAGTCACTGACCTCCTCCCCCCCCCCAAAAAAAATTTTCTGCTCCAGACTGAATTCTCCTGTTCCATAAGGACATCAAAGGCAGTTTAGTGTCATACCTAGTACATTCTCTTTTTGTTGGGGAGGGGTCTTACTTTTCTACTGGGGATACAGTCAGTATATTCTAAGCTGTATCAACAGGGTTATACACTTCCCTTGTCACCTGGGATCAAGTGACAACATTGTGAGTTTTTCTGTGACATTACATCTGTTCAACTAGAGTAAGCTCATAGAACCTACTGAAAGGAATATATAAAATTTAAATTTTATTAAAAAATAGACATAAGTTCGCTCCATTTATGGTTTATAAGCTGTATTTTTTGTTAGGGCAGGTTTGTGAAACAAATAAAAAGAATTGTATTCTAAAATTCTAGAGTATAATAATGTTCGGTAATTTATGAGGAAGTGCGTCCCGGTCTCCTGCCTCAAAAATTGCTACTCGGTGACTATCAAAATAACAACCCCAGCTCGTAATTCTTGTTTATTTATCGTAATTTGTCATAATTCTTGTTTAGATATGAAGATGGATATATAGTTTTGAATAGACTGAGATAGATAGATAAACAAACAAAATAATATAGATAGATACGAACAAATGGAAATAGATAGATAGATATTTTCGACAAGTAAATTTTTTTTGGGGGGGGCGCTTCTTTTTTTGTCGTAATTCTTGTTTATTTAAACTAAAACCAAGACATTAAACAAACTTATGAATAAATAAAAATCTTAGTATTTAAAGTAATATAGATAAATATGAACAAATTGAGATAGATAGATAGATAGATAGATAGATAGATAGATGAAGATGGATAGTTTTTAATAGACTGAGCTGGGTCATTATTTTAATAGTCACCGGGTAGCAATTTTTGAGGCAGGAGACTGGGACGCACTTCCTCATAAATTACCTAATGTTCAACTGAACATTAACCTACTTCAGTGAATACATAAAATTGAAATTTTATTAAAAGAAAAATTGATTGACTTTATCATTTTAATGAAAAAAACAAAAAACAACAATTTTCCATATAAATAATTTTAATATCAATTAAGACTATTCTGTATTCTCAAAGGACCTAAATATTATTTTTTTGTATGAGAAAAATTTCAATTTTATCAAAATAATCTTTAATGACAGTGCTCCACTGTTCATTAAAAATGCAACTGAGTAAGTTATGAAGCAAATCCATTCTTGTAAAGAAAAAGAAAAATAGCTTTGCAACAGAAAAAAAGATTTTAATAATTACTGATTTCTTGGAACTATGACAAAAACATGATTATTAACATTGTAAATATTCAGGATTACATTGAATGAATCTGGATTTTTGCTAAAGAAAAACATCGGAATTATCTCCCCTGCGTAAAAGAAAACCTTTCTGTATTAAGTGCAAATGGACGATATAATTTTATTTCAATAAATTTATCTAAAATATTACATTTCTTACCATTTTCCCAACATTATATATCCCAAAGAAAGAAATCAGACGTCAGAAAAGAGAAAGTGGTAAGTATAACATTTTGTTATTATTTTTCTTTGAAAAAAAAAACAAAACAAAACAAAAACAAAAACGGTGTGGGTGACTTAAACAAACTCCCCCATTGAAATCTTAGGTCATTTTTAGCCGAACAAATTTCTTTCAATTTGTTTTAAAACTATTTTATTGTAAACAATACTTTTATTGAATGAATAAAAATCGAACTTTAACCCTAACGCAAAAACATAATCATTAAACCGAAAAAACGCGATCAATTTGACTAATATAATTTTTTTATAACTACCACTCACTAACTTATTAATAATCTTGATTTCAAGGGACATTCAGTTTTTTTCTTCGAATTAAAATTTTAAAATCGTTTTTGAAAGATTCTGTGTCGAGTCTATCAGATCAGAATTTAAGTAGAATCTGAAGCATTCAAAATATTTATATTTGTAATTAATTGTAAAGGTTTTTCTACTTTTACAACTAACTTTGTCTTGTCCGTAAATATTAAAAGGCTGAAAATTGGGTGGGGGGGTGGAGGCAATTTACAATGATTGTATAAATGCCAAATTGGACTTCGTCTCTGTGTGTCTGTATTTTTATTCAATTTAATTTTACTTTATTTTCACAAATGTAATGTTTAACTGGTCCCTCATTTTGTGTTCACTGTCTTTAGCCAAGGATATTTTTAAGCCCGTATTTTTAAGGATTGTTCTAAATTTTATTCCTATTATGAATAATTCAGTTATCTTCAAGCTACGCACTTCCGAATTTTTCTGCTTTTTTAAAAAAAGTAATGCTCCCTTCAAACCAGCTGCATGTAAGGCAGCTGCCTTGTTTTCCGAAATAAATCGTACGCTCTTTTAATCTTTTTTTTTTTTTTTTTTTTTTCAGGAAAATATGAATTGAATTAAAACTTTATTTTTATTTGAATTCCTAAATTCAAAGCAAATAACTTCTTTTTTTCTTTTTTTAATAAATTTAATTTTTTTTTATTTCAAAGATAAATGATAGGTGTGTGTGCGGAGATCGCAAAGGGAAGTAATAAACAAAATTTTTAATTTAAAAAAATTTTCAAACTATTACCAAAAATCAGGGAATGGTCCAATTCTAATGAACTTTTCACAAAATTATTCCTTAATGTCTTAATTTTATAATGAATAGCTTAGTTCATTAAAAGGGGGGGGGTTATCAATTAGAATATAGGGAGAGTTTTGAACTTCGGTCATTTGAAGGAAAAAAAATTTCCAGTCCCTTTTCCAGAAAGATCAAATTCTGAAGAACATATATATATAAAAATAAAATTCTATAAATAGTAAATAGTAATAGAACATATATATATATATATATATTATATATATATATATATATATATTCTATAAAATATAATTAAAAATTTAATAGTTATTTTCTTAAAACTCAAAAAATGTAGCATGTTTCTTTTTTCTTTTCTTTTTTAAATCTATATAAACTTGAAAGCCAAGGTATTAGCCATATTTTTAAAAACATAATTTTGAATATTATTTAATAAACAAAAAAGACTGTTAATAAAAAGTATGGTGTTTCATAAAAGAAATAATTCCTTCTCACTTGAATCAAAAAAACGTTATTATTGCTTTCAGGAAAAAATATTCTAAATGAAAATTCTTTTTTCAAAATTTAAAGAAGTAATAGATTTTAAAAAATGAAAAATTTTTTACTGATTTAAAAAAAAAAAAAATGTTATAAAATTTATTTATGAAAAAGTAAAAATCTAATCTATCTGATTTTAATTAAATTACATGTCTCTTGTTATTTTTCTTATTTGACTAAAAATATTTTAAAAGAAAAATTAAATCATTTTTTCTGAGCAAAAATTGTATAGAAAATGATTTAAAAAAATGATTACACAATTATTATTTTTTAAGTTGTAGATCTGTTGAAAACTAAAAACAAATGAATATATAGTGATTGTTTCATTTTGGTCGTCCATAATTCTAAAATGATGAACACTGAAATTGCATAATTTGTTGACATTTTGCAATAAATAGCGAATATGTCATATAGAATTGATTTATTTCCTTTCTATTTAAAGATAAACATTTTTCTTTATTTGAATTCATGTAATTGACAATTAAATGAAACAATTTTGTTCATGAATAATTTCTATTTAGACAAATCGATTTTTAGGAGATTTTTAAAATCAGAGATTGAGGTTTGTTTTTTTTTATTGCTCATTAATAATAGCTTATTTTTGCAGAATTAGAAAAATAATTGTATTAAAACTTTGAAAACTGGTTTGAATGGAAAAATATGTATTTTTTCTTTTAATTGTGATAATTTTATGCTTTTATCTAGTGAATGAAATTATTTTGTTTTTTTTCATGAAAGAATTTATTTAAATACTTTAAAATCATTTTGAATTTTAAGGTCGAAACTGTACACACCT
Organism: Doryteuthis pealeii; assembly: GCA_023376005.1. Classification (NCBI taxonomy): domain Eukaryota; kingdom Metazoa; phylum Mollusca; class Cephalopoda; order Myopsida; family Loliginidae; genus Doryteuthis; species Doryteuthis pealeii. The sequence goes on from CM042151.1 coordinate 101,292,741, forward strand.
GTTTTGGACATCCTCACTATTAATTCACCCTAGTAATGAAAAGGTCACTTTTGCTTTTCCCTGCTAGCTTCTGTTTCCGATTATTTGCACATATTGTATCTAACATTTGAATTTCATTGCAATTTCAATATTGATTTTTTTTTAAATTAGTTATTTTATGTTATTGTTTTTAGCATTTGTAAAAAATTCTAAGTTGAAAGACACATTTTTATATTAAAATAGTTCATATCTAATCAGGGAGAGATGCAGAAATGTTCTTTTAAATAAAATAGAGTTTTTATCTACAAACTATTTTTTATGTTTATTCAAATAAAAGGATGTTGTTCATAAATAGTATCACACAATTTGTAAAATCTGTTTTCGGTGTGCCTGTCGTGCCACATGAATTCCTTCAGATAGAAATCCAATTGAGATCTCTGGCATTCAAACATTACTTTAATAATAAATCATTTATGCCGATTCCAATAGCTCTCAATTGTTTGTGTGTACACATTATTTTCTCTGTTAATGAAAACACAGGAATGGTTAAAAGTCTTATGGGAAAATCCCAAATCATGCTCAATCAAATGGTAATGTTTCCATACATTGGAACTTAGTAATTTTTCCATGTTTTTGTGGTTTCTGACCACAACTTCAGATTATCCATCATAACATCTTGCATTGTATGATAAGTATTTTGAATATAAATTTCTGTTACAGTGTTAGTAATGCCACTAGTAGTATAAGTAGCTGTAGCAGCAGTTTTGTTGCCTCCTCCTTATACCTGGTAGTATCAGCAGCAATAGTAGTAGCGTCACTTTGCTACCTTTCTCTTCAAACATATTTGCTGAAGTGCTATCCATTTAGTACACCATTTCTTTCCCTGGGCGGTCAGTGTTTCAGATTCCTTTTCTTTGTGTAACAGGCTTACAGACTTGTAATTTAAGATAAAAAATGAAACTGGTCTTACCTTGGGCTGTGAAGAAAATGGCACCCGAAATTTAATTTCTTTTTATAAGAGTGCAGACCAAAAATGAGGGGGTTGGTGGGAGTGGAGTGGAGTCATAAATAAGCCAAATTTTTCGACAGTCGGCAGTTGTGATTTAGAAGGCAAGCTATTGTGAGCTGATCTGATTTGATGTCAAATAGAATTCTAGAGGTTTTGATTTAACTATCATTTTTTCAACATCAATTTTGTCCACATTCCCAAGCTTTTTCTGTTTCTCTTGCAGATTCTGTTCTGTCTTTACCAACGTGTGTACTTTTGTTCTGATTTGGTGACCATTCTTTCCAGCTCCAGACAATACTTAAAAAAAAAAATGAATATGCAAACTCTTTCATTTTGTATTTCAAATATGACATTATAATGTTTTCATAGGACTCATCTTCATGAAATTCGAAAATCTGAAGCTGTGTCACTGTTTATTTTAGTCCTAACAGTGGTAAGCCAACATTATTAATGAAGTAAAATCTGACTGAGCATTTCTAAATAAATGTTTTATCTTTTATTCTAACCCATGTGGTCCCACCAACGACACTGATGTTAGCATCTGAATCAACTGGCATTTTTTAGTGCTATGCCTGACACTTTGCATTGGCCCGATTTTTAAAAAAAATGATTTATATTAAATTTCATTAAATCTATTTCATCATTTGTTGAACAGTAGAATACCCATTATATTTCTGATTTAGCATGAATTATATAGGATAAGTGGCAATTTATTAAAATATAGATTATTTGTATTATTGAAACTTCAAATAATGTATAACTCTATTCTTTTTATTATTTTAATAATTCTCTAATTTTTATTCATTCACAGATTATCAAATAAGGGAAGAAGAATTTTGGAAAGACCAAATACAAACAAAAACACTCTGCAGATCAACATTTTCACATAGTTCAGAACAGAAAATAGATATGGAAACACACATTAAAGAGGAAACATTTTCTTGCAAAGTTTGCAGCTCAGCATTTTCTACGAATTCCCATTTGAAATTACATATGCGAACACACACTGGAGAGAAACCATTTTCATGTGAAGTCTGCGGGGCAGCCTTTTCACAGAGCTCTAATTTGAAATGCCACATCCGAATACACACAGGAGAGAAAAACATTCTCTTGTGAAGTCTGTAGATCAGTATTTTCTAGGAAGGAGCACTTGACAATACATATGCGAACACATACAGAAGAGAAACCATTTTCTTGTGAAGTCTGTGGGTCATCATTTTCTACAAGTTCCATTTGAAAAGGCACATGCAAACACACACAAAAGAGAAACAATTCGCTTGTATATTCTGTGGATCAGAATTTTCTAGGAGAGATCATTTGAAAATACATATACGAACACACACGGAACAGAAACCATTTTCTTGTGAAGTCTGTGGTTCATCCTTTTCTAGGAGTGATGGTTTGAAAAGTCACATGCGAACACACACTGGAGAGAAACCATTTCATTGTGAAATCTGTAAATCAGCATTTTCTGAGAGAACCAGTTTGAAAAACCACATGCAAACACACACTGGACAAAAAACGTATTCATGTGAAGTCTGTGGATCAGCATTTTTTCGGAGTGATAGTTTGAAAAGTCACATCCAAACACATACTGGGGAGAAACCATTTTCCTGTAAATTGTGTGGATCAGCATTTTCACAGAATTCCCATTTGAAAAGGCACATGCAAACACACACTGAAGAAAGGAAAATAAAAAAAGCAAAAGGACATTACAGAGGACAGCGACAATCCAACAACTCTGATTGCAAGAAAGAAAAGGGAGGAGTATTCAAAGAGGGAACTGGAGACAAGGAAAGAAAGATGGCAACAACATAAGAGAGTAGGGAAGTTCATTGAAGAAATTAACCAGAAATACATTGACAAGGAAGCCTCACTGCAATGGCTTGAGATTGGCAAGCTTCCATTTAATGAAAGAAACAAATTTCACTTGCTGGACAAAACCAGGACCTACTCAAAAATGGATTTAAAGAAATGGCTGGAATACAAAAAATGATGAGTGCAGATTCTGCCACTCAGTCATCATAAATCCAAGCCACCTAATGTTTGGATGCCAGATCCTCTAGGCAGATGGCCACTACACATAACAAAGTATGTAAATATCTCTACCAGAAAATCTGTGTAGAAATGCAGCTTGATAGACCACAGTACATCTGGGAACACAAACCCCACCGGTAACATCAAATATGGGAAGGTGACTGTGTTCTATTGATAAAGTAATCCAGATAGGTAGATGTATAAAAGACAAGGCCATTAAACCAGATATTGTCATATGGAATAAACATGAAATAACTGCTCTTATTGATGATTAATGGACTCAATAGAGCTGAGCAGGAAAAATTACAAAATATATAAAAGACGAGGCCATTAAAGCAGAGATTGTCATTGAAATAAACATTAAAAAAAACTGCTCTCATTATTGTAGCTGTCCCATATGATTATGGCCTCAATAGAGCTGAACAGGAAAAATAAAAAATATCAAGACCTCAAGAATGACTAAAAACAACTTGGTCATTGAAAAAAATCAATATCAATATAGTTGCGGTAGGTCAACCGAGTTGGTCAAGCAAAACTTTGAAAATACCTTAATACAATAAATGGTAAACCAAACTGCTATGAAGTACAAATAGCAGCTATCAAAGGAACATGTTCTATCCTAAAACAATCCTTAGGATACACATACTATTTATAAAGAATCAAGTGTTAGCCCCAGGCAGGGTGTCCTTTGGTTTCTAAAGTTATTAAAAGAAAATCAAAAAAGAGAAAAAATACCTTGACCTGTTAAACCAAGCTGCTGTGAAGTACAAATGGCAACTGTGTTAGCCTCGGGAAGGGACCCTTTGGTTTCTAAAAATATTAATAAAAAATGAATTTAAAAAAAGGAGAGAAACCATTTTCTTGTGAAGTCAGTGAATTAACATCTTCATCCCCTTCCATTTTTAAAGATCAAAAGTAAACTCACATTTCCAGCATACTACAAATGAATATTTGAAAAGATACACACTGTTCTGCTTTCATTGAAAGCAACACTTTCTTTCTACACACAAATAAATTTTCTAATAGTAACTGGACATGAACTAGGTCAAAGTTACTACCTAAATACATGACACACCTCCAAAAACCATTCCTTCTTTCCCCACCCCAATCTGTATTTGACCAAGATTATGAACTCAGACTCATATTTGGAACAACAATTTCTAACATCATATTTGGCTGCTTGTTTTAGATTCATGCCAGTTTCTTCTGATCTGACGATCCACCAAGATGCATCTTCACAACTCTCCTGAAAGATTCACATTCTCTTAATCTTTTTTTACTTACAGATAGTCTGAAAGACATTGAATGCTCTTATCATTTAACTGTTATTAAAACTACAGACCCAAAACATTAGGATCCAGTGTGGTATTTTCCAATAAAAGGAACATCATCCACCTAAAAAGATCAAATGTAAACACACACTGGTGAGAAAACAGTTTTATATGATGTATTTGGTTCAGCATTTACTATAAATGAATATTCGAAAAGACACAACACACAACTATAAAAGCAACATCTCCCATTCTAAAAAGAGCCCAAAGATGTTAGTACAATACATAAAGAAATCAAGTGTTAACTCCAGGAAGGTGCTGCTTGGTTTCTAAAAATATATTAATAAAAGAAAATTAAAAAGAGAGTAACTTTTTTCTTGCAAAACTGTATTTTCACAAAGCTCACATTTGAAAAATCATTCATATACACACTTTATCATTGCATGTGTAATTAACAGTTCATGTTTACTACAACTCCAATATGAGTTTTTTTTTTGTTTTGGTCTCACTTTTGTAATGGTAATTGTATTGTGATAAAACAGTTTTTTTGATGCATTTAGTTCTGTATTTACTACAAATGAATATTTGAAAAGGCAAATGCAAACACACCACTGAGCAGCTATAAAAGGAATATTCTCCATTCTAAAAAGATAAAATGTACACTATCATTGCACCTGTAATTACAAGACCACTAGTTGTAACAGTTCATAATTACTGCGACTCCAATATGTAGTTTTTTTTTTGTTTTGGTCACTTTTGTAATGGTCATTTTAAGGAGAAAATCTTCAGTGTCTAATTTAAATCACTTAACCACATTGTCTCTTAGGTTGTGTTTTTGATCTGATAAGATGATTATAGGACTTAGTGGAAGCCATGTTGAGGTGAAGATTAGAGATCTGTGCACATTTTATCACTGTAACTGTAATAACATGACCACAAGTTGTAACAGTTCATATTGAACTTTTTTTTACGTTTATCTCTTTTTCTTAAATGTATGTATTTGTGTACAATAAATAACTTTACATTATATTTATTGTCTCCAGTTTTGCCTTTTGTTATTTTATTTCATTGTTTTATGTTCTTTCACAACTGCTTGGTTAAATTGCTGCCTGATCTCTTCACTAAGTGAGAAGGCAGAATAATTACTGTTGCCCATAATAAGTGTTACATTTAATATATGAAATTTATGTGACAAATGGAACATCTATTATGGGACAGAAATCTCTGTCTCATAATAAGTGTTACATTTAATGTATGAAATTTATGTGACAAATGGAAATTTATTTATTGTTTTATGTTCTTTCACAACTGCTTGATTAAATTGCTGCCTGATCCCTTTGTATAATTGAGAAGGCAGAAACACACTGACCATCTATAAAAATGAACATCCTTCATTCTAAAAAGAGTTCCAAGGATGTGAGGACAATATATAAATAAATCAAGTGTTAGTCCCAGGAAAGGACCCCTTGGTTTCTAAAAAAACTATTAGAAGAAAATTAAAGAAGGGTTGCCCTTTTTTTGTGGAATGTGAAAAACTTAATTTTCACAGCGTTCACATTTTAAAAGTCACTTATGTACACACTTTATCACTGCACATTTTATTACAAGACCACAGTTCATTTTTACTACAAACTCCAATATGTATTTTTTTGGTTTGGGTCATTTTTGTAATGGTCACCTTTAGAGACAAATCATCTGTGTCAATTCAAACCAGTTAGCCACATTTTCTTAGACTGTGCTTTTGGTAATCTGAACATTAGACACATTAATGAGAGTAACTTCCCCTTGTTTGTTTCACTTTGAGGAAGCCGTTTTTTTGGTCGGCCATTTTCATTTCACCGTAAATCTACACTGAAAATACAAATTTAATTGAATCAATACAACTGCATGTTTTAACATGAAAATATCATAAAATGTGTTCTTAATAACAATTAAGTTCATTTCAAATATGTGCAAGCACAATTAAGAACATATTTTATGATATTTTTGTGTTAAAACATGCCCCCA
>CM042151.1:101299053-101347487 GCA_023376005.1 Doryteuthis pealeii
TGCTATGCCTGACACTTTGCATTGGCCCGATTTTTAAAAAAAATGATTTATATTAAATTTCATTAAATCTATTTCATCATTTGTTGAACAGTAGAATACCCATTATATTTCTGATTTAGCATGAATTATATAGGATAAGTGGCAATTTATTAAAATATAGATTATTTGTATTATTGAAACTTCAAATAATGTATAACTCTATTCTTTTTATTATTTTAATAATTCTCTAATTTTTATTCATTCACAGATTATCAAATAAGTGAAGAAGAATTTTGGAAAGACCAAATACAAACAAAAACACTCTGCAGATCAACATTTTCACATAGTTCAGAACAGAAAATAGATATGGAAACACACATTAAAGAGGAAACATTTTCTTGCAAAGTTTGCAGCTCAGCATTTTCTACGAATTCCCATTTGAAATTACATATGCGAACACACACTGGAGAGAAACCATTTTCATGTGAAGTCTGCGGGGCAGCCTTTTCACAGAGCTCTAATTTGAAATGCCACATCCGAATACACACAGGAGAGAAAACATTCTCTTGTGAAGTCTGTAGATCAGTATTTTCTAGGAAGGAGCACTTGACAATACATATGCGAACACATACAGAAGAGAAACCATTTTCTTGTGAAGTCTGTGGGTCATCATTTTCTACAAGTTCCCATTTGAAAAGGCACATGCAAACACACACAAAAGAGAAACAATTCGCTTGTATATTCTGTGGATCAGAATTTTCTAGGAGAGATCATTTGAAAATACATATACGAACACACACGGAACAGAAACCATTTTCTTGTGAAGTCTGTGGTTCATCCTTTTCTAGGAGTGATGGTTTGAAAAGTCACATGCGAACACACACTGGAGAGAAACCATTTCATTGTGAAATCTGTAAATCAGCATTTTCTGAGAGAACCAGTTTGAAAAACCACATGCAAACACACACTGGACAAAAAACGTATTCATGTGAAGTCTGTGGATCAGCATTTTTTCGGAGTGATAGTTTGAAAAGTCACATCCAAACACATACTGGGGAGAAACCATTTTCCTGTAAATTGTGTGGATCAGCATTTTCACAGAATTCCCATTTGAAAAGGCACATGCAAACACACACTGAAGAAAGGAAAATAAAAAAAGCAAAAGGACATTACAGAGGACAGCGACAATCCAACAACTCTGATTGCAAGAAAGAAAAGGGAGGAGTATTCAAAGAGGGAACTGGAGACAAGGAAAGAAAGATGGCAACAACATAAGAGAGTAGGGAAGTTCATTGAAGAAATTAACCAGAAATACATTGACAAGGAAGCCACTGCAATGGCTTGAGATTGGCAAGCTTCCATTTAATGAAGAACAAATTTCACTTGCTGGACAAAACCAGGACCTACTCAAAAATGGATTTAAGAAAATGGCTGGAATACAAAAATGATGAGTGCAGATTCTGCCACTCAGTCATCATAAATCCAAGCCACCTAATGTTTGGATGCCAGATCCTCTAGGCAGATGGCCACTACACATAACAAAGTATGTAAATATCTCTACCAGAAAATCTGTGTAGAAATGCAGCTTGATAGACCACAGTACATCTGGGAACACAAACCCCCACCGGTAACATCAAATATGGGAAGGTGACTGTGTTCTATGATAAAGTAATCCAGATAGGTAGATGTATAAAAGACAAGGCCATTAAACCAGATATTGTCATATGGAATAAACATGAAATAACTGCTCTTATTGATGATTATGGACTCAATAGAGCTGAGCAGGAAAAAATTACAAAATATATAAAAGACGAGGCCATTAAAGCAGAGATTGTCATCTGAAATAAACATTAAAAAAAACTGCTCTCATTATTGTAGCTGTCCCATATGATTATGGCCTCAATAGAGCTGAACAGGAAAAATTAAAAATATCAAGACCTCAAGAATGACCTAAAAAACAACTTGGTCATTGAAAAAAAATCAATATCATATAGTTGTGGTAGGTCAACCGAGTTGATCAAGCAAAACTTTGAAAATACCTTAATACAATAAATGGTAAACCAAACTGCTATGAAGTACAAATAGCAGCTATCAAAGGAACATGTTCTATCCTAAAACAATCCTTAGGATACACATACTATTTATAAAAGAATCAAGTGTTAGCCCCAGGCAGGGTGTCCTTTGGTTTCTAAAAGTTATTAAAAGAAAATCAAAAAAGAGAAAAAATACCTTGACCTGTTAAACCAAGCTGCTGTGAAGTACAAATGGCAACTGTGTTAGCCTCGGGAAGGGACCCTTTGGTTTCTAAAAATATTAATAAAAAATGAATTTAAAAAAAGGAGAGAAACCATTTTCTTGTGAAGTCAGTGAATTAACATCTTCATCCCCTTCCAGTTTTAAAGATCAAAAGTAAACTCACATTTCAGCATACTACAAATGAATATTTGAAAAGATACACACTGTTCTGCTTTCATTGAAAGCAACACTTTCTTTCTACACACAAATAAATTTTCTAATAGTAACTGGACCATGAACTAGGTCAAAGTTACTACCTAAATACATGACACACCTCCAAAAACCATTCCTTCTTTCCCCACCCCAATCTGTATTTGACCAAGATTATGAACTCAGACTCATATTTGGAACCAACAATTTCTAACATCATATTTTGCTGCTTGTTTTAGATTCATGCCAGTTTCTTCTGATCTGACGATCCACCAAGATGCATCTTCACAACTCTCCTGAAAGATTCACATTCTCTTAATCTTTTTTTACTTACAGATAGTCTGAAAGACATTGAATGCTCTTATCATTTAACTGTTATTAAAACTACAGACCCAAAACATTAGGATCCAGTGTGGTATTTTCCAATAAAAGGAACATCATCCATCCTAAAAAGATCAAATGTAAACACACACTGGTGAGAAAACAGTTTTATATGATGTATTTGGTTCAGCATTTACTATAAATGAATATTCGAAAAGACACAAACACACAACTATAAAAGCAACATCCTCCATTCTAAAAAGAGCCCAAAGATGTTAGTACAATACATAAAGAAATCAAGTGTTAACTCCAGAAGGTGCTGCTTGGTTTCTAAAAATATATTAATAAAAGAAAATTAAAAAAGAGAGTAACTTTTTTCTTGCAAAACTGTATTTTCACAAAGCTCACATTTGAAAAATCATTCATATACACACTTTATCATTGCATGTGTAATTAACAGTTCATGTTTACTACAACTCCAATATGAGTTTTTTTTTGTTTTGGTCTCACTTTTGTAATGGTAATTGTATTGTGATAAAACAGTTTTTTTGATGCATTTAGTTCTGTATTTACTACAAATGAATATTTGAAAAGGCAAATGCAAACACACCACTGAGCAGCTATAAAAGGAATATTCTCCATTCTAAAAAGATCAAATGTACACTATCATTGCACCTGTAATTACAAGACCACTAGTTGTAACAGTTCATAATTACTGCGACTCCAATATGTAGTTTTTTTTTTTTGGTCACTTTTGTAATGGTCATTTTAAGGAGAAAATCTTCAGTGTCTAATTTAAATCACTTAACCACATTGTCTCTTAGGTTGTGTTTTTGATCTGATAAGATGATTATAGGACTTAGTGGAAGCCATGTTGAGGTGAAGATTAGAGATCTGTGCACATTTTATCACTGTAACTGTAATAACATGACCACAAGTTGTAACAGTTCATATTGAACTTTTTTTTACTGTTATCTCTTTTTCTTAAATGTATGTATTTGTGTACAATAAATAACTTTACATTATATTTATTGTCTCCAGTTTTGCCTTTTGTTATTTTATTTCATTGTTTTATGTTCTTTCACAACTGCTTGGTTAAATTGCTGCCTGATCTCTTCACATAAGTGAGAAGGCAGAATAATTACTGTTGCCCCATAATAAGTGTTACATTTAATATATGAAATTTATGTGACAAATGGAACATCTATTATGGGACAGAAATCTCTGTCTCATAATAAGTGTTACATTTAATGTATGAAATTTATGTGACAAATGGAAATTTATTTCATTGTTTTATGTTCTTTCACAACTGCTTGATTAAATTGCTGCCTGATCCCTTTGTATAATTGAGAAGGCAGAAAACACACTGACCATCTATAAAAGGAACATCCTTCATTCTAAAAAGAGTTCCAAGGATGTGAGGACAATATATAAATAAATCAAGTGTTAGTCCCAGGAAAGGACCCCTTGGTTTCTAAAAAAAACTATTAGAAGAAAATTAAAGAAGAGGGTTGCCCTTTTTTTGTGGAATGTGAAAAACTTAATTTTCACAGCGTTCACATTTTAAAAGTCACTTATGTACACACTTTATCACTGCACATTTTATTACAAGACCACAGTTCATTTTTACTACAAACTCCAATATGTATTTTTTGGTTTGGGTCATTTTTGTAATGGTCACCTTTAGAGACAAATCATCTGTGTCTAATTCAAACCAGTTAGCCACATTTTCTTAGACTGTGCTTTTGGTAATCTGAACATTAGTCACATTAATGAGAGTAACTTCCCCTTGTTTGTTTCACTTTGAGGAAGCCGTTTGTTTTGGTCGGCCATTTTCATTTCACCGTAAATCTACACTGAAAATACAAATTTAATTGAATCAATACAACTGCATGTTTTAACATGAAAATATCATAAAATGTGTTCTTAATAACAATTAAGTTCATTTCAAATAATGTGCAAGCACAATTAAGAACATATTTTATGATATTTTTGTGTTAAAACATGCAGTTGTATTGATTCGAACAAATGTGTATTTTCAGTGTAGATTTACGTTGAAATGAAAATGGCCAACCAAAACAAATGGCTTCCTCAAAATGAAACAAACAAGGGGAAGTTACTCTCATTTATGTAGCTAATGTTCAGATTACCATGTTTTTGTTTTTTTCATAAGATGATTATAGGACTTGATCAAAACCATGTTGACATGGAAAATTTAGACATTTGCTTTAATATAAAAATATTTTATTTCTTTCAATTTCTTTCAATGGATTGTAAAGTGCAATGGTTAATTACAAACTGTTTGGACAAGGTAACCAATAAGCACCCCGGCTGAAAGCAGTTTTGAAAAGAACAGCTTTTGCTTTTCACTGCTAACTTCATTTTATTTATTGATATTTCACTTACACTAACAACAACATGAAATGACTAACTTTTTATTTCAGTATTTGATATTTAATTTTCGCTACTGTTCAAGTTAAATCAAAAACTATTTTAGTAGGAAATAAAATAAAACTTTTTAAAAAACTCATGGTGAAATTGTAATGTAAAAAAATCGTCTGTCGCTTTTCTTTACAAACAGCCGGAAATTAGTGGTGAAAAGCAAAAGCTGTTCTTTTCAAAACTGCTTTCAGCTGGGGTGATTTTTGGCAAACTTGGTGAAATAACTTGATATTAATGTTTTGAATCCAAAAATTGCAGCCAGTATATATAACCATTGACATTTGTCCTTTTTTAATTATAAAAACAAACAAAACAACAGTCTCCTGAAATAAGGAAGAAAGATAAAAATTTAGAAGCAAGTAATTTTCTAATGCATAATATTTACTGATACTTAAGAATAATGTAGAAACAATGTTTCGATTTAATAACTCACGGAGTTTGATGTGCCGTTAAACAAAACTCAAACTCATAAACATTTGATAAAAATTTGGACTGGAATATTTAAAACAAAATGAACTGGAAAAAAATTATTTTAAATTCATACTGTCTTTACATTTTCTGGATAGAGTGTGTTAATTACTAATATAAAGAATACTCTCATCCCCTGTGAAATAAATTACTAATGTGGAACAACCCAGGGAGCCAAGAGAAAAAATTAGCATCACTTTGAAAACTTCCATAAAATCTAAATAAAGGAAAATAGACAATTCCTCAAAATCTCTCTCTCTCTCTCCACCAGGGGACTACATAGTCTTGCTAGTATATATATATATATATATATATATATATATATATGAGAAGTAAACAAACAAACAATGTGTTTGATATGGCTTTTTTTAGCTGACAATTTTTGGGAGAATATGTGCTTAATTGAAGTCATACCTAATTTTGAAAATTAATTTATTAATAATTAATGAATTAGGCGGGCATATATATATATATATATATATATACTTGTGTGTGTGTGTGTGTGTGTGTGTGTGTTTGTGTGTGTGTGTTTACTAGCAAGACTGTGCATTTCCCCGGTTGTAAGTATTTAAGTTTTAATATAATGAAATATATTGAATTAGAAATACTAACAAAATTAAACAAGAAAGCATATAAAAAGATTACACTTATTCTAATTTTAATTGACCAAAATGTTGGCTTATTTTCATTTTAATAACGAATTATGATTTTTCTGACCTATTGTCCTTATGGCAAACCACCAACCTATATTATCCTGTGCTAGAAGGCGGTGGTCGAGGGTCCTGGTGTTCTTGGTATGGCATTAAACTGCATCTAGTAGTGAGATTCCAATTTTGGATCTCTGGGGAGTGTGAAGAATCACTTCATTGCCATTACTCCCAAGTCCACCCTGACCTGGAGTGGTAGTATCTGCTTGGGTCCCATCTATGGGTTAAATTCATAAAAACTGAGTTTTAAGAAGATGTTTAAAAAAATAAGTTTAAAAAAATGGAATTCCCAAAAAGAATGAATAAAACAAAACATCTTCAGGTGTTGACATTCCGTAAAACCTAACTATCCAACTAACCAAAGGTTACAATCATAATTGATTAAAAAAACATTTTTTCAATTTTTTTTGTTTTTTTTAAAAATAAAATAAGCTATTCATTATATATCAATTCATTAATGAATAAAGTGCTAAAAACTTTACAAAGATTGGACAATTTCTGATTTTTGGTTATAGTTTTAAAATTCAAAAATTAATTTTTTTTATCATTTCCCTGTAATTTTTTTAAAACATACCCAGTGACAGTGATGTCTAGCTAAGTATGTTACAATGCCGATCCACCCTTCTATTGAAAAAACAAATTACCTTTGAAAAAAAAAAAAGGGAATTTTTATTTTATGATGAGATTTTTTAAAAAATTACAACAATTAGGCATTTCATGGAACTAAAAAAACAAAACATTATTAATTGTAAATATTAGGCCCTAATATTTGCAATTAATAATGTTGTAATTTATTATAATAATTAGGGTCATTGAATGAATCCGAATTTTTCCTTGATGAGAAAAACATCGGAATTATCTCCCTTGCGTAACTATCTCCAGAAAACCTTTGTTTTGATTTGCAAATGGACGACACTTTTATTGCAAACGAACGACACTTTTAATTTTATTTAAAATATTACGTTTTTGTTTTTCCTTTTTTTCTAACGTTGTATAGCCCCAAGGAAAAAATCAGATGAAAGAAAAGAGGAGGAAGTAAGTATAACGTTCTATTATTATATTTCTTCATAAGTAAAAAAAAAAATGTAATTTGCAGGAAAACTTTTTCCATTCACGAAGAAGTGAAAGTTTTTTTTTAATTTTTCACTATGGATATTAAAATATCTGCAATCTTTTGAAAGCTAATTTATTTCAGTATTTGATATTTTATTTTCGCTACTATTCGTGTGAATTGCTGGTGTTGACATAAACAAAGCTCAAATCTTAGGCAAGTGATAACCGATTTGACCCTGTGCAATCCCCCCCCCTCCTACATTTAACCCAATGAAACTTGCAGAAAAATTAATATTTTTTTGAAAAATTTTTTCCATTCGAAAAAAGAAACATTAAACAAACTCCTGATGATTTTTAAAAAATTTTATCAGCTTACGAAAATAATGAAAATTATGATTGAAAAACAATGTTTTCATTTTTGCACTGTTAAATCAACTGAAATTTAACGTAGCTAAAAACAAGTTACGATAAGAGGATTTTTAAAAAATTCTATGAAAAATCAACTAATGGTCCGATTTTCACGAAAATTTCCATAAATGTTTACCATTGGATATAAATACATCTGAAATAGTTTTTTTCTAAAATATATTAGGGGAAATATTTTTTTACGAGGTCTATCACCCCCCCCCTATTTTATTTTATGAGATAAAAAAATGACGCGGGAAAAAAAATTTGTACTTTTTTTTCTATAAAGATAAGAGGTTGAATAGCTATATCAATGAAATTAAAAGTGCAAAAAAATGTCATAATATTATTATTTGAAAACTTTTTTTTGCTTATGTAATTGGTATGTACTATATTCTATTAAATTGTCAAAAAAAAAAAATTTTTTTTTTAAGAAATTAATTTTTACGAGATTTTCAATCTTTTGTGTGATTAAATATTTTCATTTTCTGCGTGAAATAAATTTTTTAAAATTTTTCTGCGGAAAAAAATCGAATTTTTCTCGGATATTTAAAAATATGATTTTTAGAATTCAGGTGAACTAAAAGTTGGTCCGATCCGAGCTCGATTGATATTTTTAAAAGAATTTGTAATTTTTATTGTTGAATAGTAATGTATGGTTCTTAGAATATACGGAAGAGCAAAACCGACATATTTGTTTTATAAATAGACGAGACGAGACGCTTCTGAGTAACAACCGAAGTTTGTTTTTCTTTGTTCAAAAAAGTTAAATAAAATAATATTTTACGCTATTAGAATAAAAAGTAAGTATATGGGATTATTTTATCAGTTTTTCTCTTAGAAAAAATATTCAAATTTTCATTTCATTTCATTTTCGATTTTAAAAAGTAATACCAAAACCGAATACATTTTTTTAACGTCAATTTCACGGTGACATTTTACTATTAAATTTTTTCAAGTTTTTATTCATTTTAATACTAAATTTTATTATTAAAGTTTTTAAAGATTTTATTCATTTTAATTGTAAATTTTGGCTAAAAAAAGTATGTCCGTACAGTCAGCCATATGAAGAAAAATAACCGTAAGAGGGTGATAATATTTTTTTTTCTGTCTAAATTACGGCCTGAAAATTACCCTTTTGGGTGTAATACGGATAGGTTTATTTATTTTTTTAGATAACGATGTAATTTTTCACAATCGGATAATTTGATCTTTGAATTAACTGTTTTTCTTTGTAACAACTCTGTACGATCTTTAATTGTTTTTTACGAGATTTTGATAAACAAAGTTCGGAAATATTTATTTCCATTTTATTCAAGGTGGCCTAAACCGATCAAATGGTGGCCCCTACCGATTAAATTTCCGTCAAATCTTTTTAACGAGAAAATACTTATTCTAGGCATACTCAATTTTGTCGTCTGCTAGGTTTTTAAAAACGAATTAAAATTAATTAAATCTATTATTTAAGGTCAAACTTGTGTCTAAAATGATAAGTAGTTACATTATGACCAACATTAAAAAAAGAAAATATTACATATGCAGTTTATTTTTAATACATTTAAAACGATTTGTTTTGGTCAATTTCGACGATATCCGCCATTCTGTCTCTTTTTCAATGGTTTTATTGGCTTGTTTACAATTTGAATGTAATATTCGCGATTGAAAAAGAATTACCAAAAATCAGGTAATTATCTGATTTTAATGAAATTTTCAGTATTGATTTATCAATTAATGAATTTTATAATGCATCAGTTATTTTATTTCAAAACCTTAATTTAGTATTTTTGCTATGAAAAATTAATATATAAAATTCATTTAAAATATGAAAAGCCTGATGTTAAGTTTAAAATGTTATATTTTTAAATTCTAAAAATAAATATCTATTTAATGCAAATCTTGTTTTATTACATCAAAGTATACTTTTTGAAGAAAAACTTGATTGAAAATATACCCGACCCCCTTTTAAGCAGAAAAAATATCGATCTATAATTTTTTCTTTTATAAGATAATAGCCAATTAAATAATTATCGAAATGTGTAAAAAAGAAATCTCCAAAAAATTAATTATTTATTATCTTTTTACATTTTATTTTTCAATTTTCAGTACTTGTTTTCTCATAGAAAAGCCACCGTAAATTTTGTTTGTTTGTTTCTATTCATAACTTCGGTATTTTATCTCTTTATTTATACTGTAATTAGAAAACTATAAGACCAACTCAAACAAAATGTTACGCCCCCAACATAAGGGGGGTCAAAATTAAGTGACCTGAAAAAAATGAGAAAGTTTTGAAATAAAATAAATAATGCATTATAAAGATCATTCATTGATAAATAAACACTGAAAATTTCATTAAAATCTGATAATTCCCTGATTTTTGGTAAATTATTTTCTGTAGGAGGGGGGTGGGCTAAAGTCATTTTGTCAAAAACGCAGTTTAGCTTCATTTTGGGTATCCCTAACTTATACATTCATTGATTTGACAGAGTTTTTAGACTAATACTTTATATATATATATATATATATATATATATATATATATATATATATATATTTTTGATTTTTTTGTTTCTGCTTACTTAACTTGGTCCGTACCCCCCTTATTTTTGGGGTGCAAAATATCGGTAGGGTTATGTACTTTTAAAACTAATTACAATATAAATAAAAAGACAAAAGTCTGAAGGTTTAAACAGAAAAAACATTTTAAGGGAGATATCCTGGTAGAAAATAACTACCAAAAATCGGAAAATAAATTTAAATAAAAAAATTTTAAAATAATTTTTGGAGGTCCTTTTTTTTTTACACTTTTCGATAACTATTAAATGTGTTAAGAATAAATTACATGTGTAATATTATTTTTTTTTTTTTTTTGATGCTCTTTATGTTACTACTTATTTTATTAAAATACAAAATGAACCTTAACATAAATGAAAAAACAATTATACATTCATTAAAAGGAAAAGTTAATCAATTTGACAAAAGTATTGGTTTTTTAGACTACTGCCCACAATTAATTATTAATATATATAATTATATATAATTATTATAAATGTTTGTTGATGTTCTCTTTGGCAATAAATAGCCAGTATGTCATATAGAATTGATGTGTTTTCTTTCTATTTAAAGGTAAAGATTTTTTTTAAATTCATATGATTGATAATTATCTAATTATGAATTACAATTTTGTTTATGAATAGTTTCTATTGATATTTTGGGAGATTTTTAAAATTGGTAATTGAGATTTTTTTTTTTTGACTGGTCATTTTTTTTTTTCATATTTTTTTATATTGAAAAAATTATTTTAAATCTTTAAAACTGATTTGAATGGGAAAATATGCAATTTTTCTTTGAATTGCAATTAATTCTGTTTTTATGTAGTGAATAAAACTTTTTTTTTCATTAAAAAAATTATTTAATTGTTTTTAGATCATCTTAGATTTTAAGGTCAAAACTGTGTGCACCTTTTTTCCAACATGAGTAACTTTAACTATGATTATATTTTTGAAAGATTTTGTTAGGTATTTAGATAGGGACTAACATTAAAAGTGCTCACTTTCACTTAAAGAACAAATTAAAATTACTTAAATCGATTATTTAAGGTTAAATTTTAGTTTTAGTAAAAAAAATAGTAACATAATGAGCAATAGGAAAAATCCTAGATAATATCATATATCTAATTTTTAATACATTTTAAACATTAGTCAGGTGATACATTTTCTGAGGAGACAAAATTCTCATGTTAGCTTGTCCACATAATTTTAAAGGTAGTCTTTGACCATCATAGACAATTTCTAATCTTTTATGCTAGCACTGAAAGTCCTGTCCGTCGATTACATATACACATAAATTATCATATATTATGTTTTTACACCCAATGTAATATTCACTTTGCACTCTCCCGTTGTTGTTTGGTGAGTGTTTGGGTTCAAGAAGATCTGAGTTTTGATCCCCACAATTTAAATGTATGAAGACAAAAGAAACAAACTTTATATACAATAATTTACAATTGGTATATTGTATGTAGTTGTGTTTGTAAAGTGCTCATGTATTGTTTATATTTGTGTAATTGGATATGTCAAATTGTAGCAGTTTTGATAAAACAATGTCTGTGATTGAAACTTGTGTTGTATTGAGTAGGAGAGAGAGAAAATATGAAACGAAAAAATAGATGGACCTGTTGAGTCGTATTTTATGTTTTCGGACAGTGTCTTCTCCCCATTGTGTCGAGTTGGGAAGAGCGTCCGTACCCACTGTCGAGTATGGAGCATCAGCTCCAACTCTGTCGAGTCGGGAAGAGCGTAAGCTCCCCACTGAAGTTTTTCAGCTAAAAGAGTCTTTTTATAATTTTAATTATTCTTCAAGAATCAGCTGATCTTTGTGCATTCCATTGAAAATTGGCAGTTTTCTAATGACATAGATATTGCCATCGGAATGTTCAAATATCAACTGATTCTGTTAATTGTGGCATTCTAATGACTGTTCAGTTTTCTATTGATATAAATATTATCATTGGAATTTTCAACTATTATTTCTCGTTTGTAAACAAATCTTTTGTCCTTAGATTATCTACATTGTAAACAATCATCTATTGTTTCTAAAATATTTCCAAACTAATATTATTTTGATTATCTTTTGTTTACCTAATTCTAAACTCATGACATACAATTGTAAAACTAGTTATTTAAGAAAACTTAATTATTTTAATTAATTCAATTCCACATGCCATAAAAATATTGGGGCCAATCCCTATAGAAGAAGCCATTCAAAATTCCTTGTAACACTGGTAATGTGGAAGAAAACTTATTTGTTTTTCAAACATACTTGCATGAAATGATCTTACTTTTTGCAGGTGTAACAATTAGCTCTTTGAGATGGACACTTATTTCTAGGTTGTCTGTAGGAAAAGCAATTTTCTTTAACTGGGGATGTTTAGGAGTTCATTTTTTTTATGTTCCTTAAGTAGGAGTCTACAACTTTGTCACACACTTCTCACCTTTGTATATATCTCACCTGCATAGAAATTAAGGTAATTTTTACCTTTAGTTGGCTAAATTCCGAGCAAATAAGGTAATTAGAGTAACCTCCCTTGACTTTCACTTTGAAACAAGCCAGTAGCCATTTTATCTCCGTGTGAAATAAACAAATCTTAGAAACTTTTTCAAAAACAATACAACTGCATGCTTTAACACAAAAATATCATAAAATGTGTTCTTAATAACAATTAAGTTCATTTCAGATAATGTTCACGCACAATTTTATGCTAAGAATTTAGCCAACTAAAGGTAAAAATTACCCACTTCTCCCCTTTGTATATATCTCACCTGCATAGAAATTAAGGACATATCTTAGTTTTATAAGTGATGATTCTTTCTGAGTGAAAGACACTCGTACATATACTTACCAAATCAGTAGATGAATTGATGGAAAATATCATTACCTTTCTATTTTTTCTATTCTCTTTTAAAATTGAAGACCTTTAATATCAATAAATCCTACTGGATGCACACTTGAGAATTAGAAGTAAACAAATAACAAAACAGAATAAGCAAAACAGTAAATATAATCACCTTTCTATTCTTTTTATTCTCTTTTAAAATTGAAGAATTTTTATATCAATAATCCTACTGGATGCACACTTGAGAATGAGAAAAAATAACTTTTCTTATGTACAACAAAAGATTTATAACAAATAAATGAAAAATAAATCACCTAGAAAGAATTTAAAGTATTTATTCACTTTGAGAGTCCCAAGTGAAATGCCGCTGATGCCATTATTAAATGTGCTCTAATCAGAACCACTGATTCTCAAAATATTATAAGCCCTACTGACAGGGCTATATGCCAATTGAGTCAAATAATTCATTTTGGCCTAACCATTGTCATCGCAGGAAATGGACATGGTGACCAGAGTTCAAATCCTGGATGAAACCATTTGTATTTCACTTTTGCATTACTGCCCTTGGTAAAAGCATGAATCCATTTCTTCTCTCTTTAACTATAGGTAAATAGTAAGGCAGATTCTCAGTGAAAATATTATCCTTGAGATGTTGCCATATCATAGACTTATTCAAATATACCTATTCCTTCAAAAAACTCCTCCAAAAGATGCCAGGAGCAGAATAATTGGGTTGTAGAGGAATTGTATTTAGTTGGATATTGTTTTTTTAATAAAGAATAAATGTGATAAGAATTCATGATTTTTAATTAAGCTTATCATTTTCTTAAGAAGAGGTTTAAAATGAGTAGCTTTTAAGTATTTACATTTTGCAAGCATCAAAAAATTATCTGACATGTTCCTTTATTCCTACCCATAAAACATACACTTGAAATAGAAATGTATATTTAAAAATATACATTATTTATTCTGTTTTGTTATTTGTTTACTTCTACTCAACAAGTAGGATTTATTGATAGAATAGATATATATACAACTATATATATATATAGTTGATGTTGAGGCCTCTTATGCTTCTTTATAAATAGATATAAATATATGTATTTTTATTGGGAATGTTTTTGGTAATATTAGATGTATCGGAAGTATAAAGACAACAAAAAACAGAATTCTAATAGATGAATGTTGTTTGCTTTTTGTCTGCTTTCTCTCTCTCTCTCTCTCTCTCTCTCTAGATGGCATCCAGCATCCGTATAGAGCTTATGAATGTATATTATTGGTGGTCAACCAATACTGATGAGTTAATTTCCCGGCAGTCCAGTATATATATTATGTTGTCGTTTTACATATATACACACACACACACACATATATATATATATATATATATATGTGTATATATATATAATGTAGTGTGCTATATTTATAAGTAAATAGTGTTCAATATCATGGATAGAGAGTGTATATCTAAGTTAGGGTAATGTGGATAGTACTTGGTTACCGAAAGTTTCTCACCTATGCGATTTTCAAACTGTATGGTTGATACCAACTTTAGACCCCTCCCCCCAACTACTTTTAAAAAATTTACTAAAAATAAATTTGGGAATGGTCAAAAATAACTGCTTAATCCAGAGAAATTCACCCATGAAATAGAAATAATATATTGTATGGAAAACAAGGACCTAAACACATCAAATTGACAACAAGTGGCAACAGAAGAATTAGTGTTGAAAAGAAGGGCAATGTAAAGAATGAAATTAGCGAGGGAGGCAGGAAAAATAAAGAAAGAAAAAGTATAAAATGAAAGAAAGAATGAAAATAGAGAAAGTGACAAGCAAAGGAGAACTGGTTAGGAAAAGAAAGAGGGAGACAGGGAAAAGAAAGAAAGAAAAAGTATAAAATGAAGGAAAGAATGAAAAAAGACAAAATAGAGAAAGTGATAAGCAAAGGAGAACTGGTTAGGAAAAGAAAGAGGGAGACAGGGAAAAGAAAGAAGAAAAGTATAAAATGAAGGAAAGAATGAAAAAAGACAAAATAGAGAAAGTAACAAGCAAAGGAGAACTGGTTAGGAAAAGAAAGAGGGAGACAGGGAAAAGAAAGAAAGAAAGTATAAAATGAAGGAATAGAGAAAGTGATAAGCAAAGGAGAACTGGTTAGGAAAAGAAAGAGGGAGACAGGGAAAGAAAGAAAGAAAAAGTATAAAATGAAGGAAAGAATGAAAAAGACAAAATAGAGAAAGTGATAAGCA
The DNA here is from genome assembly GCA_023376005.1 of Doryteuthis pealeii. Classification (NCBI taxonomy): domain Eukaryota; kingdom Metazoa; phylum Mollusca; class Cephalopoda; order Myopsida; family Loliginidae; genus Doryteuthis; species Doryteuthis pealeii. The sequence goes on from CM042151.1 coordinate 101,314,514, forward strand.
AAGGAGAACTGGTTAGGAAAAGAAAGAGGGAGACAAGGAAAAGAAAGAAAGAAAAAGTATAAAATGAAGGAAAGAATGAAAAAAGACAAAATAGAGAAAGTAACAAGCAAAGGAGAACTGGTTAGGAAAGAAAGAGGGAGACAGGGAAAAGAAAGAAAGAAAAAAGTATAAAATGAAGGAATAGAGAAAGTAACAAGCAAAGGAGAACTGGTTAGGAAAAGAAAGAGGGAGACAGGGAAAAGAAAGAAAGAAAAAGTATAAAATGAAGGAAAGAATGAAAAAAGACAAAATAGAGAAAGTAACAAGCAAGGAGAACTGGTTAGGAAAAGAAAGAGGGAGACAGGGAAAGAAGAAAGAAAAAAGTATAAAATGAAGGAATAGAGAAAGTGATAAGCAAAGGAGAACTGGTTAGGAAAGAAAGAGGGAGACAGGGAAAAGAAAGAAAGAAAAAGTATAAAATGAAGGAATAGAGAAAGTAACAAGCAAAGGAGAACTGGTTAGGAAAAGAAAGAGGGAGACAAGGAAAAGAAGAAAGAAAAAGTATAAAATGAAGGAAAGAATGAAAAAAGACAAAATAGAGAAAGTAACAAGCAAAGGAGAACTGGTTAGGAAAAGAAGAGGGAGACAGGGAAAAGAAAGAAAGAAAAAAGTATAAAATGAAGGAATAGAGAAAGTAACAAGCAAAGGAGAACTGGTTAGGAAAAGAAAGAGGGAGACAGGGAAAAGAAAGAAAGAAAAAGTATAAAATGAAGGAAAGAATGAAAAAAGACAAAATAGAGAAAGTAACAAGCAAAGGAGAACTGGTTAGGAAAAGAAAGAGGGAGACAGGGAAAAGAAAGAAAGAAAAAGTATAAAATGAAGGAATAGAGAAAGTGATAAGCAAAGGAGAACTGGTTAGGAAAAGAAAGAGGGAGACAGGGAAAAGAAAAAAAGAAAAAGTATAAAATGAAGGAAAGAATGAAAAAAGACAAAATAGAGAAAGTGATAAGCAAAGGAGAACTGGTTAGGAAAAGAAAGAGGGAGACAGGGAAAAGAAAGAAGAAAAAGTATAAAATGAAGGAAAGAATGAAAAAGACAAAATAGAGAAAGTGACAAGCAAAGGAGAACTGGTTAGGAAAAGAAAGAGGGAGACAGGGAAAAGAAAGAAAGAAAAAGTATAAAATGAAGGAATAGAGAAAGTGATAAGCAAAGGAGAACTGGTTAGGAAAAAAAAGTTTCTGATGTTTCAGCAGAATATCCATGACTTATCATGGATTATATAAGAAAGATGGCATTTTATTAAAATATAAATTACTTGTAATATTATAATTCCAAACAATGTATGAATCTACTCTTTTTATTCTTTTAATAATTCTTTAATTTTTATTCATTCACAGATAACAACATCGGGGAAGAAGAATTTTGTAATTTAAAAGGACATATTCAACCTTATACAAAAAGAAAAATATATTCTTGCTAAGTGTTGAATCTGCATATGGACAAATCACAAGACAATTTATTTTTCAGAGACAATTTAGTAGATGAACATTTTCCTTAACTTCATCTTTCAAAGAACAACTGGGAAAAGAGACTTCAGTGCAATACAACATTTCTCCACTGTGCAGATCAGCATTTTTACATAGTTCAGAACAGAAAATAGATATGGAAACACACACTAACGACAAAGGATTTTCTTGTCAAGTTTGCAGATTAACATTTTCAAAGATTTCCAGTTTGAAAATACACATGCGAACACACAGAGGAAAGAAACCATTTTCTTGTGAAGTCTGTGGATCAACATTTTCTACAGGTAACGATTTGAAAAGGCACATGAAAACACACACTGGAGAAAAACCATTTGCTTGTGAAGTCTGTGGGTCAGCATTTTCACAGGGTTCTAGTTTGAAAAAACACATGCGAACACACACAGGAGAGAAACCATACTCTTGTGTGGTTTGTGGATCAAGATTTTCAGAGAAGTCCAGTTGTAAATACCACATGCAATCACACACCGGAGAGAAACCATTTTCTTGTGAAGTCTGTGCGTTAGCATTTGCTACGAATTTCCATTTGAAAAGGCACATGCGAAAACACACTGGGGAGAAACCATACTCTTGTGTAACCTGTGGATCAACATTTTCAGAGAATTCAAATTTGAAAAATCACATGAAAATACACACAGGAGAAAAACCATTCTCTTGTGAAGTCTGTGGATCAACATTTTCTATAAATGCGGGTTTGAAAATACATATGAGAACACACACAGGAGAGAAACCATTTTCTTGTGAAGTCTGTGGATCAACATTTTCTACAGGTACCCATTTGAAAAGGCACATGAAAACACACACTGGAGAAAAACCATTTGCTTGTGAAGTCTGTGGGTCAGCATTTTCACAGAGTTCTAGTTTGAAAAGCCACATGCGAACACACACAGGAGAGAAACCATACTCTTGTGTGGTTTGTGGATCAAGATTTTCAGAAAGGTCCGGTTTGAGATACCACATGCAATCACACACCGGAGAGAAACCATTTTCTTGTGAAGTCTGTGCATTAGCATTTGCTACGAATTTCCATTTGAAAAGGCACATGCGAAAACACACGGGGAGAAACCATACTCTTGTGTAACCTGTGGATCAACATTTTCAGAGAATTCACATTTGAAAAATCACATGAAAATACATACAGGAGAAAAACCATTTTCTTGTGAAGTCTGTGGATCAGCATTTTCTAGAAATGCGAGTTTGAAAATACATATGAGAACACACACAGGAGAGAAACCATTTTCTTGTGAAGTCTGTGGATCAGCATTTTCTGGGAGTTCCAGTTTGAAAATACACATGCAAAAGCACACTGGAGAGAAACCATTTTCTTGTGAAGTCTGTGGATCAGCATTTTTACAGAGTTCCACTTTGAAAAAGCACATGCAAACACACACTGGAGAGAAACCATTTTCTTGTAAAGTCTGTGGGTCAGTATTTTCTAGGAATTCCCATTTGAAAAGTCACATGCAAACACACACCGGAGAGAAACCATTCACCTGTAAAGTCTGTGGATCAGCATTTTCACAGAATTCTAATTTAAAAAGTCATATGAAAATACACACAGGCGAAAAACCATTCTCTTGTGAAGTCTGTGGATCAGCATTTTCTAGGAATGAGCATTTGAAAAGACATATGCGAACACACACAGAAGAGAAACCATTTCCTTGTAAAATCTGTGGATCAGCATTTGCTACGAATTCCAGTTTGAAAATACACACACGAACACACACTGGAGAGAAACCCTTTCCTTGTGAAATCTGTGGATCCGCATTTTCAGATCAGTCCAGCTTGAAATACCACATGCGAATACACACTGGAGAGAAACCATTTTCTTGTGAAGTATGTAGATCTACATTTTCTAGGATTTCATATTTGAAAACTCATATGCGAACACACACTGGCGAGAAACCGTTTCCTTGTGAAGTTTGTGGATCAGCATTTTCACAGGGTTCTAGTTTGAAAAGCCACATGCGAACACACACTGGAGAGAAACCATTCTCTTGTGAAGTCTGTGGATCTGCATTTTCTATGAGTTCCAGTTTGAAATACCACATGCGTACACACACTGGAGAGAAACCATTTTCTTGTGAAGTCTGTGGATCAGCATTTTCAGACCATTCTGGCTTTAAAAAACACATGCGAACACATACTGGAGAGAAACCATTTTCTTGTAAGGTCTGTGGATCAGCATTTTCAGACCCTTCCGGTTTTAAAAAACACAAACAAACACACACTGCAGAGAAACCATTTTCCTGTGAAGTTTGTGGGTCAGCATTTTCTAGGAATGACAGTTTGAAAAGCCACATGAGAACACACACTGGTGAGCGACCATTTTCTTGTGAAGTCTGTGGATCTGCATTTTCGAAGAGTTCCAATTTGAAAAAGCACATGCAAACACACACTGGAGAAAAAATTGTTAAAAGAAAATTAAACAAAAAGTGAGAAAACATTTTCTTGTGAATTCTGTAGATCAGCATTCTCAAGGGGTGATCGTTTGAAAAGACACATGCTAACACACACTGGAAAGTAGTCTTTCTTCGGAGATCTGTGAATTAGCAGTTTCACACTCTCCCAGTTTTCAAAAAACACATGCAAACTCACACTGGAACTCCATGGAAAAAACAGGGAATGCCAACTAACCATCAAAATAAATGCCATTCTCAACAGAGCTCAACCACAAAACTCACAGAAAACTTCAATGGAAATGCACTGTAGAACAATGCAGAGGATTATTATTAAAATTATTAAAAGAAAAATTTTGAAAGAATCAAGTGCATAATTATTTTAAAGTGTAATGGTTGATTACAAAATGTTTTTGATATTTTGTATTATTTCTCATTAACATTGATTTAGAAATTTACTCCCAGCATCTAGGGAAGATCTACAATGCGAAACCCTAAAAAGGGTTACTCGTAGGTTTGGTGGTGGAGAAATTATAGTTTGAATTACAGCACACAAGGAAGAGATCTTTGATCCAAAAGATGTTACCAATAAAAATCAGAAAAAGAAAAAATTTGATCTTTTAGCAAGATATATTGAGTTGCAATTTTTCAAAGATATTTGTTTCATACTTTAGTAATCACTTTTCATCTGTAATAATATGAGCTGTTTTGTCTACAGATCTCTATCCAATAGAAAATGTTTGGATGAATGATAGCAAGAGATGAGGAGTTAAAACAGGCTATCAGGGATAATCTACAATAAGTAACCCCTAATAAGATCACACATAGTTTTTGTGGTGAAGAAGTTATCACATCAGTTGAAAAACAGTCATAGAGTCTAAATGGAGGAAAAGAGAGACTATTCATGAAAAACCATGTGTGTTTGTCTCTTTATATAGATAGATAGACATAAATTTCATGGTGAAAGGTGGGATTTGGTCTCATAAGAACTGATATAAAAAATTAGATTACTATCTTTAAAACTCAGTTGAGCATTTAATTTTAAGATCATCAGTAAAAAATATACTGACAAACTTCAAAATTTATATTTTTCATTAGATACAATTAATAGAAAATATATTCAATGTTTTAATTTTGCATTGTTCATTGAACACCTGTCATCTGGGGTGTTAGAATGCACTGAATGCACCTCTGCAGAGGGGTAAAACTCCTCCAATGGGGCTACTTGTTGGGCTAGATGGGTGGTCGGAGAGGCCCCCTCCGATCAATCGGCTGGTCACATCAAGCCCTAGCACCTATATAATTTTCCCAACCCTAGTGTCCTTATGGCAAGCCCCAAACCCTTTTTATCTTTTTATTATATGGGTGCTTGAAGGTGGTAATTGAGGGTCTACATGTTCTGGGAATGACATTAAACTCTATCTGATGGTGAGGTTCCAGTTCTGGAGGTTTGGGGAATGTGGAGCACCCCTTCATCACTATTGCTCCCTGGTCCACTCTGACCCGCAGTGGTAGTACCTGTTAGGGTCCCATCTATGGGTTGAATAGAAAAAAATTGTATTATCCATTAAGAAATGATTTATTTCAAAACTTTATTGGCATTAAATAACCCACTGAGGTTGATATGCCATAAAACAAAACAAGCCAAACTACTGCACTATATTATGTAAAAATAGAACTAAATTATTCTGTGTATTTTCTATTTGGTGGCACAATGACTTGATTATAATGGGTTTGTGCCTTAGTCTCCATATACAATCTGTGAAGCTTCAATAGTTAATTTAACAGCTTTTTCCACACTTTGTGAGTGGGTGGGTAAATTTGGAAATTTCAATTCTATTCATTCCTTGAAAACCCTTCTGCTACTGCATGTTTACAAATTCCATTTTGTGAGAGGTCAATCAAAATTGACCATTGTGTGGCTTTAAAATATTTTCTTTGGTGGTTCACTACTTCTGAAAGAAAAATATTGGAAAATTTACTCATATAAGATTACATTTTTGTAATTTAATTTGAATAAAACTTATAATTATTCTTGTAAATTGACATAACTAAATAATTATGTATAGATGTTTATTTACCTAATTGACAAAATCTTTTTTATGCCTCTTCCCTCTCCTCTAAATCATTGGACTTCAACTTTGACAACAAAATGTTTTCTAGAAGCAAAGTAAAAACATTATGCTGAATCTTTTTAATGCAACATTCTGGATTTCAGTTGATTGTTGCTTTACTCTCTGGATCATATTAAAGATATACAATTGTTGGTTATAGAAATTATTGTCCCTTTCTATATTGAAACAACTAACTGCATGGCAAGTTGGATAATGACACATAAGTTCTGGTGGATACACACCTTTGGTCCATTAGCACATTACCCTGACAGCTGAAGTTAGCTATCTTGCTTGATTCAAAGGTTCAATCTTCCAAGAAGCAAATCTAGGGTTCACTTTCCCTTGAGAAATGCCTACATTGTATAGTCACCACTTAGATCATCCATTGCCTCTGCAATAAGAGATAAAAATTATCCCAAGGGCCACTGAAAACTATTTCCACAAATTTTCTTTACAGGACCAATGAAAGTAGTTGGGCTTCTTGGAGTTCCATTAATTGTTTTAAAGATGGCTCTAAATGGAAATTAATTTTAAGTGAACAGTCAATGGTGTTTTAATTTTTTCTCCAGAGATATAACCATCACTGCTTCACAACCAGTGTTTGTACTGGTATTGTCCATCAGAACTGCCTTAACAGTATTTACACTGTTTTACTCTTCTATAACAGTGGCAAGATCTTCTGCTTGAAGTACACCAGTTGCACCTATGTTGGGTACAAGTTGGTGACTGAGATATTTACTTGAAATGCCCATCTCCCTTGTGAATATTAAGTAGTGATCTGGTCACTTGCTTTTTAAAATCTTTTTTGTTACCACTTCTTTAACCTCCTTTTATTGCAAAATGTCCTTATCTGCTCTACAATGAACTCCAATGTAGATAAGTCATTATCACGGACATGCTTCTGATGGCCGGATACTTTTACTCTTGCATTTCCCTATTTTAGATTTGTCTAGAATAATGTCTTTTAAATGAATGTTAGGATCAAGAAAGCCCATATCCTGTAGATCTAATATAAAAGTATTAGCAAGGTTTGAAGATACATCACCCCTAATAAGTTCCATAAAATATCTAGAGACATTTAACAGGCTGAGTTCCCTTAGTTTGTCCCTGGCTCAAAACAGTCATCTGTTGTTTGTTCACTGGAAGATTCTGTGGAAAAGTATTGGACGTCACAGAAGCAACACATGAAGAATCTTGGTCCTGCTTGTCTGACCTCTGCTGATTTTTTTTTGTATTGTTTAACAGCATCTTTGTCAATAGGTCCCACTTAGAAACTGCCTTTTGATCTTGTTTTCTCTCTCTGATGTTTTAAATATTTGCTTTCAATGGGAAGCTGAAATTTCAAAATATGAAACAAAATATATCCACCTTCTGCCCTATGTAATATTCCATTAACAAAGGCAATTGTGGTTTCACTGCTTATCAAATACTGTGGGGATAGATATTTTCAAGGAAATAACTAAACTGGATAACTTGTCATAATAGTGGATCTGAAAATCTTTTGGAACTGTGGGTTAAAAATGAACATGATAGATATGTGTGTGTGTGTGTGTGTGCAAGACCAACCAGTTATGTTGTTGTGTAACCGTATGCTTAAAATGTATACCAATTCAAAGGCAGGAAATTAATCGCCATTAAAACAATCTACGTCAAATGTTGGTTGGTTGTTTTACCGCATATCAATAGGGTAGGTCAATTTCGGAACGGTAATGTCTCCCATTTGACGAAATTTGTAAATTAACACTAAGAATTACCACAAAATAAGCAGATAAACAGGACTGCAGAGCGGTGACGTCTTCGTTGTCATGAACAACCAAATGTAGATGGGAATTCCCCTTGCCATGTTGTGACCGCATCTGCAAGTTCAGAATTAAACTAATGAGCTACCAGTAAGTCTACAACTGAAGATATGGAGTGACGTCATCATCGTCTGTGACAGACTTCCAAAAAAAAAGGAATTGAGAACAGGTGAAGTAAAACTTTTATTTGTCAATGTTTTATTAAATTATAAGGAAATAACGAAAACTAAAGTATAAATGTTTTCATAATCAAGAAATAAAGGTATCTATCAACAACCGTTATTCGTGGTAATTTTAATCTATTTTGTTTCAGACGTATTTATCTGAATAGAGATTTAAAAAAATGAATAATCATAAATCAAACTTTTTTAGGCTATCTTCCAATTAATGATGCTTCATAATTAAGGTAAGAATTTTAGTTTGGGTTTGAGTTAAGGTTAACCTGGGTCTAAAATTTTGGCTTGAAAAGACTCCCCTCCCCAATAGAAACATTAATTTATGGTGAATTTAATCTCAAAATTATTTTCTAAATAATCCAAAAACTATAGGAAAAATCTTTTTTTCTATCATGAGAAGTGTACCTAAAAAAAAGTATTTAGCTAAAGGATTTTGAATATAAAATAGCTGATACTATTTTATAGCTGATACTAATAAGAAACTGGAACATTACCGTATTTTTGTATACATTAACGTATACAAAAATAAAACTTAATTTAAACAGAATAAATAGAAAGAAACTACAAATTAAATACAAAAATTCACACAAAAAAGGTTATTATAAAATTAACAGAAAAGGTTTATGTCTCATAATTTACCAAAATTCTAAATATAAAACATTTAAGCATGTCTATAACTTACAAAATAAAGGAACATATAAAAGGGTTTGGGTTATTTAACTTATTGGCTGTAAAAGGCACAAACAGTATGTTAACTAGAATAAAGGAATAATTTACCATTTAAGACAATTTGTAAATTCTGTACATTAAAACGTGTTAAGTATCTGGCCGCCATCCTTGGCCAGTTGGAAAGAACTCAAAGTAAATAAGTAAGTAAGTCCCGAGTTATAGAATCCTTTGGTAAGTGAATTAGTCCCGTGATATGGAATCCTTTGGTAAGTGAATAAGTCCCGTGATATGGAATCCTTTAGGTCCGTCGTCCAAGAAGATCCAAGTAGTAGTGAGCTAAGATTAGAATAGCCAGTATAGATAACAACAACAGCAGCAGCAGAGCACTGCCATTGATTGGACAATAGTGGTCACGTGCTTATCGGCGAGTCTATAAGTAGAAGTGACCATTTACCACACGCCTTATATCTTAAAACTCCAACAATTCTTATTAGAATAATACATGTTTTAATGTACAGAGCAAAAACAGTTTCAAGAAAAGAATGGAAACCAGTTTACCTTGTTAGCGCCATAGGGGTTTGGATTTGAAAGGACTATGTCTTAGTAATTTTATACCAAGAATGCGGTGACAAATTTTACTGCCCAAAATGCTCCATTTTTTTGGGAACCCCAAAAATTGTGACTGTATCCTAGAGCCTACTAAAGGGAAAGAAAGAGTTTGGCAAGAACTCCCTTAGCCTGACTATCCACCAAATTATTATGCGAATCCAAAAACCCTACAAAACTTTCATTTTTCCTCTAAAACCTTTTGTTTTTACTGTCTACAGCAGTGTTCTCTTTTAAATAGCTGCACAAGGCAAACAAGTCTTTCACCTATCTCAAAAAATGCATTTAGACTTAATTTTAGTTTTTTTTTAAACCGCTGAACTATTTTCTCTAAAGGAAATCCTACAAGGGGTGACCAGGTCACAGGGCACTCAAGTGGTAGTGGAAAGGGAGGGCACAAAGCAAACCTGCTGACCATAAACAAATACTGCTGCTGTTGCTATTTCCAGCAGCCACAAAATGTTATATGGTCCATATTTGTCCCTAGTTGCTGGGAGGAAATTCCTCTATCAAAGTTACTAAGAGAATCATATTGAGAAATAATTATGTTGTATATTGATAAATACTGTTGTTTTTTAGACGATTAGATTTTGAATCTAGATGTTAAATTCAAAATCTGTGTGATTAGGTGATTGATGCTCTGTGACCTTGAACTGACCCGACTCCTTCCGATTATGAAGACTGTGGGAAGAGAGTCAGAGACATTGCAATGTAAGCACATACAGGTTTCACTCCCTGCATACAGTTGAGGATCCTAGCTAGAGAGTTCTGGAATTAATAAAAAAATGTGATCACAAAGAAATATATGCCTTATGTTGTCTCTGAGAGAACTAATGGCTGCCTTGGCAAAATCAGACCAGCAGCTTGAAGAACCACACATATAGCAGAACTAGACAGTTAGAAGAAGAAATGAAGATAGCAACAGATTACAGACTAATGGAAGAGATAGAAGAGATGCCCCAGCTACAGACTACACAAGAACACAAGACAATAAGAAGTAACAGCCAGCTACGCAAAAAGTAAGATTAAATACTTTCATAATCTTAATAGAAATGAACTCTCTCCCCAGAGTAAATACCCAGAGTAAATATCGAAAATATGAATTTTCCATTTTTTTCTTAACATCTACTATGTATGCCTAAGTTCATCAAAGAATTTTGTGTGGGAGCAAAATCTACTTTAGAAGATATGAACCTGCCAATTCAGAGGTTTTTTTTTTCCTATGTACGTGCAGATTATAATTAAAGACAATCATCTTAATGCTCCATGAACTCGCAAATGTTGATATTGTGCTCAGTGACTTCTAATAACAATTAGTCATACATAGACCCTCCCTAGCGTAGCTGCCACTAAAAACTGACCAGTTTAATTATGTTATATTTTTATATGAATATTTTTGTTTGTATAAATCAACTACCATCAAAAGTATTAAATTTAAAGTAGTTTAAGAGTTAACATCATTTGGTGCAGAGCACTAGTTTCTGTGGTCTAGGAACCCTAACCAAAAACTGGCAAGGGGACCTTTAGCGCTGCCAGGCTGGTCGGAATGAAGCAACAAGCTGTGAGTTTCTATCTCTTGATATGTCTATTTGTTGAAGTTTCTGTATTTTGAAATTCTTTTAATTTGTTCTTCTTTGTTGTATTCGCTCTTATTAAATGCTATTTGTTTTTTTTTTACAGTTTCACTTAAAATTAATTACATCAGTAAGAATTGTCATGCCTTCACTTTATCCAGACCGGGGCAGCCTTTACACCTAGAAATGAAATAATTAAAGAACACTTTGTAATAAACCATTACACTTTTTTTATAAGCCAATGAAACAAATATAATCTTTTTATCATTAAGCAATTCTCTTTGATTTTTCCTTGTGTGGCTGCCCAGTCTAATCCTTCCTATAGTGAAAACTTTCCACTTCAACATGGCTTTCACTAAGTCCTGGAGTCCTAGAATTGTCAAAACTTGTAGCCATTCATTAACAGATGAAGCAGCAAAGTATGTTTGTAATATATATTTTCAAATGTAAGATCAGTGAAAATTCAATTTTGCACACTTTGTATTTATCTTCTCCGATCAAAATTCAGATTTTTCCATTTTGAAAATTTTGAACAGTAACTTCTCTAAAATATATAAAAATCTTCTTCAGAGCATATTGGACAGGAAGTCTAGAGTGACCGTTTTATGATGTGATTGTTTTCTACCAGATTCTTTAAGAAATTTTTTTTAAAATCTCCTTTTCTCCGGTAGAAACAATCACATCATAAAAGGGTCACAATTGTCTTCGTATCAATATGGTCTGAAGAAGATTTTTTGATGGATGAAATCGAAATATTGCAATATCTGCAATGCAAAGTTGTAGAAATAAATTCAATTAAACAACATCTGTGTTTTTCATATCATTTTATTTATTTCTATAAATACTGTTCAAAGATGTTTTTAGTTATATTTTGAGTAAATCTATCTCTTTATCTATCTATCTCGGCCTTTGCACATCTATTTATCTTCTGAGATATACTTATCTATCTATCTATCTATCTATCTATCTATCTGTCTCAGTCTGTCTCTCTCCCTATATATATATAATTTGTAAACTAATAATCCAAATTTTGACACATGCCAATTGAAGGTTAGTACTTTATAAGAATCATATGGATGTTTTATTAGTGGTTCCAACTATATGTCACTTATTGAGTGATATGTTAGCATATGCCATTACAGTCAAGTCACACTGAAAGCACCAGTTCCCACTTGATCACCAAAGTTAAGCAGCAATGAGCCTGTTCAATATTTAATTGGTAACCACTCAAGCAACAACAAGTACTGTGAGCAACCTAAGTCTTTATTTATTGGCTTACAGTCAAATCATGTTGAAAGCACCAGTTCCCACTTGATCACAAAGTTAAGCAGCAATGAGCCTGTTCAATATTTAATTGGTAACCACTCAAGCAACAACAAGTACTGTGAGCAACCTAAGTCCTTTATTTATTGGCTTACAGTCAAATCATGTTGAAAGCACCAGTTCCCACTTGATCACAAAGTTAAGCAGCAATGAGCCTGTTCAATATTTAATTGGTAACCACTCAAGCAACAACAAGTACTGTGAGCAACCTAAGTCCTTTATTTATTGGCTTACAGTCAAATCATGTTGAAAGCACCAGTTCCCACTTGATCACCAAAGTTAAGCAGCAATGAGCCTGTTCAATATTTAATTGGTAACCACTCAAGCAACAACAAGTACTGTGAGCAACCTAAGTCCTTTATTTATTGGCTTACAGTCAAATCATGTTGAAAGCACCAGTTCACACTTGATCACCAAAGTTAAGCAGCAATGAGCCTGTTCAATATTTAATTGGTAACCACTCAAGCAACAACAAGTACTGTGAGCAACCTAAGTCCTTTATTGCTTACAGTCAAATCATTGAAAGCACCAGTTCACACTTGATCACCAAAGTTAAGCAGCAATGAGCCTGTTCAATATTTAATTGGTAACCACTCAAGCAACAACAAGTACTGTGAGCAACCTAAGTCCTTTATTTATTGGCTTACAGTCAAATCATGTTGAAAGCACCAGTTCACACTTGATCACCAAAGTTAAGCAGCAATAAGCCAGTTCAATACTTAGATGGGTAACCATTTAAGCAAAAGCAGTTACTACATATTTTTTAGTTTTTAATTCAGTACTTAGAAAGTGCATCTTTATTTTTCTTTGAAATTAACCTTTTTCAACATTGCCCTGGAATTCTCCTGAAAAACAATTTTAACTGTCCCAAAACTAAAATGTTTTTTTTTATTTTATTATCTTTTACAGTTGTTAGTAGTATTCTGCCCTCTCGTTTTTGTGAAGAGTTTGGCAAGAAATTGACCTTGTGTCACATCCTGCCCGTGTGGAGGGGTTGGTAAATATATATAAATATATATAAGGGAAAATAATAATAAGAAAAAGTGTTCAGTGTCTTTTGTTGTTAATATCAATTAATAGTTAAATGTCTTTTAGATTTGGGTAAAAAAAGATTAAGAAATGTGGCTTTTCTAAGAAAGCTGGAGAGGTGTGTCTTTCCTGGTTGAAAAATTCATTACTGTATGCTACAAGGATTACAGTGATAGATGTGGCTCACCATTCTCTCTGGTCCCTATGTAGTTACAAGGTTGCCAAACCCTGTTATATACACACATAACTCAGTATATATGAGTGTCTATATGTATGCTACAAGAATTACAGTGACAGATGTGGCTCACCATTCTCTCTGGTCCCTATGTAGTTACAAGGTTGCCAAACCCTGTTATATACACACATAACTCAGTATATATGAGTGTCTATATGTATGTATACACACTATCATTTATCAGAAAAAAGGAAGTGAATCCGACAGTATATAAAGTTTATAAAAATTAAAAAACAAGTTGCATTGAAGATATTCTGCCTTCTCGTTTCTGTGAAGAGGACAGCAGTAGTTTTATCCAGGTAGATAGTAAAAGAACATAAAACAATGAAATAAAACAAGAAAAGCAAAACTGAAGCCAATAAATGTAAAGTAGTCAAATACATGTATAAATGCAACATATAAGGTGAAGAAATAACAAGATGAGGGTAAAGAGTTCAGTGTCTTTCATTGTTAACCACAGATAATTGTTGAATGTCTTTCAGACTAACCTTTAGAAAAAAAAGATTAAGAAATGTGGGTTTTCCAAGAAAGTTGAAGAGGTGTATCTTGCCCAGTTGAAGAAATGGAAGGAACTGAAAAGAATTCCGAAAGAGCAGAAAATATTGAGAGTTGGTAGTTCCATGTATTAGTCAGAGGTCATATTCAGTTCGGACTCTGGTAGTGATGAGAAGGAAGAAATAGTTTTCAGAGAAGAGTCTGTGTATGTATGTATGTTTGTATGTATGTATGAATTTAGTAATCCTGACCTAATTTAGTAATCCTGACCTAATGATGGTTCAGTTATTATTAGAAAATATTTTTGGTGAAAGAGTTGCCTGAGAAAGGAGAACAAGTAGTGAATAAAAAAAACAAGATTTTAAATAAATAAATAATATTGTCTATTTAGTCTATTTGTAGTCTTGAAATTGTAGTCTTGAAATTGTAGTCTCCATATGGTTTTTTAAGAAACAATGAAACATCAATTAAGCAAGGTAGGTTTTGACTTTAAAAACAAGAGAGAGAAAAGAGAATTTTTAATTTGTGGAGGGAGAATAGTTGGATTCATACCTTTCCCAAGGGATTCATACCTTTCCCATAGAGCTAATATCCTTGGGAAAGGAATGAATCCAACTATTCTCCTTCCAGCTATGGGTAAAATAGTAGGGCAGACTGGGCTCTTTAACCATGGTTAGGCAACCAGTATAGAATGAAAAATTTCAAATTCAAAATTTAAAAAAAATTTAGATTAAAATTTTTTGTGTGAAATAAAAGTAAATTTTCAAGTCATTGAAGAAAGTCCAAAACAATAATATGTTTAATTGATGAAACAAAAAGTAAAGAAATGAAATGAAAGCTATTTATTATGCTTTTATACTATGTCAAACATAAAAATAAAAAAGATTAATTTTGCCCCTTGAAGAGATCATCTAAGATCAACTAGTTTACCCCAAATCAGAGTTTTAGTAAGGATCAGATATAAGAAGAATAACAAGTACAGTTTAAAAATCTGTTTATAAATGCCTTTTCAAATGTGAGCCCAGTGAAAATTCAATTTTGCACACTTAACAAAAAAGTGGCCCTTCTCTTTAAAAAAAAAAAAATTTTAATAGTTTTTTTTTAGGAACCAAGAGACCCCTTCTAGGAACTGACACTTTATTTTTTTAATATATTTTCCTTTATATCCTAGATTTTTTAGGATGGAGGATGTTCCTTTTATAGAAGCTATTAGTACTTCATAGCACCTTGGTCTATCAGATATTGTGTCAGAGTATTTTTTAAAGTTTTGCTAGGCCAAACTAGTTGCCCCTACCACAACTGGTAAAATATTAATTTCTTACAATGACCAAGTTGTTTTATGTTATTCTTAAGGTCCTGGTATTTTGTGATTTTTGTCCTTTGGGATAGCTACATCAATAATTGGAGCAGTGTTTTTAGATTTATTTCAGATGACAATATCTGGCTTGATAATCTTGTTTTTTTATGTGTCTACTGCCTGTATATCTTTATTGTAGAAAACAGTCACCTTCCAGTTTGATGATATCGATGGAGGTTCATGTTCTTATATGTACTGTGGTCTATCAAGCTGCATCTTTCCACATATTTTCTAGTTGAAATATTTTCATATTTTGTTGTGACAGGCTGTGTAGTGGCCATCTGCCAAAAGGATCTGTCATTTGTTGGTTTGGACATTATAATATCATTTTAATATAAATTTCTTTCAATGACCGAGTTGTTTTTCAGTGTGTATTTGCATGTGGCTTACCAGATTGAACTTTCTAAAAAATGCTGATCCACACACTTTACAAGAAAATGGTTTCTCTCCAGTGTGTGTTTGCACATGTCTTTTCAAACTGGAATTGTCTGAAAATGCTGATCTGCAGACTTCACAAGAAAATGGCTTCTCACCCGTGTGTGTGCGAACATGTCTTCTCAAATGAGAATGGTCAGAAAATGCTGATCCACAGACTTCACAAGAAAATGGTTTCTCACCGGTGTGTGTTCGCATGTGGCTTTTTAAACTGGAACTTGTAGAAAATGCTGATACACAGAGTTCACAAGAAAACGGTTTTTCTCCAGTATGTGTTCGCAAGTGCTTTTTCAAAGTAAAATGTTCTGAAAATGCTGATCCACATACCTCACAAGGAAATGGTTTCTCTCCAGTGTGTGATTTCATGTGAGTTTTTAGATGGGAACTCTTAAAAAATGCTGATCCACAGACTTCACAAGAAAATGGTCTCTCTCCGGTGTGTGTTCGCATGTGTTTTCTCAAATAAGACTTCACAGAAAATGCTGACCCACAGACTTCACAACAGTGTGTGTTCGCATGTGATTTTTCAAACTAGAACTTACTGAAAATGCTGATCTGCAGACTTCACAAGAAAATGGTCTCTCTCCAGTGTGTGTCCGAAAGTGGCTTTTCAAATGGGAACTCTTAGAAAATACAGATCCACAGACTTCACAAGAAAACGTTTTTTTTTCTTTGTGTGTTTGCATGTGGGCTTTTAAGCTGGAACTCTCTGAAAATGTTGATCCACAAAATTTGCAAGATAGTACTTCTTCTTCAATGTGGGTTTCCATATCTGTTTTCAATCCTGAACGATGTGAAAATACTAATTCTTACTTGTTTTGTTTTTTAAAATTATGAACATACTAAAATGCAAGAAAAATAAATTGTGTTTTTAACTGCTAATATGCAGATCCACGCACTTAGTAAGAATATATTTTCCTTTAATATTTGTTTGAATGTGTCCTTTATGTTTCCAAATTCTTCTGCCCCAATGCTCTTGTTATCTGTGAATGAATATAGATTAAATTATTAAGGGAAAATAAAAACAGGAGACTTATACATTATACAGTATACTTATATAATATGTAATGTATTCTATATAATTTATGTAAAGTCATAAACAAAATTGTTATTCTACTCTCCAACAAATAATGAAATATAATACATGGAATTTAATATGAATACAATATTTTTTCTAATTTTGATGATGACATCAGAATGGACACTCCATTAATGATGAAAATATGAGAAAATTCTTTCCACACTAAAATTTAATAAAATTCTTGAACAAAATTGTTATTGTTGTATTCAATAGCAATTGAAATTAATTACCTAATTGTTGGAATAGTTTTAATTTTCATTATACCAATAATGAAAAAAAAACTTTTTTGTAGAGAATTTTGCAAGAAAAATGTCTTGTCAGATATATAAGTGATAGAAACAGGCTTAGCAAAGATATATTTTCCCTTTGGTATGTGTTTGAATGTGTTCTTTAAGTTTCCAAACTATTTTACCCCAATCCTGTTGTTATCTGTGAAGGAATAAAAATTAATGTATTATTTATTTAAAAATAATAACAGGTGATTGATACATTATTCGTAATTATGATATTACAATCAATTTACATTTCAGTTGTCATGAATAATTCATGCAAAGTCATCAATAAAATTGTTACTCTACTCACCAACAAACAATGAAATATATTTAATGGAAATTAATATAAATACAGTAATTGTTCTATTTTTGCAATTTTTATCATTGAAAGAGTGTCCATCAGAATAGACACTGTTAATGATAAAAATGTATGAAAATTCTTTCCTCTCAAACTGGAGAAAATGCCTTGTCTTGTGAGATATATAAGTGATAGCAACACACTTAGCAATAATATATTTTTTCTTTGGTAATTGTTTGAATGTGTCCTTTAAGTTTCCAAATTATTTTACCACAACCCTGTTGTTATCTGTGAATGAATAAAAATCAAAGTACTATTTCAAAAAGTTATGAAACATGGGACTTATTTTTCAAGTTAAAAAAAATCTGTAAAATCAGGTACAATAATTTAGCAACATTCAGTGAAACCATTGTAAGGGAGATATATGCATAAAAATGAACATAAAAGGACTACATTTTTGTGTGTAAATAAGTAAGAATATATGGTACCCAAGAATGAAACATTTTATCTCTTTTTTAAAATATGTTTGATGATTCATAAACAAAGTGCCAATTGTTAGTAATAATCTGGTAAATATACAGTAATAACAGAAAATACATTTTTTTGCACTTTTTATTTCCGATTTCATTAATTAAAAAAAAAAACTATAGTTCGGTACATTATACAATTTCATTGATATAGTTATTTAGCCTCTTATCTTTATAGAAAAAAAAGTACCAAATTTTTTTTCCGCGTCATTTTTTTTATCTCATAAAATAAAATAGGTGTGTGTGTGGGGGGGGTGATAGACCTCGTAAAAAAATATTTCCCTTAATATATTTTAGAAAAAAAACTATTTCAGATGTATTTATATCCAATGGTAAATATTTATGGAAATTTTCGTGAAAATCGGACCATTAATTGATTTTTCATAGAATTTAAAAAAATCCTCTTATCGTAACTTGTTTTTAGCTACGTTAAATTTCAGTTGATTTAACAGTGCAAAAATGAAAACATTGTTTTTCAATGATAATTTTCATTATTTTCGTAAGCTGATAAAAAATTTTAAAAAATCATCAGGAGTTTGTTTAATGTTTTTTCTTTCGAATGGAAAAAATTTTCAAGAAAATATTAATTTTTCTGCAAATTTCATTGTGTTAAATGTAGGGGGGGGGTAAATTGCACAGGGTCAAATTGGTGGTACCTATCATTCATGAATAGGTATTTATAATTTTATTGAAAGAAAATCATATTTACTATGTTTACCTTCTTTTTTTTTCTTTTCTTTTTTCTAAACTAAACTAAACTAAACTAAACTCCGACAAGAAATTTTATACTTCATTCTGTTTTCTCGTTATTCAGTAAAATTAACTCCAACAACTTCCACATGATTTTTAGATTCATAAAAAAGAAAATAGTTTCACATTTCTAAAAATATTTCATCTTAATTCTTCTTTGTGAACAAAAACAACAAAAACAAAACAAAAAGAAACACTAAATGAGTAACGAAAGAAAATAATATAACGTTATACTTACTTCCGTTTGATTTCTTTTCCTTTTGTGCAATGCAACATTAAAGAAAAGAGAGAAAGTGTTAAATTTTAAATAAAATTTATTCAGGTGATTGGATTAACCTAAAAATACAAAACTCTCATTCATTGATGAACGATGCAAAAATATTTTCTCAGAAACAAAACACAAGGGAGATAATTCTGATTTCATTTGTCTCGACAATATTAAGATCCGGTTAAAATATACTAGGGCTACACGTTTTTTCGTCTACTTTTCATTTTAAAACGCATTAAAATTAATTAAATCGATTATTTTAAGGTTAAATTTTTGTCAAAGTCGATCATCAGTAAAAAAAAAAAAAAAAAAATGCAAAATAATATTACACATGTAATTTATTTTTGATACATTTAAAACGCTGTTTAAAGATGGCTTAAAATCCGTGTTTACAAAATAAACTTAAAACTCTCGATTGAAATTTTTTTTTACCAAAATCAAGGAATTATTTGATTCTAATGAAATTTTGGACGAAGTAACAGAAATAAAGTAGACAAATAGTAACATTACAATATGACTGTTGTGAAGGAAAGGTACAAGGCTAATATAGCGTGTATATTTGGGTTAACAGTTTATTCTGGGTTAGTAGTAATGTGTTAAGAGTTTATACATTTCTTTTTGTAAATGTCTTTAAGAGTAGTGTAATTGTCTTTCAGAGTTGCCAGAGGAATTTCTCCTGGCGGGGATATATTTATAGGTAATACAAGGAGTTTCAAATTCACTTATCTTAATTATATTGATCTTTGCAATGTCTCTACGTTGTCCGGTAAAGTCGCAGTAGTTCTATTCTTCTGCTAGTATCAGCTAGTACTGCCCCTGTTGCCTGTCGGGTCTGTTCTGTCGAGTCAGGGTTCTTACCTCTGTCCCCTATTGTCCGGGCTTCCGGTGCGGGCAGATAACCCAATTTCCGATACAAGTTACCTTTAAGCACCCCAGGGCGAAACATGTCCTTCTGAATTCAGGTCGCCCCTGGGGTGCTTAAAGGTAACTTGGTCCAAAATTTTCAGTATTGGTTTATCAATGAATGAATTTTATAAAGCATCGGTTATTTTATTTCAAAAGTTTCTGATTTAATTAGGTATTTCTGCTATGATAAATCAATATATAAAATTCATTTAAAATATGAGCAGTATGATGTAATTTAATCAATCGCTAGTAGTTTTTGTTGAAAACTGTATTGGAAATTTAATGTCCCCCTTTAAACCGAACAAATATTGATGTATATTTTTTCTTTTATAAGATAATAGCCAATAAATTAATTATCAAAATGAGTAAAACAAAATTTCCAACAATTATTTTTTTAGTTTTTATTTTCATTTATTTTCTGATTTTCAGTACTTATTTACTACCAGAGCAGATTCCTTAAAAAAATTTTTTTTCTTCTATTCACACCTTCGGTCTTTTGTCTTTTATGCAGAAAAAAGTATTAATCATTCATATATAACCCCAAAAATAAGTTTGAAATCAAAAAGTTTTGAAATAAAATAGTTGATGCATTCAAATTCATTCATTGATAAATGAACACTGAAAATTTCATTAAAATTGGATATTTCCCTGATGTTTGGTAATTTTTTTCAAATGTGTTTTGTAAAACTCAGATTTTTCGATAAATTGGATATACCTAAAATATACAATAAATGATTAATTAAAACTTAATTTCATATGCAGTTTATTTTTAATAGATTTAAAAGTATTTGTTTTTGTCTTAACAATATTAAGATCCATAACAGTGTTAAAATAAATGATTAATTAAAACTTAATTCCTTTTGATTCATAGATTAATGAATACAAGAAATAAGAATTTTAGAAAATATAAAGAAAACCTAGTGAGCATCAGACGCGGGAAGAACTCAGGTGACTCAGAATGGCATCCATATCCCATACAAATTTACCACCCAAATAATATGTATTAGGGTCAAGTGTAATGGCTCAGGTAAAAATGGTACAAGTGTAAAATAAAATAGGAAAAATGACAAAGCAAAAAATGTATTCATTGTTGTCAGTGGGTATATGCTATATGCAAAAAAAATCATGATGTGCCCACCATTTATTTAATTCAATAAAATAGTAAATATGTATGTTTATTTTTTAATTAGGGGAGGTAATAAATTATTTAATTCAATAACTCTGTATATAGATTAAAGCTATTGAATTAAATAAAATGAGCGTACCTATTTATTATTTTTAGTATATATTATATATTAAAAATAGTAAATAGGTATATTCATTTCTACTGAGGGAGGTAATAAGTTTTTTATCATTTTTTAAATTACCAAAAATCAGGGACAGTTCAATTTTAATTAAATTTTAGCACTTTATTGAATAATGACTAAATTCTATAATGAATGGCTTATTTTATTTATTATTTTATTTTATTAAAAAAAAAAATTGAAAAATAATTTTTTTTATCAATTATGATTGTAGAATGCGTATGTGTGTGTGGGGGGTGGGGGTGGGGGTAGGCGTAACTTTTGGTCATTTGAATAAAAAAACATTTCCAGTCCCTAATTTGTACATTTCTAAAAAGATCAAATCCAGAAGACCACATTAAAAATTTTAAAAAATAAACATAAAAATAATTTCAACACCTGAAAAAATTGATTGAGAGGTTATAGTGTTGGAAAACAACAATAAAAAAAAAAGTCTTCAGAATTTTGAGAAAAATATCTTTTTAAAAGAAACCTGTAGTGTACTGATAAAACATGTTGAAACTGATAAGACCATGAAAGACAAAATTTACTTGATATTGCAGAGACATGGGCCCAACCAACATGGCAGCTTGGTCATTGCTTGTTTATTGTGAAGTACAATGGAAAGAGACCCCCAATGGGGCAAAGGGCAAGTGACCAAACATGTTGGTCACTTGAGACAAAAAGCTGTAACACCACATTGTTGAAATTTGAATAAAATGATCAATATTCAACTGTGTTGAAAGTTAAATATGTTCTGATAATCCAGACTTGGTAGGTGGTTTAAATAGATGGTTGGGCTATTGCACTGTCTACCATAATCAGGTCCATTCCCAGGATTCTCTTTGGCTCATGGTTTTAGTGTGAATAATTTTGTTCATATATACCCAATGCTTGACTGTGTTCTGATAGTTTGTACATAGGTTACAGTCTGTCTTTTTGTTAGTCTGGTGACTGGACACTTGTCATAGCCTTCCTGTGAAGATGAGTATGATATTGATTCTATACACATTCTGTTCAATTCTTTTCTTCAATATTACTTGTGACAACAGAAAAATTAATTCAACTTGATTGGTGGTCTGTTTATACCTCCTGATGTATGAACTAGAGATGTTTTTGGACATTCTCCTCTCCAATGAAATTGCTGCTGCATCATCAATATGTATGACATCAGGTCACATGATTTTTTAAAGATTTTCAGAAACAACAGAATAATTTGTAGTGTTGTCTGCATCAGGTATCCTTTCCTCTGCAAACCTAGATGAAAGTCTCCAGAACATCTTGCATTCATTATTAAAAATTATCAACAGCACAAGACAAGACAACCCAAGAAATCCCAAGTAGTTTCATTGAATGGAGAGAAGCCAGCCCAACAACAGATACAGAATAACAGCAACTCTGATCCAGAATAGCATATACTACAGATCCAGATAAGAACAAAAACTAAATACTCCTTCAATTAGACATTTTAATATTTAATGACCTAACATACACACACTCCAAATAGATTCCACCACATCATGTATTCAATTTGATTACTAATGACTATTACTCCTGAATGATCCTGTTACGTGACAGTTGCAGGAGCATCCATATGTATGCTATCCGTTCCAGGATTTTTTCAAGATTTTAAGAAACAACCGGAGTTCCTGGATAATTTGTAGTGTTGTTCATTTGGACATCAATTATCCCTTCCTCTGTAAACCTGGGTGAATGTTTCAAAAGTTGGTCTGCATATCTCCTCACTAAGCCTCCTCCTGTCCCCACTTCAAAATTCACTTCTACCAAGTGTCTGGTAATGATAGCTTCCATCAACCATTGACAGTCAGTGTTAGGAAATCTAGTAATATTTATTTTATGTTAAAAGACCAGCAAAGATGATTTAGATTTTGCAAACAAATCAAGAGTATATTGATGAAAATGTTTACCCATCTTTACAAATGAATCAAATTTTGGCAACAAATAACCCATAAAGAGTTAATATGCCATTAAATAAAGTAAATCAAATTAAATGAAATTGAAAGAAATGGACAAACACACATTTATAATTTGTTATTGTTTATTGATGTTTTAATAAATCATACCAGCCATCCTGGTGATTTTTCAAACCATATTGGATAGGTAAAAGTAAACCACTTTCATCTCCTAAAGCTTCTAAAAATATTACATCATAATAAACAGAAACGAATACAATGTTTAACCATAGTCAAGTGATATGATTGTCTCTCTGAACTATTCTCTTATTGTGTTGAATTGTAATGTAGTTACAGTTCATTGCAAGAAAGCCTCCTTGTCAGTGTATTTCTGGTTAAGTTCTTCCATGAACTTCCCTGCTCTATTATTTTGTTGTCATCCTTCTTTCCTTGTCCCCTCCTCTTTCTCCTTTCTTGCAATCAGAGTTGCTGGATTGTCGTAATCCTCAGCAGTATTCCTTAATATGTCTCCACTGAAGATTTCTGTGACTTTTGTGTTTGAGATTTATTTAGATGGTCATTTACTATGCTCACTGTTTTAACCATGAAGATCTTGATGTACTGCCCTATGCTTTATATTGTGGCTTGATATTCATGGTTGATTTCTATCCAGTGTGAGTTTGCATGTGTCTTTTCAAACTGGAACTCTGAGAAAATGCTGATCCACAGACTTCACATGAAAATGGTTTTTCCCCAGTGTGTGTCTGCATATGAGATTTCAAACCTGAACTCTGAGAAAATGCTGTTCCACAAACTTCACAAGAAAATGGTTTCTCACCAGTGTGTGCGCGCATGTGTCTTATCAAACTGTAACGGACTGAAAATGATGATGTACATACATCACAAGAAAATGGTTTTTCTCCAGTGTGTGTTCGCATGTGTCTTTTCAACTTGGAACTCATAGAAAATGCTGTTCCACAAATTTCACAAGAACATGGTTTCTCTCCAGTGTGTGTTCGCATATGGTTTCTCAAATGGGAATTCATAGAAAATGCTGATCCACAGATTTCACAAGCAAATGGCTTCTCTCCAGTGTGTGTTCGCATGTGATATCTCAAACTGGAACTCACAGAAAATGCTGATCCACAAACATCGCAAGAAAAAGGTTTGTCACCAGTATGTGTTCGCATATGTTTTTTCAAACTGGAGCACTGAGAAAATGTTTTTCCACATAATTCACAAGAAAATGGTTTTTCTCCAGTGTGTGTTCGCATGTGATTTTTCAAGTTAGAACTAATAGAAAATGCTGATCCACAGACTTCACAAGAAAACGGTTTCTCTCCAGTGTGTGTTCGCATGTGTGTTTTCAAACTGGCATATTGTGAAAATGCTGATCTACAGACTTCACAGGAAAATGGCTTCTCTCCAGTGTGTATTTGCATGTGTCTCTTCAAACTTGAACTCTTTGAAAATGCTGATCCACAAACATTGCAAGAAAATTCTTTCTCTTCAATGTGCGTTTCCATGTCTGTTTTCAATCCTGAACGATGTGAAAATGCTTATATGTACAGTGGAGAAAAGCTGAGTTTTACTACAGTCTATTTTGCCACCCGTTCTTTGAAATATGAATTTATAGAAGATAGACAAGCATTAAGTTACAATAAAAAGAATTGTCTTGTGAGTCATCAATTTGCAGATCCACACACTTAGCAAGAATACATTTTCCTTTTGGTATGTCTTTGAATATGTCTTTTTAAAATTTAAAATTGTTCTTCAGTAAAAAAGGTGAGATCTGTGAATGAATAAAAATGCAAATTTTAGTTTTTAGAAAATAAAAACAGGAAACTCATACATTATTAGGAATATTACAATCAATTTATATGTCAATTAACTGTTATGAATCCCATTTAATTTAAAGTCATAAATAAATTGTTATTCTGTTTAGTAAATAATTAAATATAATTCAATATGAATATATATTAATTTTTAAAATGTAACCAAAGATTTATCAAAAATAAAGAAAACAAATATACTCTAGGTAAATATTTTATCATCTTAATGTGAATAGAACATAAAAAAATGAAATTGAAATGTAATGAAAGATTGATAAAATAATTTGAAAAAAAAAAGCATCCTGAATGAATTTAAAGTATTTATTCAATTTGAGGGTCTAATGGACTCTAATTTGCACTAATAAACAATAGTCAGCAGTTTCTTTCTTTTTGAAAGGGGAATCAGTGTCTAACATAAAATAATAAGAAAATTTACAGCTGATTATTAAAAGAAAAAATATTAAAAATTAATGTGAGTAAAATTTTTTTTTTTTTTGTTAATCGCATAGAAATTATCCCAAGCAATTATTTGAGCAAAAGAATTAAAGTAAATAATATTTTTAAAAACTTACTTCTGTTATCATTAACAGAATTAGAATTTTTTTCAAATCATTGATTTCTATTTTTTTCATAGCAAGATCAATATTCCAATGTGCCTCTGCATCTATGCTAATTTTCTTTCTCTTATTATTTCCCATATATTAATCATTATTTGTAGCAAAAAGACAGTTTGGTGTTTTCTCAGAACTAAAGTTACAACATCAGTTAAAATTTTGCAAATCAGAAATAACTTAAAATTGGTTAACTTTAAGACTTTAGTAGCATTTTTCACTTCTTGGCGGAAATGCTTTTATGAACGAATTTATAGGAGTAGGGAAGCTCTAGAACTCATTTTACACACAAAAATAGGTTACAAAAAGTCACCAATTTTTGCGACGCCCCTCAAATTTGGTGAGCTAAAAATCAACAAAATTCTGCAAAAATTTAAACCCTGATTATCTTGTGTTGCTCATGCTGAATTCTTATTTCTTATGAGTGTTGTCACCTCAGCCAAATAATGGACCATTCTGTTTATATTATAAAGAAAGTAAGGAAGAAAAAGTACATGCTACACAGAAAAAAAGAAAGAGAAGAAAGAGAGTAGAAGAAAGGGAGGGGTGGATGCATGGAAGTGATAATGCTAATCAGTTTCAATTAAACATAATGAAAAGATTAAAAGAATGAAAAAAAAAAGTGAGATTCAAATCAAGATTATTAGACTTTTTACATATTGAACTACATTGCAACAAGTCTTAAATAAAAATATCAAACGTTACAATAATTCAATTCCACTGGTCCTGCTAGTTGTTCATAATTGTAGAAAAGGTAGTAATGTCGGGTTCTACAAATGAGATATCGGATGAGGTGCACCCAAACACAAGGTGTGACAAGTGGTCAGAATTTACATTTTTGCATGTGTCCTAAAAAAAACAGTTAAGTAACCATGAAGAATGAATAAAACAAAATGTCTTTGGCATAAAATAACCCAACAAGAGTTGACATGCTATAAAATCCAACCAACCATTCCTCAAAAAAAGGTGAGTGAATAATTTATTTACATTTAAATAAAATAAAAGTTTTGCATCAATTCAATGAAAAATATTGTTTTTAAAACAACAACAAAAACATGCTATAAAAGTTATTATTTTAGTTTTAAGAAAATAACTTTTAAATTTTCATATCCCTTTTTTCAGTAATTTAAAAAAAGATTTCTTTGCGTTTGATCTTTGTAGAAATGTAAAAATTAGGGACTGGAAATTTTTTTTCTTCAATATTCTGAATTGATAAACAAAACAAAAAATAAACTTTTATTGTTCATTTTTTCTTTTTTTAAATAATGTAAGCTATTATAAAATTTAGTCATTAATGAATAATTTAGTGAAAATTTCATTAGAATCAGATAATTCCCTGATTTTTGTTAATAGTTTGATAGGGATGACCAATTGATCAGTTTAGGCTATCTTGAATAAAACGGAAATAAATATTTCCAAACTTTGTATATCAAAAATCTCGTAAAAAACAATTAAAGATCGTACAGGGTTGTTACAAAGAAAAACAGTTAATTCAAAGATCAAATTATCGGATTGGAAAAAATTACATCGTTATCTTAAAAAAAACCCTATCTGTATTACATGCGAAAGGGTAATTTTCAGACCACAATTTAGACAGTTAAAAATACATATTATTACCCT
This sequence comes from Doryteuthis pealeii, assembly GCA_023376005.1. Taxonomy (NCBI): domain Eukaryota; kingdom Metazoa; phylum Mollusca; class Cephalopoda; order Myopsida; family Loliginidae; genus Doryteuthis; species Doryteuthis pealeii. Next base: position 101,341,609 of record CM042151.1, read on the forward strand.
CTTACGGTTATGCATCTAAGTACAGATGGGTGTAACGGACATACTTTTTTAGCCAAAATTTACTATTAAAATGAATAAAATCTTTAAAAACTTTAATATTAAAATTTACTATTAAAATGAATAAAAACTTGAAAAAATTTAATATTAAAATTTTGCAGTGAAATTGACGTTAAAAAAATGTCTTCGGTTTTAGTATTAATTTTTAAAATCGAAAAGAAAATTTGAATATTTTTCTAAGAGAAAAACTGATAAAATAATTATATATACTTACTTTTTATTCTAATTGGTAGAAGAAGTTAAATAAAATAATTTTTATGCTAAGCAAAACAAACTTTGGTTACTGAGAAGCATCTCGTCTCTTTTGTATAAAAACAAAACAAATATGTCAGCTTTGCTCTTCCGTATATTCTAAGAATCACACATTACTTCAACAATAAAAATACAAATTCGTTTAAATATTAATCGAGCTCGATCAGACCAATTTTTAGTTCACCTGAATTCTAAAATTCATTATATATTTTTGAAAAAAAAAAATTTTAAGCAGAAAATAAAAATATTCAAGCACACAAAAAATTGAAAATCTCTTAAAATTAATCTTAAATTTTTTTTTTTTTTTTGACAATTTAAAATTACAAAAGCAAAAAAATTTTCAAATATATATTATGACATTTTTTGCACTTTTTATTTCCGATTTCATTAATTTTTCCTAAAAAACTACAGTTCGGTATGTTATAGAATTTCATTGATATAGTTATTCAGACTCTTATCTTTATAGGAAAAAAAAGTACAATTTTTTTCTGACGCATCATTTCTTTTTTATCTCATAAAATAAAATAAGAAGGGGTGATAGACCTCATAAAAAATATTTCCCCTAATATATTTTAGAAAAACTATTTCAGATGTATTTACATCCAATGATAAACATTTATGGAAATTTTCGTGAAAATCAGATAATCATTTGATTTTTCATAGAATTTTTAAAAAATCCTCTTATCGTAACTTGTTTTTAGCTACGTTAAATTTCAGTTGATTTAACAATGCAAAAATGAAAACATTGTTTTTCAATGATAATTTTCATTATTTTCGTAAGCTGATAAATTTTTTTTTAAATCATCAAGAGTTTATTTAATGTTTTTTCTTTCGAATGGAAAACATTTTTTTAAGAAAATATTAATTTTTCTGCAAGTTTCATTGTGTTTAATATAGGGAGGGGGGGGGTAAATTTCACAGGGTAAAATTGGTGGTACCTATAGTTTGATAATGAAAAAATTGAGAATTTTTTTATTACCACCCTTTGCGAAGTTTGACCATACCTAGTTTTACGACATGTTGACCCATTCAGTTATTTTTATGCCGAACACGTTTTTGTTTCATTCCTTCTTGATGCACACTCAATTTAAGGCATTATGGGTTATCACATACGACTGACAAGTGGCCCCACTGTGGAGTGGAGTCATATATTTGCATAAAATTTAATAAATTTAATAAACAGAGTGAATGACTTTAATGAATATTTCAAGAAATATCTTATGAGGGTAATCATTTTCATATATTTATTCATGATTGAAAAAAAAAGGATCTTTTAGTATTCGTATTTAGTAAATATGAATACTATTTACTTTTGGTACTTTCATTTCAAATTCTTTTTCTTTTTTGTAAACTCCGACTAATGTAAGAATGTAAGAAAATGTTCTACTTCTGTCTGTTTTCTTGTTATTCAGCAAAATGAACACCTTCAACTTCCACATGATTTTCAAATTCACAAAAAAGAAAATAATTTCATATATTTCAAAATATTCTTCTTTGTAAATAAAACAAACAAAACAACACTTTCTTGCAAATGACTAACGAAAGAAAATAATAGAACGTTATACTTACTTCCGTTTGATTTCTTTTCCTTTTGGGCAATGCAACATTAGAGAAAAGAGAGAAAATGTAAAATAAAACTAATATTTATAAAACTAATATTTATTTAGGTGGTTGGATTAATCTAAAACGTACAAATGTTCATTCATTAACGAATGATGCAAAAATATTTTCTAAAGAGCATTACACAAGGGAGATAATTCTGATTTCTTTTTGTCTTGACAATATTAAGTATTAAAATAAATCCATAACAATGTTAAAATAAATGATTAATTAAAACTTAATTCCTCTTGATTCATAGATTAATGAATACAAGAAATAAGAATTTTTAGAAAATTTAAAGAAAATGCTGGAAGAACTCAGATGACTCAGAATGGCATCCGTATCTAGCAAAACACGCTCTTTTAATACACACGAGATTGTTAAAAAATATTTTAAAACGTCAATAAAAAATTGAAAATTAACTTTTAATGTTTTATTTTACGTTTAATATAGAGAACAATTTCAAATTTATGTGTTATAAAAAGAAAAAAACAAATTTCTCTTACATAAAACCTAAATATTTGCATTTAAAAGTAAATTCCCGTACAATACCGCCATTTCTTAATCTTTGTTGACAAAATAATCGCATCTTGACGTGTGCACAAATTTTTTGTATGGAGTCTCGTACGTATACGTTTTCAAACAAATAAAATAATAAATTTCTTCAAACACTGTTTGTTTGAGTTCTACAAAGTATAATCATACTAGCGTCACGGATTTGAACCCAGCACGCATTGCTTGTAGAAAAATAATAGTTGAACACTGGTGACCCAGGTGGAGCCAGCCGACGAGTCGGGTTGCAAAAGGAATAATCTTTTGCGACCTACTCCTGCCTTGGGTCTGGTAACAAGTAGTAAACACTCCGTAAAAAACTTCTATAACCGTAGTTGATCACGGTAGCGAAAAAGATAATTGAACGGGGAGGAAAGCCCATTATAGGCGCTGCTATGTCTCCTCCGCCTCCAACTTCCGCCAGGAAACTATATAATGCAATCCTTTTCTGGTCTCGTGTTCAATCACAAGAGCCAGCAGCTCCAGCCGGTAAGTCACCAGTCCTCCCCCTTTTTTTACACACTCCCAACACCAAAAGAAAAAAAAAGTTTTGAAAAAAAGGGGAAAGGCGTAACCCTGAGAGGGGACTTAACAGGTACTAGGCCCTAGTCACGGGTCACCTGGAGGTGACAGTGGTGTGGGGTACCCTCATTCCGTCCCCTAGCTCTAGGACCCACTGTCGGTTACAATTTCCAGTCTTACCCAGGACCATCACACAAAACAGTCTTAAGCGAGGAGTAGACTTGGTCTACCCCTCCGTCTTTTTTGGGGAGCGCAATCCGGGCAGTACCATTTTTGCCTTCGGGGAGGGGGGCACGTAAATTCCCACACACTGGTCATGTCCGACTCTCCCTGAGGAGTGTTACACACAGGACACAGCCTGACAGGCCCTACGCGCCCGGAGAAGGGCAGGGGGCTCTGCGTCCTCATCTACAGCAGAGGTGCTCGGAGGTTGCCGGACTGACTGAGCACTCCGGGACTCCTCCGGGTCGTCAGGAATCAGTGAAAGCTCCAGAGGAAATAAATGTTTCAGGGAATGGATTTCCTCGATACCGTTCCTTTCCTGACATGTGCCGATCTCACTACACCGTCGTCACCAGGAATGACATCCAGGATGGATCCAAGGATCCAAAATGGTCTTGGTTTCAGAGGACTCTTTTAAGGCGGTTCTCAAATTGTAATCGAGACCGCCCCGGGAACCCCTTCCTGAGATCCAGGAGATACTGGTTGTACCACAACTCATGGAACTCCAACAGCCACCGGTTTCTGAGCTCCATGGTTTTAATCAACCTTCTCCGGCTGGGAGGCACAGAAGCTGAAATGTCTTCCCCTTCCAATTGCAACAGCAACCCAGGACTCCTGTTAGGTCCCAGGAACAGGTTAGGCGTAATCGTCGTTAGATGCCTTTCCGCAGACGTCTGGTAAGTTAGAGGACGATTGTTTACAGCTCTCTGTATGTCCGAGATTATGATCAGGAGGGTGAAATAATCCACCTTACCTCTGCCGATAACTTTGAAGAGGCAGGTCTTCAGGGTTTTAATACAACGTTCCCACGTTCCCCCATACCACGGGGAAAAAAAGGGATCGTCTTTAGTTTTAAGCCAGAAGAAGCGAATTTATTATGGTATTCCTGGAGAAGAGCAAGACGACAAAACAGCCTCCCGCTACCCAGGAAGATCTTTGCGTTGTCACAGTAGAGTGCCTCCGGAATCCCATACAAATTGGTAAAGCGTACCAGAGCTTGAAAAAACGACAACACACTCATGTCCGGAACCACTTCAATATGCACTGCCCTAATGTTCAGGCAAGTGAAAAGGAGTAGATACATCTTTTTTTCCTCTGTTCCTTCCTTTATCCAGAGATGGCCGGTAAAGTCGACTCCTGAATTCTTGAATGGTACTTCGAACTCTACCCGAGAAGCAGGTAGGCTGGCCACAGTGTTTGCTAGAACAGGACTGGAGTTGTATCTCTTGCATTGAGCACAAGATACCAGAACCTTGTTTACTGCCTGCCTCCCCTGTGGGACCCAGTAGCCACTACGCCTCAATTCGGCCAGGGTCGAACCCGCTCCCAGATGAGAACGTCTAATATGGCAATCCATAATGATAAGCCTGGTGACTGGGTGGTATTTACCGAGCAACAGATGATTATTGACTTCGTATCTGAAGTGTGTAGATCGGCTGAGTCGGCCCCTCGATCGGATCAAACCATCCTGGTCCAGAAAAAGATACAGCTCGCGGACCCTCCCAGGCACTAATCTGCCCCCAGGCTTCAGGAGATACTCGAGCTTAGAGGCAAATTCTTGTTGCTGTAAAGTCTTCATCAGGTAAACAGTTGCTTTCCTCTCATGATCTTCCTCTCGCCCCCGCAGCATAGCAACAAACCTGAAGACCAGGGAGGAGACCTTCAGCAAGCGGGTGAAAATAGAAAATCTCTGCAAGGCAAGACAGAAGGAAACTCCTCCCTCAAGACTACCGAGAAGTTCACCGAAGAACGAGTAATCTCGATTATTGAGACAGGGCAGATTTGTCCCTGCCAAGGAAGAACCCCCTCACGCAACCAGAGCGGGCCATGACACCAGAATTCGAAGTTGGATCTAAATTTCTTGAACGTCTGGCCCCTGGTGATCAGGTCAGCTGGGTTCTGCACAGAGGTAACATACTTGAAGAGAGGTCCGAGACCATATGGGGACTCCAATTCACGACTCATTTGCAAGATGTCCTTCAGTCGGTTCCTTGCAAAAATGTTTTTGCTGGCCATAGACTGGGAAAGAGCCAAGACAATACGACCTGGGCGTCGGTAGCTACATATAACTTGGTGGGTTTAAAAACCCCACAATTGTCAAGTATGGTTGGTAAACACTTGATTGCAAGGTAAACAGCCATTAACTCCGAACGGGTAGTGTCCTGTCCTTCACGGGCGCGACCTTAGCCTTAGCAAACACTAAGGATGATTGTTGGTTCTGCACGACGAAGGCTGAGAACCCATATGCCCCCCCCCTTGAAGCGTCACAAAAAAGGTATATCTCCCCCGGTTGGTCTTCATTAATGGTCTGTCGAACGAATTGAAGATCGATCAACTTGGAAAGGTCCTTGTCAAGTGCCCTCCACAGAACCAGAGATCCAGGAGGCAGTGGATCGTCCCAACCGAAACCCTTCTTCCATAACGTTCCCATCAGCACACGGCTTCGTATAGTCACCGGAAGGCAGAGTGATAGTGGGTCAAATATTCTGGCCGCTTCGAACAGAATTCTCCTCTTTGTAGATGCGTCTGGATCGCACATAACAGGGGCAACATGTACAGCTCAGAGTGGGGATTGTATCCATATGTACTTTCCAAAGTCTTGTGGGCTCACGAAAATCTCCTCTATGATGCCGTCCCACTGCGCTGATAGAATGCTCCAAGTACTCCTGGTACTT
>CM042151.1:101347497-101371715 GCA_023376005.1 Doryteuthis pealeii
TACTTACTCCTTTTAGTTAGTTAGCAACTCTGTCCAGGATGCGTAAAGAAACCGCATGATTGGAAGGGACCCGGTCCAGCTTATCAGTATGCCAGGGGAGTTGCACATGGTACTTCCCATCCTTGAACTCAATAGATTCCTGGAAGCCATCATTTGCTCCTGGTCATAATTGGAGTAATTGTCATGGTCAGTGATCCCTAATGATTCCATACTGAACATCCGTTCCAATCCTCTTTGCACTTCACTGAGGGGAAAGAAATCAGCCAGGGATCGATGTAAGAAGGCAGGGTGACTAAAACAAAACACACGTGGAAGAATCCACCTGGGGCGTCCAAATAAAAGGGGGTGATAGACCTCATAAAAAAATATTTCCCCTAATATATTTTAGAAAAAAACTATTTAGATGTATTACATCCAATGATAACATTTATGGAAATTGTCGTGAAAATCAGATAATTATTTGATTTTTCATAGAATTTTAAAAAAATTACGTTAAAATACGTTATAAAATTTTGTGTAAGTTTCATTGTGTTAAATATAGGGGGGAGGTAAATTTCACAGGGTCAAATTGGTGATACCTACTTTTCACCTTGTTTTCCTTTCTTCTCCGCTTCTGTACTTGTTCTTTCTCTCGTTCGTTTGTCTCCTTCTTCTCTTCGTTATCCTCCTCGGTTTTCTTTTTTATCGCTCTTTCACTCTTATTCACTTCGTCTCCGTATATTCGTTCCAATTCCCTTCACACGATCTTTCTCGCTGTACTTCTGCAGGCTCACTGTCGCTTGTTTTGAGCGTGCGCGATATCGACAAAAAAAAGGGATCTACGAAAACACAGACCCGGCCCACCGAAACGAAACTGGGCCTTTTCCTTTATGGGTTTTCGAGTGCTAGAATCACTTTTCACCACAGTACCCAATGACAGTTTTTGCGAATTGGGTTACGGTTTTAGGGATAAGGGGATTAAGGTTGTTTTTAATTACGTATTGCTTAAAATAAACAACAACAAAAAATCCAAATTACTATACATTTAATGTTGAAAAGTATTTTTTTTAAATTAAGTTTAATTGAAATTATACATTGCAATACTAACACAAACAACTGTCTCAATAATAGATTCAATAATTAATTTCAATGGTTAATTAAATGTATAGTAATTTCGGTTTTTTGTTGTTTATTTTTTTAAGCAATACTATTAAAAACAACCTTAATCCCTAAAAACCGTAACCCAATTCGCAAAATGTTAATTCATAGACTGTCATTGGTACCACCAAAAAACTTTCCGTTTTATTTTCCGATCTAAATCAGAAGTCAGCCATTCATAAAAAGAAAATATTTCATATATTTCAAAATATCTCCTTTGTAAATAAAACAAACAAAACAACACTTTCTTGCAAATGGCTAACGAAAGAAAATAATAGAACGTATACTTACTTCCGTCTGATTTCTTTTCTTTTTGGGCAATGCGACATTAGAGAAAAGAGGGAAAGTGTAAAGTTTTAAATAAAACTAATATTTATTCAGGTGTTGAATTAAACTAAAACGTAAAAAATGCACATCATTAACGAACGATGCAAAAATGTTTTCTAAAGAGCAAAACACAAGGGAGATAATTCTGATTTTCTTTGTCTCAACATTATAAGATCCATAACATAACAGTGTTAAAACAAATGATTAATTAAAACTAATTTCTTTTGTTTCATAGATTAATGAATACAAGAAATAAGAATTTTAAGAAAATTTAAAGAAACCTAGGAGTATCAGATCGCGAGGGAAAACTCACGGTGACTCAGAATGGCATCCATATCCCATACAAATTTATAGGGATGTGCAAATTATCGCTGGCTCTAAAAAATGATCACAGGAAATTCTTCTAAAAATCATATAAAATAAACTAACCATCCGATTTTAAAAAACTTTCGGTATATGAAGTAATGAAAGACAAACTTTATTGAAATAAATGCTTCTAAATTGAAAAGGCTAATAATTTTTCGTAGTTGTTTCGCGCATTGATCCCACGTACTAAGACCTTTTTATGTATATATATATAGGTACCACCAATATTTAACACAATGAAACTTGCCAAGAAAATTAATATTTTCTTGAAAATTTTTTCCATTTTAAAGAAAAAAACATAAAATAAACTCTTGATGACTTTTAAAACATTTTTTCAGCATACGGAAATAATGAAAATTATGATTGGAAAACAATGTTTTCATTTTTGCACTGTTAAATCAACTGAAATTTACGTAGCTAAAACAAATTACGATAAGAGGATTTTTAAAAATTCTATGAAAAACAAATGATTATCTGATTTTCACGAAAATTTCAATAAATGTTTATCATTGGATGTAAATACATCTAAAATAGTTTTTTTCTAAAATATATTCGGGGAAATATTTTTTATGAGGTCTATCACCCTTCTTATTTGGACGCCCCAGTGTGATTCTTCCCACGTGTGTTTTGTTTTAGACACCTGCCTTCTTACATCGATCTCCTGGCTGATTTCTTTTCCACTCAGTGAAGTGCAAAGAGGATTGGAACGGATGTTCAGTATGGAATCATTAGGGATCACTGACCATGACAATTACTCCAATTATGACCAGGAGCAAATGATGCGCTTCCAGGAATCTATTGAGTTCAAGGATGGGAAGTACCATGTGCAACTCCCCTGGCATACTGATAAGCTGGACCGGGTCCCTTCCAATCATGCGGTTTCTTTACGCACTCTGGACAGAGTTGCTAACTGACTAAAAGGAGGAAGTACCAGGAGTACTTGGAGCATTCTATCAGCACAGCGGGAGGGCATCATAGAGGAGATTTTCGTGAGCCCACAAGACTTTGGAAAGTACATATGGATACAATCCCCACTCTGAGCTGTTACATGTTGCCCCTGTTATGTGCGATCCAGACGCATCTACAAAGAGGAGAATTCTGTCCAAAGCGGCCAGAATATTTGACCCACTATCACTCTGCCTTCCGGTGACTATACGAAGCCGTGTGCTGATGGGAACGTTATGGAAGAAGGGTTTCGGTTGGGACATCCACTGCCTCCTGGATCTCTGGTTCTGTGAGGGCACTTGCCAAGGACCTCTCCAAGTTGAGCGATCTTCAATTCGTTCGACAGACCATTAATGAAGACCAACCGTGGAATATACCTTTTTGTGACGCTTCAAAGGGGCATATGGGTTCTCAGCCTTCGTCGTGCAGGACCAACAATCATCCTAGTGTTTGCTAAGGCTAAGGTCGCGCCCGTGAAGGACAGGACACTACCCGTTCTGGAGTTAATGGCTGTTTACCTTGCAATCAAGTGTTTACCAACCATACTTGACAATGTGGGGGTTTTAAACCCACCAAGTTATATGTAGCTACCGACGCCCAGGTCGTATTGTCTTGGCTCCTTTCCCAGTCTATGGCCAGCAAAACATTTTTGCAAGAACCGACTGAAGGACATCTTGCAAATGAGTCGTGAATGGAGTCCCCATATGGTCTCGGACCTCTCTTCAAGTATGTTACCTCTGTGCAGAACCCAGCTGACCTGATCACCAGGGGCCAGACGTTCAAGAAATTTAGATCCAACTTCGAATTCTGGTGTCATGGCCCGCTCTGGTTGCGTGAGGGGGTTCTTCCTTGGCAGGGACAAAATCTGCCCTGTCTCAATAATCGAGATTACTCGTTCTTCGGTGAACTTCTCGGTAATCTTGTGGGAGGAGTTTCCTTCTGTCTTGCCTTGCAGAGATTTTCTATTTTCACCCGCTTGCTGAAGGTCTCCTCCCTGGTCTTCAGGTTTGTTGCTATGCTGCGGGGGCGAGAGGAAGATCACGAGGGGAAGGCAACTGTTTACCTGATGAAGACTTTACAGCAACAAGAATTTGCCTCTAAGCTCGAGTATCTCCTGAAGCCTGGGGCAGATTAGTGCCTGGGAGGGTCCGCGAGCTGTATCTTTTTCTGGACCAGGATGGTTTGATCCGATCGAGGGGCCGACTCAACCGATCTACACACTTTAGATACGAAGTCAATAATCATCTGTTGCTCGGTAATACCACCCAGTCACCAGGCTTATCATTATGGATTGCCATATTAGATGTTCTCATCTGGAGCGGGTTCGACCTGGCCGAATTGAGGCGTAGTGGCTACTGGGTCCCCAGGGGAGGCAGGCAGTAAACAAGGTTCTGGTATCTTGTGCTCAATGCAAGAGATACAACTCCAGTCCTGTTCTAGCAAACACTGTGGCCAGCCTACCTGCTTCTCGGGTAGAGTTCGAAGTACCATTCAAGAACCAGGAGTCGACTTTACCGGCATCTCTGGATAAAGGAAGGAACAGAGGAAAAAAAGATGTACCTACTCCTTTTCACTTGCCTGAACATTAGGCAGTGCATATTGAAGTGGTTCCGGACGTGAGGTGTTGTCGTTTTTTCAAGCTCTCGTACGCTTTACCAATTTGTATGGGATTCCGGAGGCACTCTACTGTGACAATGCAAAGATCTTCCTGGGTAGCGGAAGCTGTTTTGTCGTCTTGCTCTTCTCCAGGAATACCATAATAAATTCGCTTCTTCTGGCTTAAAACTAAAGACGATCCCCTTTTTTCCCCGTGGTATGGGGAACGTGGGAACGTTGTATTAAAACCCTGAAGACCTGCCTCTTCAAAATTATCGGCAGAGGTAAGTGGATTATTTCACCCTCCTGACCATAATCTCGGACATACAGAGAGCTGTAAACAATCGTCCTCTAACTTACCAGACGTCTGCGGAAAGGCATCTAACGACGATTACGCCTAACCTGTTCCTGGACCTAACAGGAGTCCTGGGTTGCTGTTGCAATTGGAAGGGGGAGACATTTCAGCTGCTGTGCCTCCCAGCCGGAGAAGGTTGATTAAAACATGGAGCTCAGAAAACGGTGGCTGTTGGAGTTCCATGAGCTGTGGTACAACCAGTATCTCCTGGATCTCAGGAAGGGTTCCCGGGGCGGTCTCGATTACAATTTGAGAACCGCCTTAAAGGACGATGTGGTCCTCATCAAGAGTCCTCTGAAACCAAGACCATTTTGGATCCTTGGATCCATCCTGGATGTCATTCCTGGTGACGACGGTGTAGTGAGATCGGCACATGTCAGGAAAGGGAACGGTATCGAGGAAATCCATTCCCTGAAACATTTATTTCCTCTGGAGCTTTCACTGATTCCTGACGACCCGGAGGAGTCCCGGAGTGCTCAGTCAGTCCGGCAACCTCCGAGCACCTCTGCTGTAGATGGACGCAGAGCCCCCTGCCCTTCTCCGGGCGCGTAGGCCCTGTCAGGCTGTGTCCTGTGTGTAACACTCCTCAGGGAGAGTCGGACATGACCAGTGTGTGGGAATTTACGTGCCCCCCCCCCTCCCCGAAGGCAAAAATGGTACTGCCCGGATTGCGCTCCCCAAAAAAGACGGAGGGGTAGACCAAGTCTACTCCTCGCTTAAGACTGTTTTGTGTGATAGTCCTGGTAAGATTGGAAATTGTAACCGACAGTGGGTCCTAGAGCTAGGGACGGAATGAGGTACCCCACACCACTGTCACCTCCAGGTGACCCGTGACTAGGCCTAGTACCTGTTAAGTCTCCTCTCAGGGTTACGCATTGCCCTTTTTTTCAAAACTTTTTTTTTCTTGTTGGTGTTGAGAGTGTGTAAAAAAAGGGGGAGACTGGTGACTTACCGGCTGGAGCTGCTGGCTCTTGTGATTGAACACGAGACCAGAAAAGGATTGCATTATATAGTTTCCTGTCGGAAGTTGGAGGCGGAGGAGACATAGCAGCGCCTATATAATGGCTTTCCTCCCCGTTCAATTATCTTTTTCGCTACCGTGATCAACTACATTCTCTCGTGTTCACGGGCGCGACCTTAGCCTTAGCAAACACTAAGGATGATTGTTGGTTCTGCACGACGAAGGCTGAGAACCCATATGCCCCCTTTGAAGCGTCACAAAAAGGTATATCTCCACCGGTTGGTCTTCATTAATGGTCTGTCGAACGAATTGAAGATCGCTCAACTTGGAGAGGTCCTTGGCAAGTGCCCTCCACAGAACCAGAGATCCAGGAGGCAGTGGATCGTCCCAACCGAAACCCTTCTTCCATAACGTTCCCATCAGCACACGGCTTCGTATAGTCACCGGAAGGCAGAGTGATAGTGGGTCAAATATTCTGGCCGCTTTGGACAGAATTCTCCTCTTTGTAGATGCGTCTGGATCGCACATAACAGGGGCAACATGTAACAGCTCAGAGTGGGGATTGTATCCATATGTACTTTCCAAAGTCTTGTGGGCTCACGAAAATCTCCTCTATGATGCCCTCCCGCTGCTGCTGATAGAATGCCTCCAAGTACTCCTGGTACTTCCTCCTTTTAGTCAGTTAGCAACTCTGTCCAGGATGCGTAAAGAAACCGCATGATTGGAAGGGACCCGGTCCAGCTTATCAGTATGCCAGGGGAGTTGCACATGGTACTTCCCATCCTTGAACTCAATAGATTCCTGGAAGCGCATCATTTGCTCCTGGTCATAATTGGAGTAATTGTCATGGTCAGTGATCCCTAATGATTCCATACTGAACATCCGTTCCAATCCTCTTTGCACTTCACTGAGTGGAAAGAAATCAGCCAGGAGATCGATGTAAGAAGGCAGGGTGTCTAAAACAAAACACACGTGGGAAGAATCCACCTGGGGCGTCCAAATAAGAAGGGGGTGATAGACCTCATAAAAAAATATTTCCCCGAATATATTTTAGAAAAAAACTATTTTAGATGTATTTACATCCAATGATAAACATTTATTGAAATTTTCGTGAAAATCAGATAATCATTTGATTTTTCATAGAATTTTTTAAAAATCCTCTTATCGTAACTTGTTTTTAGCTACGTTAAATTTCAGTTGATTTAACAGTGCAAAAATGAAAACATTGTTTTTCAATCATAATTTTCATTATTTCCGTATGCTGAAAAAATGTTTTAAAAGTCATCAAGAGTTTATTTTATGTTTTTTCTTTAAAATGGAAAAAAAATTTTCAAGAAAATATTAAATTTCATTGGCAAGTTTCATTGTGTTAAATATTGGTGGTACCTAATATATATATACATAAAAAGGTCTTAGTACGTGGGATCAATGCGCGAAACAAAAACTAACGAAAAAATTATTAGCCTTTTCAATTTAGTAAGCATTTATTTACAATAAAAGTTTGTCTTTCATTACTTCATATACCGAAAGTTTTATTAAAATCGGATGGTTAGTTTATTTTATATGATTTTTAGAAGAATTTCCTGTGATCATTTTTTAGAGCCAGCGATAATTTGCACATCCCTATAAATTTGTATGGGATATGGATGCCATTCTGAGTCACCTGAGTTCTTCCCGCATCTGATACTCACTAGGTTTTCTTTAAATTTTCTAAAATTCTTATTTCTTGTATTCATTAATCTATGAAACAAAAGAAATTAAGTTTTAATTAATCATTTGTTTTAACACTGTTATGTTATGGATCTTAATAATGTTGAGACAAAAAGAAATCAGAATTATCTCCCTTGTGTTTTGCTCTTTAGAAAACATTTTTGCATCGTTCGTTAATGAATGTGCATTTTTTACGTTTTAGTTTAATTCAACCACCTGAATAAATATTAGTTTTATTTAAAACTTTACACTTTCCCTCTTTTCTCTAATGTCGCATTGCCCAAAAAGAAAAGAAATCAGACGGAAGTAAGTATAACGTTCTATTATTTTCTTTCGTTAGCCATTTGCAAGAAAGTGTTGTTTTGTTTGTTTTATTTACAAAGGAGAATATTTTGAAATATATGAAAATATTTTCTTTTTATGAATGGCTGACTTCTGATTTAGATCGGAAAATTAAAACGGAAAGTTTTTTTGGTGGTACCCAATGACAGTCTATGAATTAACATTTTGCGAATTGGGTTACGGTTTTTAGGGATTAAGGTTGTTTTTAATTACGTATTGCTTAAAAAAATAAACAACAAAAAACCGAAATTACTATACATTTAATTAACCATTGAAATTAATTATTGAATCTATTATTGAGACAGTTGTTTGTGTTAGTATTGCAATGTATAATTTCAATTAAACTTAATTTTAAAAAAATACTTTTCAACATTAAATGTATAGTAATTTGGATTTTTTGTTGTTGTTTATTTTAAGCAATACGTAATTAAAAACAACCTTAATCCCCTTAATCCCCTAAAACCGTAACCCAATTCGCAAAAACTGTCATTGGGTACTGTGGTGAAAAGTGATTCTAGCACTCGAAAACCCATAAAGGAAAAAGGCCCAGTTTCGTTTCGGTGGGCCGGGTCTGTGTTTTCGTAGATCCCTTTTTTTTGTCGATATCGCGCACGCTCAAAACAAGCGACAGTGAGCCTGCAGAAAGTAAACAGCGAGAAAGATCGTGTGAAGGGAATTGGAACGAATATACGGAGACGAAGTGAATAAGAGTGAAAGAGCGATAAAAAGAAAACCGAGGAGGATAACGAAGAGAAGAAGGAGACAAACGAACGAGAGAAAGAACAAGTACAGAAGCGGAGAAGAAAGGAAAACAAGGTGAAAAGTAGGTATCACCAATTTGACCCTGTGAAATTTACCTCCCCCCTATATTTAACACAATGAAACTTACACAAAATTTTTATAACGTATTTTAACGTAATTTTTTTAAAATTCTATGAAAAATCAAATAATTATCTGATTTTCACGAAAATTTCCATAAATGTTTATCATTGGATGTAAATACATCTAAAATAGTTTTTTTCTAAAATATATTAGGGGAAATATTTTTTTATGAGGTCTATCACCCCCTTCTTATTTGGACGCCCCAGGTGGATTCTTCCCACGTGTGTTTTGTTTTAGACACCCTGCCTTCTTACATCGATCTCCTGGCTGATTTCTTTCCACTCAGTGAAGTGCAAAGAGGATTGGAACGGATGTTCAGTATGGAATCATTAGGGATCACTGACCATGACAATTACTCCAATTATGACCAGGAGCAAATGATGCGCTTCCAGGAATCTATTGAGTTCAAGGATGGGAAGTACCATGTGCAACTCCCCTGGCATACTGATAAGCTGGACCGGGTCCCTTCCAATCATGCGGTTTCTTTACGCATCCTGGACAGAGTTGCTAACTGACTAAAAGGAGGAAGTACCAGGAGTACTTGGAGGCATTCTATCAGCAGCAGCGGGAGGGCATCATAGAGGAGATTTTCGTGAGCCCACAAGACTTTGGAAAGTACATATGGATACAATCCCCACTCTGAGCTGTTACATGTTGCCCCTGTTATGTGCGATCCAGACGCATCTACAAAGAGGAGAATTCTGTCCAAAGCGGCCAGAATATTTGACCCACTATCACTCTGCCTTCCGGTGACTATACGAAGCCGTGTGCTGATGGGAACGTTATGGAAGAAGGGTTTCGGTTGGGACGATCCACTGCCTCCTGGATCTCTGGTTCTGTGGAGGGCACTTGCCAAGGACCTCTCCAAGTTGAGCGATCTTCAATTCGTTCGACAGACCATTAATGAAGACCAACCGGTGGAGATATACCTTTTTGTGACGCTTCAAGGGGGCATATGGGTTCTCAGCCTTCGTCGTGCAGAACCAACAATCATCCTTAGTGTTTGCTAAGGCTAAGGTCGCGCCCGTGAAGGACAGGACACTACCCGTTCTGGAGTTAATGGCTGTTTACCTTGCAATCAAGTGTTTACCAACCATACTTGACAATTGTGGGGGTTTTAAACCCACCAAGTTATATGTAGCTACCGACGCCCAGGTCGTATTGTCTTGGCTCCTTTCCCAGTCTATGGCCAGCAAAAACATTTTTGCAAGGAACCGACTGAAGGACATCTTGCAAATGAGTCGTGAATTGGAGTCCCCATATGGTCTCGGACCTCTCTTCAAGTATGTTACCTCTGTGCAGAACCCAGCTGACCTGATCACCAGGGGCCAGACGTTCAAGAAATTTAGATCCAACTTCGAATTCTGGTGTCATGGCCCGCTCTGGTTGCGTGAGGGGGTTCTTCCTTGGCAGGGACAAAATCTGCCCTGTCTCAATAATCGAGATTACTCGTTCTTCGGTGAACTTCTCGGTAATCTTGTGGGAGGAGTTTCCTTCTGTCTTGCCCTTGCAGAGATTTTCTATTTTCACCCGCTTGCTGAAGGTCTCCTCCCTGGTCTTCAGGTTTGTTGCTATGCTGCGGGGGCGAGAGGAAGATCACGAGGGGAAGGCAACTGTTTACCTGATGAAGACTTTACAGCAACAAGAATTTGCCTCTAAGCTCGAGTATCTCCTGAAGCCTGGGGGCAGATTAGTGCCTGGGAGGGTCCGCGAGCTGTATCTTTTTCTGGACCAGGATGGTTTGATCCGATCGAGGGGCCGACTCAACCGATCTACACACTTCAGATACGAAGTCAATAATCATCTGTTGCTCGGTAAATACCACCCAGTCACCAGGCTTATCATTATGGATTGCCATATTAGATGTTCTCATCTGGGAGCGGGTTCGACCCTGGCCGAATTGAGGCGTAGTGGCTACTGGGTCCCACAGGGGAGGCAGGCAGTAAACAAGGTTCTGGTATCTTGTGCTCAATGCAAGAGATACAACTCCAGTCCTGTTCTAGCAAACACTGTGGCCAGCCTACCTGCTTCTCGGGTAGAGTTCGAAGTACCATTCAAGAACTCAGGAGTCGACTTTACCGGCCATCTCTGGATAAAGGAAGGAACAGAGGAAAAAAAGATGTACCTACTCCTTTTCACTTGCCTGAACATTAGGGCAGTGCATATTGAAGTGGTTCCGGACGTGAGTGTGTTGTCGTTTTTTCAAGCTCTCGTACGCTTTACCAATTTGTATGGGATTCCGGAGGCACTCTACTGTGACAATGCAAAGATCTTCCTGGGTAGCGGGAAGCTGTTTTGTCGTCTTGCTCTTCTCCAGGAATACCATAATAAATTCGCTTCTTCTGGCTTAAAACTAAAGACGATCCCTTTTTTTTCCCCGTGGTATGGGGGAACGTGGGAACGTTGTATTAAAACCCTGAAGACCTGCCTCTTCAAAGTTATCGGCAGAGGTAAGGTGGATTATTTCACCCTCCTGACCATAATCTCGGACATACAGAGAGCTGTAAACAATCGTCCTCTAACTTACCAGACGTCTGCGGAAAGGCATCTAACGACGATTACGCCTAACCTGTTCCTGGGACCTAACAGGAGTCCTGGGTTGCTGTTGCAATTGGAAGGGGAAGACATTTCAGCTGCTGTGCCTCCCAGCCGGAGAAGGTTGATTAAAACCATGGAGCTCAGAAACCGGTGGCTGTTGGAGTTCCATGAGCTGTGGTACAACCAGTATCTCCTGGATCTCAGGAAGGGGTTCCCGGGGCGGTCTCGATTACAATTTGAGAACCGCCTTAAAAGAGTCCTCTGAAACCAAGACCATTTTGGATCCTTGGATCCATCCTGGATGTCATTCCTGGTGACGACGGTGTAGTGAGATCGGCACATGTCAGGAAAGGGAACGGTATCGAGGAAATCCATTCCCTGAAACATTTATTTCCTCTGGAGCTTTCACTGATTCCTGACGACCCGGAGGAGTCCCGGAGTGCTCAGTCAGTCCGGCAACCTCCGAGCACCTCTGCTGTAGATGAGGACGCAGAGCCCCCTGCCCTTCTCCGGGCGCGTAGGGCCCTGTCAGGCTGTGTCCTGTGTGTAACACTCCTCAGGGAGAGTCGGACATGACCAGTGTGTGGGAATTTACGTGCCCCCCCTCCCCGAAGGCAAAAATGGTACTGCCCGGATTGCGCTCCCCAAAAAAGACGGAGGGGTAGACCAAGTCTACTCCTCGCTTAAGACTGTTTTGTGTGATAGTCCTGGGTAAGATTGGAAATTGTAACCGACAGTGGGTCCTAGAGCTAGGGGACGGAATGAGGGTACCCCACACCACTGTCACCTCCAGGTGACCCGTGACTAGGGCCTAGTACCTGTTAAGTCCCTCTCAGGGTTACGCATTCCCCTTTTTTTCAAAACTTTTTTTTTTCTTGTTGGTGTTGAGAGTGTGTAAAAAAAGGGGGGAGGACTGGTGACTTACCGGCTGGAGCTGCTGGCTCTTGTGATTGAACACGAGACCAGAAAAGGATTGCATTATATAGTTTCCTGTCGGAAGTTGGAGGGCGGAGGAGACATAGCAGCGCCTATATAATGGGCTTTCCTCCCCGTTCAATTATCTTTTTCGCTACCGTGATCAACTACGGTTATAGAAGTTTTTTACGGAGTGTTTACTACTTGTTACCAGACCCAAGGCAGGAATAGGTCGCAAAAGATTATTCCTTTTGCAACCCCGACTCGTCGGCTGGCTCCACCTGGGTCACCAGTGTTCAACTATTTATTTTTTCTACAAGCAATGCGTGCTGGGTTCAAATCCGTGACGCTAGTATAATTATACTTTGTAGAACTCAAACAAACAGTGTTTGAAGAAATTTATTATTTTATTTGTTTGAAAACGTATACGTACGAGACTCCATACAAAAAATTTGTGCACACGTCAAGATGCGATTATTTTGTCAACAAAGATTAAGAAATGGCGGTATTGTACGGGAATTTACTTTTAAATGCAAATATTTAGGTTTTATGTAAGAGAAATTTGTTTTTTTCTTTTTATAACACATAAATTTGAAATTGTTCTCTATATTAAACGTAAAATAAAACATTAAAAAGTTAATTTTCAATTTTTTATTGACGTTTTAAAATATTTTTTAACAATCTCGGTGTGTATTAAAAGAGCGTGTTTTGCTAGATACGGATGCCATTCTGAGTCATCTGAGTTCTTCCAGCATTTTCTTTAAATTTTCTAAAATTCTTATTTCTTGTATTCATTAATCTATGAATCAAGAGGAATTAAGTTTTAATTAATCATTTATTTTAACATTGTTATGGATTTATTTTAATACTTAATATTGTCAAGACAAAAAGAAATCAGAATTATCTCCCTTGTGTAATGCTCTTTAGAAAATATTTTTGCATCATTCGTTAATGAATGAACATTTTGTACGTTTTAGATTAATCCAACCACCTAAATAAATATTAGTTTTATAAATATTAGTTTTATTTTACATTTTCTCTCTTTTCTCTAATGTTGCATTGCCCAAAAGGGAAAGAAATCAAACGGAAGTAAGTATAACGTTCTATTATTTTCTTTCGTTAGTCATTTGCAAGAAAGTGTTGTTTTGTTTGTTTTATTTACAAAGAAGAATATTTTAAAATATATGAAAATATTTTCTTTTTTGTGAATTTGAAAATCATGTGGAAGTTGAAGGTGTTCATTTTGCTGAATAACAAGAAAACAGACAGAAGTAGAACATTTTCTTACATTCTTACATTAGTCGGAGTTTACAAAAAAGAAAAAGAATTTGAAATGAAAGTACCAAAAGTAAATAGTATTCATATTTACTAAATACGAATACTAAAAGATCCTTTTTTTTTCAATCATGAATAAATATATGAAAATGATTACCCTCATAAGATATTTCTTGAAATATTCATTAAAGTCATTCACTCTGTTTATTAAATTTATTAAATTTTATGCAAATATATGACTCCACTCCACAGTGGGGCCACCTGTCAGTCGTATGTGATAACCCATAATGCCTTAAATTGAGTGTGCATCAAGAAGGAATGAAACAAAAACGTGTTCGGCATAAAAATAACTGAATGGGTCGACATGTAAAACTAGGTATGGTCAAACTTCGCAAAGGGTGGTAATAAAAAAATTCTCAATTTTTTCATTATCAAACTATAGGTATCACCAATTTTACCCTGTGAAATTTACCCCCCTCCCCTATATTAAACACAATGAAACTTGCAGAAAAATTAATATTTTCTTAAAAAATGTTTTCCATTCGAAAGAAAAAACATTAAATAAACTCTTGATGATTTAAAAAAAAATTTATCAGCTTACGAAAATAATGAAAATTATCATTGAAAAACAATGTTTTCATTTTTGCATTGTTAAATCAACTGAAATTTAACGTAGCTAAAAACAAGTTACGATAAGAGGATTTTTTAAAAATTCTATGAAAAATCAAATGATTATCTGATTTTCACGAAAATTTCCATAAATGTTTATCATTGGATGTAAATACATCTGAAATAGTTTTTCTAAAATATATTCGGGGAAATATTTTTTTATGAGGTCTATCACCCCCTTCTTATTTTATTTTATGAGATAAAAAAGAAATGACGCGTCAGAAAAAAATTGTACTTTTTTTTCTATAAAGATAAGAGTCTGAATAACTATATCAATGAAATTCTATAACATACCGAACTGTAGTTTTTTAGGAAAAATTAATGAAATCGGAAATAAAAAAGTGCAAAAAAATGTCATAATATTAATATCTGAAAAATTTTTTTTGCTTTTGTAATTTTAAATTGTCAAAAAAAAAAAAAATTTAAGAAATTAATTTTTAAGAGATTTTCAATTTTTTGTGTGCTTGAATATTTTTATTTTTGCTTAAAATAAATGAAAATTTTTTTTTTCAAAAAATTGATAGTAATATATGAATTTTAGAATTCAGGTGAACTAAAAATTGGTCCGATCCGAGCTCGATTAATATTTTTAAAAGAATTTGTAATTTTTATTGTTGAATAGTAATGTGTGATTCTTAGAATATACGGAAGAGCAAAGCTGACATATTTGTTTTGTTTTTATACAAAAGAGACGAGACACTTCTCAGTAACCAAAGTTTGTTTTGCTTAGCATAAAAAATTATTTTATTTAACTTTTTCTACCAATTAGAATAAAAAGTAAGTATATATAAGATTATTTTATCAGTTTTTCTCTTAGAAAAAATATTCAAATTTTCATTTTCTTTTCGATTTTAAAAATTAATACTAAAACCGAAGACATTTTGTGTTTGGGTGCACCTCATCCGATATCTCATTTGTAGAACCCGACATTACTACCTTTTCTACAATTATGAACAACTAGCAGGACCAGTGGAATTGAATTATTGTAACGTTTGATATTTTTATTTAAGACCTGTTGCAATGTAGTTCAATATGTAAAAAGTCTAATAATCTTGATTTGAATCTCACTTTTTTTTTTCGTTCTTTTAATCTTTTCATTATGTTTAATTGAAACTGATTAGCATTATCACTTCCATGCATCCACCCCTCCCTATCTTTCTTCTACTCTCTTTCTTTCTCTTTCTTTTTTTCTGTGTAGCATGTACTTTTTCTTCCCTTACTTTCTTTATAATATAAACAGAATGGTCCATTATTTGGCTGAGGTGACAACACTCATAAGAAATAAGAATTCAGCAGATGAGCAACACAAGATAATCAGGGTTTAAATTTTTGCAGAATTTTGTTGATTTTTAGCTCACCAAATTTGAGGGGGCGTCGCAAAAAATTGGTGACTTTTTGTAACCTATTTTTGTGTGTAAAATGAGTTCTAGAGCTTCCCTACTCCTATAAATTCGTTCATAAAAGCATTTCCGCCCAAGAAGTGAAAAATGCTACTAAAGTCTTAAAGTTAACCAATTTTAAGTTATTTCTGATTTGCAAAATTTTAACTGATGTTGTAACTTTAGTTCTGAGAAAACACCAAACTGTCTTTTTGCTACAAATAATGATTAATATATGGGAAATAATAAGAGAAAGAAAATTAGCATAGATGCAGAGGCACATTGGAATATTGATCTTGCTATGAAAAAAATAGAAATCAATGATTTTAAAAAAATTCTAATTCTGTTAATGATAACAGAAGTAAGTTTTTAAAAATATTATTTACTTTAATTCTTTTGCTCAAATAATTGCTTGGGATAATTTCTATGCGATTAACAAAAGCAAAAAAAATTTTACTCACATTAATTTTTAATATTTTTTCTTTTAATAATCACTGCTGTAAATTGTCTTATTATTTTATGTTGGACACTAATCCCCTTTCAAAAAGAAAGAAACTGCTGACTATTGTTTATTAGTGCAAATTAGAGTCCATTAGACCCTCAAATTGAATAAATACTTTAAATTCATTCAGGATGCTTTTTTTTTCAAATTATTTTATCAATCTTTCATTACCTACATTTCAATTTCATTTTTATTTTCCTATGTTCTATTCACGTTAAGATGATAAAATATTTACCTAGAGTATATTTGTTTTCTTATTTTTGATAAATCTTTGGTTACATTTTAAAAAATTAATATATTCATATTGAATTATATTTAATTATTTACTAAACAATAGAATAACAATTTTATTTATGACTTTAAATTAAATGGGATTCATAACAGTTAATTGACATATAAATTGATTGTAATATTCCTAATAATGTATGAGTTTCCTGTTTTTATTTTCTAAAAACTAAAATTTGCATTTTTATTCATTCACAGATCTCACCTTTTTTACTGAAGAACAATTTTAAATTTTAAAAAGACATATTCAAAGACATACCAAAAGGAAAATGTATTCTTGCTAAGTGTGTGGATCTGCAAATTGATGACTCACAAGACAATTCTTTTTATTTTAACTTAATGCTTGTCTATCTTGTATAAATTAATATTTCAAAGAACGGGTGGCAAAATAGACTCTAGTAAAACTCAGCTTTTCTCCACTGTATATATAAGCATTTTCACATCGTTCAGGATTGAAAACAGACATGGAAACGCACATTGAAGAGAAAGAATTTTCTTGCAATGTTTGTGGATCAGCATTTTCAAAGAGTTCAAGTTTGAAGAGACACATGCAAATACACACTGGAGAGAAGCCATTTTCCTGTGAAGTCTGTACATCAGCATTTTCACAATATGCCAGTTTGAAAACACACATGCGAACACACACTGGAGAGAAACCGTTTTCTTGTGAAGTCTGTGGATCAGCATTTTCTATTAGTTCTAACTTGAAAAATCACATGCGAACACACACTGGAGAGAAACCATTTTCTTGTGAATTATGTGGAAAAACATTTTCTCAGTGCTCCAGTTTGAAAAATCATATGCGAACACATACTGGTGACAAACCTTTTTCTTGCGATGTTTGTGGATCAGCATTTTCTGTAAGTTCCAGTTTGAGATACCACATGCGAACACACACTGGAGAGAAGCCATTTGCTTGTGAAATCTGTGGATCAGGATTTTCTATGAGTTCCCATTTGAGAAACCATATGCGAACACACACTGGAGAGAAACCATGTTCTTGTGAAATTTGTGGAACAGCATTTTCTATGAGTTCCAAGTTGAAAAGACACATGCGAACACACACTGGAGAAAAACCATTTTCTTGTGATGTATGTACATCATCATTTTCAGTCCGTTACAGTTTGATAAGACACATGCGCGCACACACTGGAGACAAACCTTATTCTTGTGAAGTTTGTGGATCAGCATTTTCAGACTATACCAGTTTGAGAAGCCACATGCGAACACACACAGGTGAGAAACCATTTTCTTGTGAAGTTTGTGGAACAGCATTTTCTCAGAGTTCAGGTTTGAAATCTCATATGCAGACACACACTGGGGAAAAACCATTTTTATGTGAAGTCTGTGGATCAGCATTTTCTCAGAGTTCCACTTTGAGAAGACATATGCAAACTCACACTGGTGAGAAACCCTATTCTTGTGAAATTTGTGGATCAGAATTTTCTATGAATTCCAGTTTGAAAAGACACATGCAAACTCACACTGGATAGAAATCAACCATGAATATCAAGCCACAATATAAAGCATAGGGCAGTACATCAAGAGCTTCATGGTTAAAACAGTGAGCATAGTAAATGACCATCTAAATAAATCTCAAACACAAAAGTCACAGAAATCTTCAGTGGAGACATATTGAGGAATACTGCTGAGGATTACGACAATCCAGCAACTCTGATTACAAGAAAGGAGAAATAGGAGGGGACAAGGAAAAAAGGATGACAACAAAATAATAGAGCAGGGAAGTTCATGGAAGAACTTAACCAGAAATACACTGACAAGGAGGCTTTCTTGCAATGAACTGTAACTACATTACAATTCAACACAATAAGAGAATAGTTCAGAGAGACAATCATATCACTTGACTATGGTTAAACATTGTATTCTTTTCTGTTTATTATGATGTAATATTTTAGAAGCTTTAGGAGATGAAAGTGGTTTACTTTTACCTATCCAATATGGATTGAAAAATCACCAGGATGGTTGGTATAATTTATTAAAACATCAATAAACAATAACAAATTATAAATGTGTGTTTGTCCATTTCTTTCAATTTTCATTTAATTTGATTTACTTTATTTAATGGCATATTAACTCTTTATGGGTTATTTATTGCCAAAATTTGATTCATTTGTAAAGATAGGTAAACATTTTCATCAATATACTTTTGATTAGTTGGCAAAATCTAAATCATCTTGATTGGTTTTGCTGGTCTTTTAACATAAAATAAATATTACTAGACTTCTTAACACTGTGATCTGATGAATTACAATTTTTCCCAATGGACTGACTCCTGTAGGATTTTTGTTGTTTTCTAAGGTCTTCATTAATGAACATAACTATCCAATTTTAGATTTTCATTTAATAGATTTCACTTCCTCTGTCATCAAATCTCATCAGTTTCAATACCAAAGTTCTGTTTTTTATCTCTTCTTTTACCAAAGGATATTGTTCTGTAGTCAAAAAATAGTAAGTTTGAATTTTACATTAAAGTACATTTGATTTACTTGTAAAATCTAAATAGGTTTTCTTAAATAGATTTCAATTACCCTGTCATCAAATCTTATCACTTCCAATACAAAGTTCTTTTTTTATCTCTTCTTTTACCAAAGGATATTGTTCTGTAGTCAAAAAATAGTAAGTTTGAATTTTACATTGAAGTACATTTGATTTACTTGTAAAATCTAAATAGGATTTACTGACCTTTTCATATTAAATCAATAAAGTGAAGATTTATGATTTTTGGTATTTTTTTTAGTCGTGGGGGGTGGGGGATTTATTTTTATTACCACAAAATTGGCAGTCTCTAGTGTTATAACAGAAATAGATATCTCTCTTGATTCACTATTTTACTAACACACTACAACCACTCACCAAAAAAACAAATTAAAAAGAAAATGCAAAACACTTTGAAACAGAACCTAAATTACTGAGAATTGTAACATAACCCAATACATCCACTCACCAACAAAACAAATTAAAAAGGGAAAAACAAAACCCTTCGGAACAGAACTTTAACCCAACAGTAGCTTTAAACAAAATGAACAAAACAAGTGTTCTATACATAGGCTCTGTGCAAGCTTCTGGGTGAAAAACAAAATTTATAAACTATTAAAAATATCCTCTATTTAATGTTTTTCAACCAATCATAAATTTTACCCCCAAAACAATTCAAAGTGAATCTCGAGCCAATTCCTAACTATAAAACAGCTGACAAAGTCGATAAAGCAGTTGACTGTGGGTTGGCACACAGAGTGTTGCTTCACCAGGCCAAGATCAAGGAACCACCATACCTCCAACCTACATCACACCCAACATCACACAGAACCAAGTCGTCAGCCAAAACAGACTTTCAACATCTCAACAATTCCAGTTTTTGTTTATTTTTTAAATAAAGGAAATTAATCCAATCTTTCTTGTCTGTTTTTCTTCTGCTACCATATGTTCGCTTGTGATATTACACTACCATAATTTATTAAATAAAAACCATTAAATGAATTTCAGCAAAAAGAATAATAAAAAAAGGTAATAAATAAAGAGGTAACTAAATAATGTCAATTAAAAAAAGGTAATCTATAAAATCTATAAAATGTAAAAAGATAGTTTTGTATTAGAGAGGCAGTTATGTTTTTGTGCATACTAGCTTAGATATAAAATAATTAAAATGGAACTTAGTTTTATTTCAATATTTCATTTATATTGATAAAATAGATTGAATAAATTAAAAGTAATTCAATTAATTAATTTTATTACATTTGATAAATCAAATGTAATTTAATATAAGAACAAATATTGGTCCAAAATAATATCCCTTTTAATAAGAATAAAAATAGTATAACCTAATTATTACGCTTTGGCGATTCCATACATTTGCTAGAATTTACATTAGGGATTTACATTACGTGAATATATTTTGTTATTTTTACTCAATATTTTTTAAGTTTTTTCAATGAAAAAAAAAGGATTTTGCTTGGCTAAAAAGTTAAAAACAAGTGAGTAAAATGTGTTTAATATGTATTTAAAGTCATGTTTTACTTATTTCTATTTTTATAAGTATTTTATTATTTTTAAAACCTTTTTTTAATTTGTTTAAAATAAAATAAAATCGATGCCATTTTTCATCAGATTTTGAAGCAAATTTAATGTTTAAAATGTATTAAAAATAAATTGCATACATAATATAATTTTTCATTTTATAATGATGCTCATTATGTTACTGCTTTTCGACTTAGACAAAAATCTGACATTACATTATCGATTTAATTAATTTTAATTCGTCTTTAAAATGAAAACATTTTGGCAATGCCTACATATTTAATATTTACCATTTAGCTCAGTCGGTAGAGTGTTCAGCCAGAAATCAAAGTTTCCTGGTTCGATACCAGCCAGGTCCATTCCCAGGATTAGTTCAACTTGATTGGTGGTCTGTTTATACCTCCTGATGTTTTTGGACATTCTCCTCTCCAATGAAGTTGCTGCTGCATCATCAATATGTATGACATCAGGTCACATGATTTTTTAAAGATTTTCAGAAACAACAGGATTCCCTGGTTAATTTTGAGTATTGTCTGCATCAGGTATTCCTTCCTCAGCAACCCTAGGTGGAAGTCTCAAGAATGTCTTGCGTTCATTATTAAAAATTATCAACAGCAAAAGACAGACATTAGACATTCATTAATGACTAAATTTTATAATAGCTTACATTATTTAAAAAAAAGAAAAATGAACAATAAAAATTTTTTTTTGTTTTGTTTATCAATTCAGAATATTGAAATGGTTTTGCTCCAGTGGTGTGTCTGCATATGAGATTTCAAACCTGAACTCTGAGAAAATGCAGATCCACAAACTTCACAAGAAAATGGTTTCTCACCTGTGTGTGTTCGCATGTGGTTTCTCAACCTGGAATGGATTGAAAATGATAATGTACATACATCACAAGAAAATGTTTTTTTCTCCATGTGTGTTTTGCATATGGTTTCTCAAATCGGAAATCATAGAAAACCCTGATTTACAGATTTTACAAGCAAATGGCTTCTCTCCATTGTGTGTTCGCATGTGGGATCTCAAAGTGGAACTCACAGAAAATGCCGATCCACAAACATCGCAAGAAAAAGGTTTGTCACCAGTATGTGTTCGCATATGATTTTTCAAACTGGTGCACAGAGAAAATGTTTTTCCACATAATTCACAAGAAAATGGTTTCTCTCCAGTGTGTCTTCGTATGTGAGTTTTCAGCTGGAACTAACAGAAAATGCTAATCCACAGACTTCACAAGAAACGGTTTCTCTCTTTTTTTGTTTCATTTTCTTATTAGTTTTTTAGAAGTCAAGGGGCCGCTGTCCTGGGGCTAACACTTGAATCCTTTACAGATAGTACTTGTATCCTAATGATCTTTTTAGGATGGAGCATGTTCCTTTGATGGCTGCTATTTGCACTTCACAGCAGCTTGGCTTCCCTGGTATTGATTCTAGGTATTTTTTTAGGTTTTGTTTCACCAGTCCAGTTGCCCAACCACAACGGGTATGATGTCAATTTCTTTCAATGACCAAGTTGTTTTTAGGTCATTCTTGAGGTCCTGGTATTTTGTTATCTTTTCTCGTTCCGCTCTATTTAGGCCATAGTCATTTGGGACAGCTACATCAATAATAAGAGCAGTTTTTTTTTCGTTTATCCCAGATGACAATGTCTGGTTTAATGGCTTTGTCTTTTATATATCTGCCTGTCTGGATTATTTGTCATAGAACACAGTCACCTTTCCATTTGATGTTATTGGTGGAGGCTCATGTTCCAGATGTACTGTGTTCTTCTCAAGCTGCATTTCTCCACAGATTTTCCAGTGGAGGTATTTGCATACTTTGTTATGGCGGGCAGTGTAGTGGCCATCTGCCAAAGGATCTGGCAACCAGACATTAGATGACTTGGACTTTCAATGGCTGAGTGGCAGAACTGCATTGGTCATTTTGTTGTATTCCAATCATTTTCTTGATCCATTTGTGAGTAGGCCCTGGTCTTGTCCAGCTGTGATGATTCGTTCCTCATCAAATGGTAGCTTGCCATGTTTGAGCCATTGCAGTGAAGCTTCCTTGTCTATGTATTTCTGGTTTAATTCTTCCATAAATTTTCCTGCTCTCTTATTTTGTCGCCATCCTTCTTTCCTGGTCTCCATTTCCGCTTTGATATTCTCCCTCATCTTTCTTGCAATTAGGGTTGCCGGGTAGTCATTATTCTCTGTAATGTTTCTTTAATTGGCCCCATTGAAGTTTTCTGCGAGTTTAGTATTTGATGTCTGTTGTGATAGACATTCGTTTTGGTGGTCCTTTACTATTGAGATTGTTTTATCCCTTGAGCTTTTGATATACTGTCCCATGCTTAATATTGTGGCTCGGTATGCATGGTTGATTTTATGAGACTAAACCGCCCTCTCTTCTTGGTAGGTATATCCTGTCCATGCACTGGTGTCGGTAATTAACCTTATATAGGGTTAGCATTTTCTTAGTTTTGGTATCAAGCCTATTGATGTAGCATTGCGGCCAGTCAATAATACAAAACCATAGGAAATGACAGGTATTGCAAGTTGGTTGATGGCAGTTATTTTGTTTTTTGGGTGTTAATCCCATTTGAGGATCTTTTTAAGGCGGCTTATATATTCTTTTCTGCCTTTTCTCTCATTTGCCCATGTTCAACCATTACATTTTCTTCTATGCAAGGTATTTGTAGGCAACATCCTCTCCAAGTCTTCGATATAGCCATTGTCCAGCTTAAGATGTTTTGCTGTCACTTTTTTACCTTTTTTTATAGTGCATTTAGCACACTTTTCATATCCAAACTCCATGCATATATCTTTCTGTGAAATTTTTTAACCGTTTCCTATCAGAGGGACAAGTTGTTTTTTCTGATTCTGCATAGAGTTTGAGGTCGTCCATAAAAAGTAGATGGTTACTTTTTATTTTCATCTTTCTTCTCTTCCTTTACTGAGGTTGTATCCAGCTTTGCAGCGTTTAAGGATTTGCTAAGTGGGTCTATAGTGAGGCAGAAAAGAAGAGGTGATAGACTATCTCCTGAAAAATACCTCGTTGGATTCTAATGTTTGGGGTCTGTATTTTTTCCTTCCAAGTGATTTAAAGTTATTGTTGTTTGCCATCTGGCCATTTGTTTCTGGAGAAATAATCTTATGTCTTCATGGACATTGTATAGTTCCAGGCATCGGAGAATCCAGGAGTGGGGCACACTGTCAAAGCTTTTTTATAATCAATACACGCCATTGATAAGTTTCTTTGCCTTTTTCGGCAATCCTCTTGAATGGTCTTGTTTACTAGTAGCTGGTCCTTTGTACCAAGTTTTTTTCTAGCACACCTTTCTGTTCACCCTCGAGGTAATCGCTTCAGCTAGGTGATCATATGTTGCGTCAGCGATTATCCCGTCAGCCACTTGTATGTTGTTGTAAGACAGCAGATCGGTCTATATTTATTGGCAAGATGGGTCTCTTGGCTTTTTGGTAGGAGGGATGTTTTACAATAGTGAGCCATTCAGGTGGCTCTTCTTCACCCTTAAACATTATTTTAATTGTGCCGACCTATGTTGTCATAGTGTTGGAGTATGTCAATTTTACAGAAATTTGTATATATCCTGGCTTTTAAGTTGCAAAATGAGCTACTTTTTTCCGGACAGTTTCTTGAGTAATTTCCAAGGCTGGCATCTCCAACTTGCCCTTGTTGGCCTCCTTCACCGCATCTATCCATTCACCCTCTCGGTGTTTTTTTGGGTCTTCATATAATGGCCTCCAGAAATTTTCAACTTCCTGTTGTGTTGGAGGGGATTTTACCTTGATTTCATCTCTAATGAGATTTCGGTAAACCATCCTTGGGTTCCTATTAAAAGTTCATTTATTTTTTTTGAATCTATTTTCTTTCCTTTATTCCTTATTTGAGCGGCTAAGGCTTTGATTTCTGCTTGGTTTTCTGCTAACGTATTTTTTAGCTGCTCTGTTGTTTTAATGGAATATTTTATTTTTATTTTCTTAATTTTTTTCCCAGT